>JAWNNQ010000481.1:600000-952500 GCA_035044765.1 Leucophenga montana
TTAGCCGTAATACATAGATACATACGATACATAAACATATTTAGCAGTTTAATTAATTGTTGCATCTCAAATATAGCGCATAGTTTAGTTTATAACTGCGGAAAGCTTTAGAACGAACGAATTATATAAGTCAATGAAGGGCACACGAATTATTTAAATAGCCGCTTAGATATGTTTTTTGTTTTTTTTTTCTGTGTCTGCATTTTTATACCTACTTTTTACATATAGTGTGGCCACAAAATTTGTAAGAACCAGAAGCAGCGTCGAGACGAGCGCCCACGGATGCCTGAACATCACTGGAAGTCGCTTAAAGATGATGCAATATCATTTCGCACCCAACAATGAGATCTTCTGGCACTACAACCTATTTTGGACGACCTTCCCAAAATTCATCATTTAGTGTACTAAACCCACGACTGAAATCTCTCTTATTTGAACCGATGTATGAGAACTCACAATATCATGGTGTAAGATGATCCGACCATTTGCTTCTAAGTGCGAACAATTTTTGCAGGATTTGGCTCGTCTTAGTGCACACATACAATCGATTGCTGTTTTGTTTCAGGCCCACATGAACAGGTCTACGATTCTTTCCGATATCATAGACGTTTTCGAGCCATCGCGGCTGTATTTCTTTAATATTTCTTAATACCAATCAAAACGAGCAGATCTTAGTGACGGAGACCATGTTTTCTAGCAAATGTTCATGAGATATTGAACACTCCCTGAAACAGCTTTCAAGTCCCTGTAAACAACACAAATCAAAAAATTCAAACTGACCAGTAGAAACGTCAGCTGACACCTAACAAAAATAAGGGCTTGCCAAGGCTCACAATATATATACCGACTCTAATATCCAGAATAACCACTGCATTGCTATAAAATTTTTATTATCCTTTTCAGCATTCTGTTGATCAAGGATAGAATTCTAAACCATGTTTTCTGAACAAAATTTCATATTTCTTGTTTAGCAGCAAACGTTTCTTTAGCTCACTTGTGTTTAAGATCTAGAAATTGGTATGAAATTGGAAATTGGTAGAAGAAGACCAAAGTGAAGATTTCGATACATATTTCTTTACTCAATCCATGTATCAACTCAAGAGACAACCGAATGGCAATTATGTAAGTTACTCAAAATTTGTCTGTAGCCTTACGATAGATGATACTTTTTTATATATTCTAGCGTCTCGTTCATAATTACCTAAACATTAAATAAAGATGAATTGCCGGAAAGCAGGTTTTTCATTTTAAAAGTTTTGCATTTAATACAAGCCGTTTTCCACTAAGGTTCAATGGCTAATACATGAACAGCTGTTAAATAAGTGTAATTTTGAATTTCGTATTTAAACTCAGCACTCCTTAACAAATGCACACCAAAATAATAAATAAGAAAGTTGTAACAATTATTTTGAGGAAACCAGTCACGTTTAGCTGCAATATAAAATTGCACCACGAAATTCGGTCTAGAAACTAGGCGCTAAACTTTTATTGTACTGGATCAATCAATGAAACTCACAAATTTGTCGGAACGAGTCAAAGCAGTATACCGACTGAAAGATTTTGATTCTATACCTTTCTCTTTTGAAAAGCAATTATTATAAAATTGTATTATGAATAATGATCCAATTTTGATAACATTTGAATTTTTTACTTTTCGATCGAAATCCATCACACCATTTGTATCGAATTAAACGCCTATATATAGGGCATAGTTTTGGCTATTGTAAAGAGTACCCTCTCTTTGGTTTTATTTTGTCCTTTTTTTATAATTTTCTAGGTCATAAAATAAATGTTACAACATTGTTGTTAAATGTTAAAAATAAACAAATATTTTAAGTATAATACCTCTCGAGATGACAATACATACAAATTTAAAACAAACAAAAAAATTATATTTTATATTGTATAAGTCTAAAAAAGAATGAGTCATTGAACCACCTGAGAAAAAAATCTAAAAAGAGTCAACTTTTTATGGAACTGTAATTTCACTAAACGAATGCTGTATACTGTATATGTGTAATTGTAGTAGTAAATAGTAGTTATATATAAATCTATATATACGATATATATATTGTGTATATTTGTGTAAGTCATGGCAGTATGTATGCTTAAAGAATTTATTTTTATATATATTAACACAAATTTCAAAGAGAAAACTATTGAATTCGGCAGCAAAATCAAATTAAAAAATAACAATAACATTTTAACTAAAGCTGTACAACACATATAAGTTATTTGCAGTATTTATATGTAAAATTATTGTTATTATTACGCTAAGTAAAGCTCAATTAAAATATTTAGGTAGTTCATGTCAAAATAAGCAGCCTGTTTATATCGTTTCAGTTAAATCGAATTGACGTATTGTTTATTTGTTATAAATTAACTGTTTACTGTCATACAATTTTACAAAAATAAACGCTAATGCCCTATTCAGACGATCATATTTATGTGAAATAGATTCGGAATTTTAAACAATTATCATTAAGTTTCATGTCACTTCTAGTTCAAATTTGTATCGTCAAAACGATATTTTCCATACAATATGAGATATTCGTCTGAATATGTACTATTTACGTTGTTCAAATTGAAGTTGAAACAAAATGCGTGAGTTTGCTTTTTGACACACAGCTCACACATGTATCTGTCTCACTTTCTCACATGCGTTTTAAATCTGTTATTAGTATTTATTAGCATAGGTAACACTATATATACCGAGCTGCTTATATATGAGCATCTCTGGACTTGCTTGTCCTTTTTACATACTGTTTGCTATAAACAACTATGCAAATAACCTGCTTAAGTTGACGTGAACTACCTAACCAGGTTTTTTTTAAATATATAAAGTTTAAATTATATAAAACATAAAAAAAAAACAAACAGAAAATGTTCACTTGTAATACTGTTAATTTACGTAGCGCATAAATGTTTTGCAATATTGAATAAAATTAAATTGCAAATTATATATTACAAAATATGTCTATTATTGTTTATTTGATTTTTTTTTTCTTATATAAATAAATGATAAACTAAATGCTTAGTGCCTTAGTGCCAGTAGCTGCTGCAGTACTCTGTACTAAAATATATGAAGATCTCTCGTATTTATCACACATGGTCAAGCAGTAGCGCGTGAAACTTAATTATTTACATTAGCAGGAGAGCAGCTAATAATAAAAAATGTGAAAAAAGATATATGTACTATGTATATAAAATATACCATACGAGCTTAAAAATTAGTGACTAGCTGGAATTTGACTAGATGGTGGGGTGAGAGTGTGCACAGCATATACATAGATAGTTAATTAGATAGTTGGGTTGGATAGGTGGGCGGTGGTTGTGTTGTTGGTAGGGTTAGGCAGACCAATTGTTCAACTTTCACTTGGACCGATGGTTTCGGGTACTGGTGGTGGCAGCAGCTCATCCTCATTTGAATAAATGAGTGTACCGTCGAGCGTTTCAATCGTTTGGATTAATGTCTTGCAGTAGAAACACACTTTAGAGTTCATCATATGCTGCAGTATACAATCGCTGCACGATTGATGTTTACAGGGTGTGAAGACGGCAGTAATGGGCTTGGCGCAACATATTGGACAGAGAGAATCCTCTGATGGCAGTGTTATGTCCGAGAGCAAAGATTGTTTGTGGCGCAAATTTTCTATCATGCGACAGACATCTTCAATTTCCTCTTTGGTGACATGCGTAGGAACTAAAAAAAAATTATATAAAAATCAAATATATTAATAAACCTTAGAGAAAGCAGAAACAGTATCATTTTTTCTGAATACTAACAATCGCTTAAGGCAAATTTGATAATCGGCGGATCAGCACGTATACATTTCGAATTGTTTGGCATTGGCACACGTATATCATTTGTCAATGGATCAATATGCGGTCGCGTTGATGGATCAAAATTGCCGCGTGGTATTTCTTTTTGTTCCTGTACCGGTGTGCGTATCTCGCCGAGCGCAAATTCAAGCGTTGCAAATTGAAAACTTGGATCGGTTAGAAAGGCACGTGAAATGCGTGTCACCTTCTGCGGCAATTGCTCGTTTTCGATTTCGGAACGCATGAGTGCCAACAGTATGCCCAGTGCTGCGGTAACTATGGGGAAATGTGTTACAGCATTTAGATCTGCCGAGCACATATCGACGACAAATTGAAAGCAGCCCGGTGGCACTGTAACACGCGATAGTACTTGACTAATCAATTGACAAATGCGATTTAGCAGCAGATCGCTATTTGGACGCGATGCATCGGCAACAACTTCTGGTACAACCGTAAGTATCATTTCCAGGCAACGCATTAGCGAAACGGTCAACTCAAAGCACATGGAACAGATTTTCAACTGTTTCGGTTCGAAGATGGTGTTCTCCTGTCGCTGTGCAGTGTTTTGTATCTAGCAAATATAATTGAGGCGTTGTTGAGGAATTTTTGGCAATACTTTAATCAAATAGATATGTACCTCCTGTAGCAGCAGTATAAACTCTGAGAATGCCCAGTTTAATTGACTTAGCACCGAATTCATAAATGTTGTTGCAAACGGTTCGTCTTCATTTAATTTGTTGCCTATCAAACGCTGAAAGTGTGTTGAAGGATTTGGTGGTGCAATATTATGCAGTAGACCAGTATGCGTTTCATTCTTTGCACGACTGCGACAGAGTCCTTGTTGCAGCGGAAAAGTGCCTCCTTGCCAGACACTTGGTTGTCTTGCATCCTTGTATGCGAAACCTTCGCCCAGCCAGAAACGCAGCAGTAGCCAGTTACTCTGACCCCAGGCACGGTTTTCATAAGGTCGCAGCAAAGCGCGCACAAGTGCTAATTGACTGCAGAAATCAAATATAGATTGAATATACATGTAAGCAAAAATATTATTTAAATAAAAAAAATTGATAAAAGCTACTCTACCATCGCTTTGAGGAACGCTCAAGCGCGCGTACACCAGGTTTATGGCATGTTAAAGTGCCCAAAGCCTGGAGCAATGAATCTTTACAAGATGCTAACACAATACGTGCATCAGCGGAATGGCAACCAAGATATTCTGCAGCAGAGTTTATGCAGCAATCGGCATCTGTACAAATAAAATTAAAAAACAATAAACATTCACACATAGTTTCCATTTATATACTTAGTAGCGATATACTCGTATAATGTATGGGGGCTACCCTGAAAAGTGGGGATCACATCTATTATTATATATGTGAAGTAGCTATCCATAGGAAACCACCAGCATATCAATTTTTAGTTGGTATTGACTACAATAAAAAACTTATCCTTACAAAAAGTCAAAAGAGCTGGTGGTTTGTATGGAGACTACCCTAAAAAGTGGGCATAGGATGTCTATATTTGACTGCAAAAAAATTAAGTCCAGACGCTGGAATACAGAGGTATATCTTAGAAATTGATACTCAAAAAATGCGTAACTAACAGACAGACAGACGGACAAAACTAAATGGACGGGCGTGGGATGTCAATATTTGACTGCAATAAAAATAAGTCTAGATTCTGGGATACAACTGTATATCTTAGAAATTGATACACAATAAATGCGAAACATCTAACAGACAGACAGACGGATAAGACTAGATGTACTCGTCTCAACGAGCTGATCAAGTATATTTATAGTTTATGGGATCTATGATGCCTACTTCAATGCGTTACAAACTTTCTGACAAACTGAAAATAACATTTCATACTATCTGCGAATGGTACAAAAACTCTAAAGATAATAATTATCAAAATTCACAACTTAGAGCACACACCTGAAATCTCAAATTGCGCACGAACTTCGTGATGACTGAAATCCATAACCGTATCCAATAGTATGGGTATTGTATTAATATAAACCTCAGGTACAAAGGCAAATAGTGGTCCAGTTTGTGAGGCAATGTTCAGTGTACGCACCATTTTCTCCAACAGCCAGATGAGCGCACAACGCCTACTCGAGCTCATGGCAACCGCACGCAACCAAACTTGTTTGCGTGACAACTGTATGGAACGTTGCTATAAAATGACAATAGAATTTCATAAAAAAATATATATTTTCTACACGTCGTAGTACTATCCAGCCTAGTGGGCACACATACCGCAAACACATTTTGCCGTTGACTGAATTTCGTTCTCAAATCGGCCACTACTGATGTGTGATTCTCATTCATACAGACATTAGCATGTTGCTCCAGTGCCATCAATTTACGCTCAATATCCTCGCGATAAAACTTGGTCTCTTGAAGAACTTCATTTAATGCAGCTATTTCATCGCGTACCGAAGCCATTTTCACTATGTACTTATGTCCAGCGGAATAGTAGAATATAATGCACAGATCTAAAAGCTCACAGAGACTGGTTTGTACATTCATGCCGCCAGGTGTTATTTCAGCATTTGGTATCATGCGCGGATTCAAAAAGTGGGTGAAGGTCGCATTGTTGCTATAGAATAAATATAAATTTTATGTATTTATCTATATACTCTAGCATTTTCTACTACAAACCCCTGTGGATGTCCAACAACTGCTACGCTATTTATATTCTCACCAAGTAGATACAGTGTGGTATCTGCTAATATGTAAAATAAGTTAGCTATCATTTATTAAATGCATGATATTGAGCAAATCTTACCAACTTCATTTACACGCAACACAGCGCGTTCATCCTGATAGATTTGTTGCGTACGTTCAACGCCCAAACGCTTATCGATATCTGCGCGATGCACTTTACGCAAATGCGATAGTACGCCACCGACACGATCGAAATGTTGATAATCGAATGTGCCATCAAAGAAATAGTCAGGATTAATTTCCACCACTTCACCGGGCAGTTCATCCCTAAAAGTTTGGCGTGTTATATCGATCAATAGGCAAACAAAAGCCAGCGCAACGGGTGCATCGAGCGGATGCTGTATGCTGGATTGCATAAAAAAGAACGCGTGGAAGGGCTGCAATAAAAAAAATATATATACCAATTATATTATCCAAATTTAATTGCAATTAAATAATAATTAACATACACGCTGCTCCATGCTCAAATCAATAACATAGCGACGTAGTTTTGAAAGAAACAGTTTACGGCTAGAAGGCGAGTCCACAGTACCATCAGTATTTGTCAACAGCGTTACTATGAGTTCTTTTTGTTCTTTATATAGCGGCTCACAGGCCCGACGCAATTTCTCAACAACACCCAAATATTTCTCCTTGGGTCCATCAATGCCTTCCGTCCATGCCATATAATCCGGCAATAATTGTTCCATGACGAAAAATTCCGGTGGATGTAGGTACATAAAGAAGGCAATGCTTGAATGGATAGAAACAAATAAAATTTGTATCGAAATCTTGCACACATTTTATATTGTATTAGTTTTTACATAATTTTTGTAACAGGGTTTGGAAAGCCTTACTTCGAGAATCCACTAATATACTCGATGATTTCGACTAGATACAAATAAACAACACCTGTACCTGACCTAAGCCTTGTTATGCCTTGTACCCAAAAGTACAAGGCTATAATTAGTTTGTGCTATATCCGTTTGTCCGTCCACCCATCAGAATGTATGAGACAGCAGATCTCGGGAACTATAATAACTAGAGACTTCATATAGGACACATAAAGTCTGCTTGAGGTCCAGATGTCTTAAATTAAATTTTGTGAATGCCACATTTAAACAAAAAAATTATAGTGATATAAAATTTCAATTGGCAAGGGTATTTCGTATTAATGAAAGCTCCTTTCTTATATTTTATAGTGATCCGATCTGACCCTATATGGAATATTTATTAGGATTGACGTTAGATTCACCAAATTTGGCGTTCTTCATTTCGGACAACAAGCGTGGCAAACATGGTAGACCTTCTGTATTAGACAACCTCATCTATATGTTTAAGAATTATTCAATAAAAAATTTCAATTAATGTCAATATTAACTTAGAATTCAGTATGGAGACATCTTATGAACGGACACATCACTTGTGCAGGTATACGAGTATATTTAGTAAAAATAAATTATTTAACTTCGAAACTTTTTGCATAAAACGCTGCTTGTAGGTTTGTGTGAAGCGTATTAAATCTTCGCATCCACCGAAGTTAACGTATTCTCTTGTTCTAAATTCACTTACCAATGCTTCTTGAATAGCTTATGCTCCAGCAAAAACTTCCGCGACTGCTCTTGCTGACAAATGCATTGTAAGATATTAATAGCTTTCTTGTGTTTATCATAATTCAGACCCTGTATGGTATGTGTGAAAGTAATCAGCAGAATATTGACCATCTTCTTTAGCAGATATTTCACTTCTTCTGCCTCCATAAAATTCCAGAACAATGAAAGCAATGCCTTTAGCACATTCTGTCCGTTTTCCTTGTTAGCAGCAATCAAGGCAATGTGCCGTAGTAGCATTTCCTCGATAACATACAAATCAAATATATCATTTGTTAGGCGCTCGATTAGCAATGTACCGAAAATGCAATAAACCGCTTTCTTAGTAGAGACGCGTACTTCATCCGTTGCACAGTTCTTCTCCGTCTGTGCATTGTAATGCGCAAAGACTGTAGCAAGATTGGTTAGATAGCCTAGTAGTAAATCGGCGCGTCTTATCTTTAGTATGGGTTTTGCCATTAACGGTTGATAGCCAACGACCGGATACACAAACGGTCTATTACCAAAATTTGCCATAATACCCTGAGTGTAACCCAAAGATATGGCAGCATAGAAACTTATGCCAGGACCTTTATCTAGTTTATTAAATGCAACACCCAAGGAGCGTCCATTACGATAATATTCAATTTTTTCGCTCTCTACATCAATAGAGACACCGATTATGTCGCCAATTTGCCACTTTTCACCGTACCTATGGAATACGTACTTTAGAGCAATATTAAGATGGAAAATGTTAAGAGTTTTACTTACTTTCTGGTGGATATATGCCAAATTTGCTGCTTACTACCATCAAAACCATAACTATGTTTTGTGTCTCCCACACCACTGTTATCATTGAAACTACACTGGTTTGAGCACCAACCTATTTGCATGACGCCTTTTGTGTGCAAATGAACCTGTAATAAAAATATTGGAATTAGTACGTATTGTATTCTGAGAGATGGCGTGATAAGTAAATTTCTAATAATGCACTTTCAAAAATATATTCCTCGCTAACTTACGGTCTTTTGGTTGAAGTGTAATTAAGAGACATTTTTACTTCCGCCGAATAGTGTTTTTAATTCGTTACTTTAACATGAGGAAAAGCGCTGCCGAAAACCAACGAATTTTAGTGCAAGTTTATGTGGGTTAGCTGAGCAAACGTGTCGGAAGTGGTTTGTTCAATGTAAAGAGATGATTTTGAGCTGGAAGACAAGGAACGGCATGGGTACCCAAAAAAGTTCCATGAAAAAATTGATTTTTGGATAGAATTGTGACTGGCGTTGAAAAGAGTATCTGCTACGACAAATACAATCTAAAAAGTTATGGGTTAAGCCCGGCTAACCATCAACGCCGCAGGTAAATACCCATGGAGCCAAGTTTATGCTATGTATTTGGAGGTATCAGCTGGGTGTAAACTACTATAAGCTAATCAAACGCAACGGAAGTATGACGGTGGATCACTACCAAAAACAATTAAAACGTTCCGCCGCAATTCGAGCATAGACACAATAATATTATTTTTTAGAACAATTCTCGGTCCCATGCTGCATAACCAATGAAAATCAAATTCAAAATGCTCAAATAGAAAGTCCTACACCATCCGCTGTATTCTATTCACTGTATAATATTCGCAATAACGAATTTGCATTGATTCCGAAGAGGATTACGTATGCTGCTAGAAAGAAGGGGAAATTAGTGGCTAGCAACAAACATTACTTTGAATAATCTATTTGTAACCATTTTTGCACAATAACCTTAAGTTTTCGAAAAAAAAAGTAAGACTAGAGCTGTCGTGTGTTTACGACTACGAAATACCCTGTAACATTGCAAGACCTATTAAATACTTAAAACTCATACATCCATAGGGAGGGATGGACATGCCTAAATCGACTCATATTCTGATGCTGATCAAGACTATATATACTCTATGAGGTCTACCACGCCTCCTTATGCCTGTTACATACATTAGCATATTGTAAAAAAAACGCTATGAATTACTTCAAACACCCAAAGGAACAAGAAACTTGCTGAATCACGTGTTTCTTGTGAATAAACTTCAATGTCATTGACCGTGCAGACGTCCACCACACCCATACCACATTTGTACGCTAACGATTCGATTACCTCATACATCCAACGCCCGCCGTATACGCAGCAATTCACGCGCACTGTATTAAAACTGCCCTGCGAGCGCACGCACAGCCGATCCGTGGAGGTGCGCACGGTGGTGGTATAATCAATATCAAAGATAGTCAATTCCGGTCCTATACGCATTTCGGTTTCCGCAAATAATCGACGTATCTCATCATTGCTTTCCGTCTGTATGTGCTGGAATTTGTCATCTAACCAGTTGCGGACATATACCATTTGTCTGCATTAAAAAATAAACTAAATTTGAAGACACGCACAAACTCAATACAAATTTGTATGCATACTTGGATACGGTCATCTCCTCGACCTTCGGTGTACGCTGGGTCGGCACATTGGTGCAATTTGCTCCGTCCAAATCATCACTCAAATCAGATGTATCCTGTTCAACTTGCTCAAAAATATTCTCGTTGAATACTTTAACGAATAATTTTGAAATCGACATTCTTGCACGTAAATTTTAGAAGACTACATTCAAATTCATGTCCTGCTGCTTTGCTCCTGGACTGGACGACGGAAAGGACTCAAGCGTATTACCAACAACAACTATGCGAGGGCTTGTGCTCAGAGTTGTCTAAAATGCAGCAAATTTTATTTCAAATATATAATGTGTTTTGACAACTCTATGCAAAGTTGTTGTTGTTGTTACTATTATATTATAAAAAGAAACCAAGTGAGCAAAGCCTACTTGCAACTCACAATACATGTGATATCACACTTATGACGAATGATTTTTATTTTTCATTTGTAATGTTGGAATTGAACGTAATATGCAATTGACTGGAAATGAACCTATACCTTGTTTAAGGCTCTATATTTGAACCATAGATTTGTGTAGAGCTACATGCTTTACTGATCCGTTTTGAACATACGCGGGAAATTGAATTAGAAGCAAACAAAATATATTATTAAACCGTTTAAAAAATTCGTAACTTTGGAACTAATCGATCGATTTCTTGTGCTTGAGCTCATTGAACCAGGGTAATCTTGAGCTCGTCTCAGTGCCAAAAATAAATTAAAAATATTTTTACGTTGATATAATAGCCTTTGGGTGGATATTTTCAATACCCCACACTTCGGACTGGGTGAACCCATTGTAGATGTTCTAACATGTTCACAATGTACGTTTCGAGAACTTTTTCTTGGTATGTATATAAACTGATTTATCGGCAATACTGACGACGGATGAGACGAAAAATATGAATATAATTATTCGATAGCAAACTCAGATTTCGATATATCGAATAATAAAGATACAAAAAAGCACACTTAAACTAGTAATAAGTGAAAAATTTAAATTTCTAGAACTTAATATCTCGATATTTTTCGTCTTAGTTTTATAAAGAAAATTTATTTAAAAAAAAATATTTTAATATCGAAAAATTGTATCTTTGAAATTCGATATCGCGAAAACTAAGTGAGATATCGAAAAATTCTATTCACATTTTTCGTTTTATTTTGACGAGTTATATAAGAATTCAAGTTGCAACCATACTGAGGTGGGCTTTCGTCACCTGCATGGACTACCGTCCACAGTGATTGTGTGGAATTGTTGACGTTTCACTTTTGGAATTTTTTTATGTGTTTTTTTTACTTTGACTGACTTAAAATAAGTAAAATAGTTAATTTAAAATATGGACAACGATTGGGATGAAATCAAACGACTTGCTGCGGACTTCCAGAAAGCACAGCTTACTTCAACATTGCAAAAGTAAGTAATTTATATAAACCATAAAAGAAAGTATACAAAATTATTTACTCTAAACATTGCAGATTGTCCGAACGAAATTGCATTGAAATTGTTACGCTGCTGTTAGAAAAACAGCTGCTTGAAGTTGTCTTCACCAACGATGGCAAGGAGTATATTACGCCGGATCATCTTGAGCGAGAAATACAAGATGAACTGTATGTGAACGGTGGCCGTGTCAATCTGGTGGAGGTCAGCAAAACGCTAAATGTCGATTTGTCGCGTGTCACTAACATTGCAGAGCGCATTGCTGTCGAGCAGCCGCATATATATTTTATGCTTGGTCAGCTAATCGATGAAGATTACATTACACACATTGCGCAGGAGATAAACGAAAAACTTGCACAACGTGGTGAGATCTCCGTATCGGATTTGACGTCGCAATTCGATTTACCATCGGATTTTCTGCAGCAGTATGTTGTCGAGAAACATCTGGGCAAGATTATACGCGGCCGTCAGGATGCCGCAAATCCACACATTTTCTTTACACAAGCCTATATACAACGTTGTAAGGCAAAAATACGTGGTGCACTTGCCGCTATAACACGTCCAACAAATGTTGCCACCATACTGCAGCAGATCAATGTGCAGGAGAAGATCTTTCATTCGGTACTGGATGAAATTGCGCCCGCCGGCCAGGTAACCTCAAAACTAGCCAATGCACAATACATACCACATATCTATGCAAAGACGCAGTCGGATTGGGTTGCAGCATTCTACAAGCAGAACAGCTTTCTGGAGTATGAGGCAATTAATAGGCTGGGCATTACGGACGCAAAGCAATACATACGCAAACAGTTTCCAAACGAAGAATTCATGTTTCTGAAACGTGTGGCGCTGGGTGCGCGCATCATTGATTTGACGTTGGTCAGTGCGCTCAATGAATGCAGTGCAACGAAACAATATGTTGATTTGTCAACCATTTTGCCGTCCAATTTGTCCGAGGAGGACATTGAGGAGGTATTCAATGCAATCATGGCACGCAAACAGTGCACTCCATACAATTTTGTCTTCCTGGATAGCATTGGTAGGTTGCAGATAGTGTTATATATACATATTAAATGTACAATTAAACTCTTACTGATTTCTTTACAGTCTTTTCACAGTCATATCTTGCGGAGCTCATACAACCATGTCACGATTTAGCGCAGAAACAAGCTAAAAACGCAATTGATAATGGCATCTATCAAAGTTATATTATTGAAAAGCAGCTAGCTAACAAAGCTGCACCTGTAAATGCTGCATTTGATTTCGACGAAGACTCCAAGCAGGATAAACGCGATGAACGCCGCAAGAAGGCTGCTTCTGGCAAAGCGGGTGGTGGCCAACAGGGTCGCGAAACAAAAACAAAGTCGACGAAAAAACATCAACGCGGCGGCCAACGCGCAGCAACTAACTTCGATAGTGATGATGAAGAGGAGCAACATACACGTGGAGCTGGTGGCGGTGGCGGTAATCAACGCAAAACAGTACAAGCATTGGTCTTGCTACAAACCGCGGACTTGGTCAAGATTATACAAAAACCGCTGGAGGAAGAGGGTCTAGAACACTTGGCCAAACCAATAGCAGCGCTCTATATAAAGTAAATTATTAATTATTATATGTATACTGGAGCAAAAACATATTTAAACCAATTTTACTACTTTAGTCAACTTAATCTGGAAGCGCTTGCCAAGGCGCAAGAGCTCTATGAGGCAACGCCGCAGACAAATCGGCGCCAAACCCATGCGCATATTCAAGAAAAATTAAATACACTCTTAGTAGATGTACGACTCTATGAGAAGGGTTTGAAGGTAAAATATTATGAATGTACTATAGTTCATTTTGCTCTCTTCATAACGCTATATTATTACAGCTCTTCCCCGGTGATGTACAATCGCAGCTGATTAAATATTTGCTCAAATCGCTTGGCAATGATATCTGCAATGAACTGATCACTTATATTTCTAACGAATGCAATCTGACGCTTAAATCGAACAATTTAAACGTAGATCAACGCAATAAGGTGGCACTGGAGTGTGGTACGCTAAATAGATTATCTCCCCGTGAATTTTTAATCTGATTAATTGTTCAATTTGGGTTTCGATAAAATGGTCTGTAATTAACTTTCAGCAGAATTTCTCGATTTGATTTGGAATGCACACTATGAAATTGATATTTTCAAGATCTGGTAATCTCGAAATTCATAATTTTAACGAAACCGAATCCGAACAATTTATTGTGATTCGAAAACCATAGCACGTGGGAATACACAAAAAGAACTAAAATTACATTTAACATACATATTATAGGCAGCGAGTACAAGACCGTTCTGTTGGAGCAGAACAAGGCACTTAATCGCAGCATTGACGATTTGGTGTTGGCCACTGAATCTGTGTTAAAGGCTTGCAGCATGATTATCAAAAAAGTTGATAAGAAAAAGGATCGCCAACTGATAGTACACCATAAAGACAAGTTGCAACAGCAGTTGCAAGAGACCGTTGAGCCTGCGCTAGTGCTACACCTTGCTGCGTTAATTCTATTTACCACTATTAGTGGCTGTATATTGCATGCTTCCGGCAAGTTTGTCTCACAGATTTTGAACTATATACGTCCGTGTTTAAATGATATGCAGAATGCGTTGCTACTGAAGTATCATGGTAAGACTTTTATATATTTGTAGTATGCTTTAATAAGCCAGCCGGCGTTGGTTATTGTGCTAAGACGATACACTTATGAGCATTGTATAACAAAAAGGGGGTTCAAATCCCGGTTATGGTAGAGTGGCTAAGTAATTATTTTGGTTGAGTGTTTGTAAAAAAAGGCAACTGAAAAATTCCCAGTTCCAGTGTATCGTTATACACTGCACATGTAATGTCACGGAGTTTGCAACGCTTTAAAGAAGGCATCAAAAGAGACCCCATGAAGTTTATATGTATATTCGAATCGAAATAGCCGTGACTGTCTGTATGAATCAAAACTAGTCCCTTAGCCACGCCCAGTTTTAGAATTTTTTTGGTAAGACGTTTATAAACCCTTTTGATAAAATTTTCGAGCTTCATTTATATCACTTAATTCAAACTTATAACTTTGTTGCATCTGAAAAGGCGTCTGTCCCCTATTCGTTTCTCGAAATATCAGTCTATAACAGCTCTCGTTTTATTTCGATTGGGACAGCGCTCGTACAAACGGTCCAGACACTCGAAACAATGCCATTTTTGGCCACATCGTATTTCTCTTCCTTCGGGGTGTGTGCACAAATTAGGCTTATGTTAAAGTATCTAGCTTTAATACATATCGCGGGCAGGCGCTCCTCTACAGGTACGAAACTGGAGACAAACCCACGTAGTTTCCTACTAAGCTACTACAACGAAACTGCAACCAAATTCGTGCTTGCTTTTTTAGAACAACGCTATTGTATCTTTCGCAATTCTTGTATTGCGGAGAACATCTACCAGCAGGATAGTTGCAACTTCTTGCTGCATAACAGTAAATCTCGGTCCTTGAATCGTTTGCGGGGGTCGTCATCAAAGGACGATCGTATTCGAGGCTTCGTCTGTGTCTTCATTAGTAAAAGATTTTTTTGTGGTGGCATGTTCAGATGCCTCCCAGGGTTACGTGATAAACGAGTGGTTGTGTGCTGCGTAGTCCATTTGCAAAATAATCGTTTTTTTTTTGCCATTCCCAAGTGAATGCCAACCATAAACTTTCCCCACTAATTTGAACTTGTGCAAACAACCCCATCTATATAGTCGAACAAAATCAACTTGAAATTTAACATGATAGTTTCTTTTTCTTTGTAGCTGTTAAGTTTGAGACTTCGTGTGTATGGTATTAAAGCTTCGGTTCCACCGAAATTAACATTTTCTCTTATTTTATTTTTAATAATATTTTCTATTTGCTTAAGATCTGGTACTAAAACTGCTGCAATCCGATGCCGACAGCGTTGAAGCTAAATTAGCCAGTGAACAGTTGTTGACATTACAAACGGAAGTGAAACATCTCGCCATGAACTACGAAAAACCAGGCGTGTCTAAAACAGAATAATTTTTGTTGCATAAATATTTTTTTTTTTTTTCAAAATTGTAATACGCTTGGAATGTTTTTGTGCATGACATTTGATTTAGTAGTAAAAAATTGGTTATACATAGCAGCAAATCTTTAAAACTTTACTTTTTATAAATGGTTTTATTAATTACATTAGGGCAAAAAATTAAAAACTGACATGTTGAACTTAGTATAGATTTTATATTTAAAATTTACTCATATCACTCGTATGGTATGCAGAACTCTTTAAATTTATCTTAATCAAAAAAAAAAAATATATATATATACACAAAAAGAGATATTTTACAAAGAAAAATCATGTACTGCAGCCAGAAAGTGGCTATTGAGCTTCTTCAATTACAAATTTCTAACGCATTCGTTTACACAGTTGTTTTTGTTGAATAGTTTTATAAACTATGAAGTCTTTGTAGTATTTGCTTTGCTTTATCGCATGATTGCCTATCGGAAGAGATGAACAAAAAATAAATTAGTTTCCTATATAAACAAAATGAACGGTGTTGAACTTACATAAAGAGAGGATTAGTTGCATCACAGCTCTCCAGCGTTTGACGTATATAATTAATCAACAACTCCAAATTTTTTAGCGTTTCAGAGTTGGGCTGCAGCCAGACTGTAGGTAGCGTATTAACAATAATATATGCTTTGCTAATGGCATCGTTGGCATTGCAAACCTGTATAATATAAATTAGTAAATACTTAAATCTTTCAATCAATAACAACAGACAGAACTTACGCGCATTGCCAGCAATAAATATCGATTCAGGAGCGATCCAATGGCTAATTCACGCAAAGGTTTATCCGCTACTATGCCTTGCCAGCTGAGAAAATTACGAAACAGCTTCAGACCACTGCAGAATTGACGCTGAAAGAACGAAGTCTTTGCCTCCTGTACTCTGTAAGACGCATCCAACAATTAGTTGACAATATATAAATGTTTATATTAAAATATAATAAACTTACTGCTTTGGAAAGATCGGTATAAAAACATCATTCTCCAATGCTGAACGCATGCACTCCAGCACTGCATCAAACAACTGTTTGAGCTGTTTACTTGTGCTCTTTAGTGGATAGTCACGGCCAAGCCGATTTATAAGACTAATCAATCGTAACGTTTGTGTCGTTGATAACGGATCCCAGCATTGTTTAACAATCTCCGTCAGTTTTGCTAGTACAATACGCTCGACCAGCGTTGGCACCAAATGCACATCTGGATCTTTTCGCAATTCGTCAATTGTTCCCTGTTTAGAACAGGCATACATCATGCAAGCACCATACCAATTCATATTATCTATATCTTTATATTCTTCTAAAAGCGGAGACCAATGCAACATTTCCATGCGCACCAATGGTCCCAGAACTTTAGGCAGGCAGAGATTTACAAAAGCATCGTTGTACGACTCCATGTCGGTTGTACGCCAAGCGTAGAACTTCATAAGTATTAAATCTGGTTTATGGAAATCATCGTTGACATCGCTAAATATATCCAGTGCTTCTTGTTCGATTTGAGCTGAAAAGAATTTTGATTTTAGTACATATATAAAATATATCTGCAAGGACGAAAATGGAAGGCTGATTACAGATGCACAGAAGTTTCTGAGTCTATGGAGAAGTCATTTTCTAATGTACTTGGAGCCGAAATTACTTAGCTGATGATAAATTTCTCTTATAGCCACCGGTCTATAACATGTCTCAGTAATTAATAAGCTGAAGAATAAGACAGCGGCATGCTTCCATAAGCTACCAGCTGAGTTATAGAAAACCTGTATCGTATGCACCAACTCTAATGCAAGATGTCCATTGATATTGGATATCGATGGGAATATACGGGAATATCAGTGTTTCCGTGTCCCGCATACTATGTAAAAGGTTGGGGCTCTGATAGGACAGTAACAGTTTGGCTTAAGACCAGTGACCAAATTTTCACTATATTTGTTTGATTACAAAGTCGGTTTCGACATGTCGATAAGTAAAAAGTTTTTCAGTGCCCTATCTTAACTTGGTATCCCAGCAAAGATCGTTCGACTTTCCATGATAGTCACACACACAAACGTACGCTTAGCTCAGAGAAACCAGGAGGCTGCATCTATTCTACAAAACTTATTGTGTAATTCCGGTGGTTGTATGGAGCAGAAGTTTGGACCCTGACAACATCCTTAGGAATGTTCAAGGAATAGATTCTTCGTAGAATTTTTGGTCCGATGAGTTTCGGAGCCGTACGAACCATAATGAGGTTGTCATAGTCTACCGCTTAAAATTTCAGCGATTGCACTTGGCTGAACATTTTATCCCGATGGCCAGCTGAGCTCCATGTGTTGAGCGAAGGGTTTGCAAGGGAGTATGTTTGGCGACAATGTCACTTTAGCGGCTGATTCACCTTTCTACGTGCAGACATGACCGATAAACGGTTGTAGCGCCACATAAGTAAGTCACATATAAAAATATGCTATAGTAATACAAAAACCATCGCACACTTACATAAACTCTGCTGTAATTGTTCTTGATAATGATCTGAAGTCTCGTCATCACTGGACATGCCATCTAAATGCATGCTCATCATTTCGTTGCGTTCTCGTTCACAACGACGACGTGTGCGTCGTCCTTCGCGTTCTGCTGCGCGCCGTACTTGCTCCTCAGTTTCAGTTGTCCGACGTATGGTTGCTGAGACCGGCTCTGAGAGTTACAAGACATGTATTAATATTAATTTAAAGAAAACATATTGTCAACATACTTGATGCTTCGGCCATTTCCTTCGCTTGATCGCGCACATCTTGTCGCCGACGTTCAACTAATAAAGATTGATGTTTTGCATAGACCTGAATGTAACGTTTCTCGAGTTCATTAATCGTAGGCAACTGAAAAATATATAAACTTTTTTTTATAATATACGTTTAAATTGATATAAAATTCCATTACCTTCTCATTTAGACAATCGACCAAATCATTAACATAGCATTTGACTTCTTGGTAGAATCTATATTTCGCTGCAGCAGTGGGCGCTTTTTGCTGACAATCGACTTCTTCCACTTTTAATGTCTTCAACTCATTTGCAATGCGCGTCATATCCGTCGTATGCTTGACATTGAGCTCTTTGATACCAGCTAGACGCGCTTTAATGGCATCACATATCTCCTGCGGTGTACGAAGTGCAGCTACCTTTGCCTTGTCCTTCTTCAGCTTTGTCGCCGAAGCAAGCATTTGTTGTGATCTATCCATTGCATTCTTTGCATATGCCTGTTCCAGCAGCGTAGACGTAGACTGCGGCGCTGTTTCGTATTCCAATGCATTCAATTGTGGTTTAATCATGAAACGTGACAGCACAGTTTCATGCTGTGCATTAACCAGCTGTGCACCGGTGACACCTTTGCGTATCTGTTGGTTTTCCCATTCGTTTGTCTCGCGATCGGAATCCTCCTCGGATACTATATTTAAAACAAACACGTAATAAAATTTAGTAAATCAAATTGAAATGAAAGCTTTGCTGGCAACGAAGCAATCCAACCAACTAAATACTTGGCACACAATATCTCGAGAGATTTAGATTTACATACAATCATTCTCCACAGCGTAAAACTGTTCGCGTCGCTCCTCGCGTTCCTTGCGTCCGGTAATATCGTTCATATCCATGCGTTCCTCATCGTCAGACTGATCTCCTTCCATGTCTTCACGCGGCAAGCGACTGCTCAGCTTGGGTTGTTCCTTTGGCTCTTCAATAGGCACAAAGTCACCTAAAAGATACATGCATACATGACATATGTACATATAGATGGTATTTGAAAATAAATTCAATGGAAACTTTCATTCTGAGAGATCAGGGAATGTAAAAAGCGAGAGTGCTCCAAATCTATAGACGCCTATTATTGAATGCACAACACAGAAAAGTGTATAAACTAAACAAGCTGTGTTCAGATTCAAGTTCTGGCTTGAACACTTTCAAGGAAACATTTACCAGAACGACCCGCTAGCATTATAAGTTTCTTATCTCTTTTCCGTGCCAAGAACCATAACATCGATAGTACGATGGGCTCAATGCATAATTAAGCTACAATTTGGTGCGACCTACGTCAATGCTAATAAAATATCATTCCGATCAGACCACTATAGAATATAGCCCCCTTACAAAACTATGGTTCAAACACAGGGTGTAAGGTAACCTGAAGTCTCTATCCCTTATAGTCTCGAAAATCTCGATATATACAATTTTACAATATGTGTGAATGATTTAAGAAATGAATTTACTTCTTACCTAGCTCTCTGGCACGCTGCCGCCGCTTACGCGCAGCATGTATCATGGCTGCGTCTGGTATTGAGCCACTTTCTAGCATTTGTTTTAAAGCCTCTGGCTTAGAAAAACGATGTCGACCATTGCGTTCTTCTTCACGCTGATCTTCATTTTCACCTTCATCGGACATATCATCGCGTCCGGCACACAGCGCTGCACGTCCATTTAAAACAACTGTAGGAGTTTCGGATTTTTTTACCACGAGCTGTTTTAAAAAAAGTTTAAAAAGTATATTAGTACCTGACTTAAGCAAAAATATTAATGTTAAAAGTGTGGAATATGATAGAAAAACTTGTGCAATTATTTGGTTATTTGAAAATAAGTTACTGTTTGAAGTCTCGAAAATTTAAATTTAAAATTTCCGAAATTTCATACTGGGTAACGGCAAAAAACAAACTACTAAAAAAAAAAACGAATATTTTAGAATATCTATATACATTTGGTATAAGAGCCGCCGGGAGAGAGAACTTTTAAATAAGTTTTCTGGAACACAGTCATAAAGGAACAAAATATTTAAGGGTATTTAAAAAACTTGTTAAAGTATGAATCCCGAATGGCTGGATTAATTAATGGGCCCAGTCTCTTCTCTCGACGGCAGTTTTGCTACTGTTATACTTTTTTTGTTCGTAAATCTAGTTTTTTTTTTTTATAAAGAACTAGTTTGCAAATGTCATTAAAGCGATATTCTGTTTTGATGAGCTCATAAACCAAATTGCGCAGAAATAAACCCAATTTGCAAACTAATTCCCAGCTTTTCTTTGTTTTCGCGTAATGCACTCTTTCCGAAAGCTGTGCTTTTTTTTTATATATTTTTTATCGTGAATTTGAAAGAGAATTGAATAATAATAACCTTACCACAAAGTCGTCTGTGCGTATTTCTGTTTGGATATTATCACATTTTTTACTTTTACACTGTTCCTCCGATTTTGCATCTGTTGAACTCTTATATTTAGTACTACTACTAGTGTATGCAGCTGCTGCACCAGAACCTAAATGTGCAGAGCCACCAAATGCACCACTACTGCCCACTCCGTTGCCATTCTCGTATGTCGTGCCATGTGTCGCCTCCGCGCGTTCCTCACGTTTCTTTTTGCGACGCTCCTTGTCCATTTGACGCATGACTTTCTTGCTGTGCGATGATTTACGCACTTGGAACACCTCCGCATCATCCTCTACAGCGAAAACATACATATATAAATTTAGTTTTAATAATTTAACAAATAATGCCGCTAATCCGTTGCTTACCATCATCTGCGAAACTGAGTAACGACTTTGGTTTACTTTGTTTCGCATCGCTTGTTTCCTTTTTATCCGATTTTTTTATCTTTTCTTTTTTGGATATTATCGGTGGTGGTGGCGCTATCAAATGATCTGAATCCATAGAATCGTCGTCGCAACCGTCGCCGATACCCGCAACACCACCGGCAGATAATTGATTTTCCTGTTCGTCCTCATCGTCCGCGTTACTGGAAAACACGCGGCGCTGTATTTTTTTTGGTTTACGAAAGAGCGACATTAATTTGCTCTGCCGCACTATATGAATGCAATGTCAAATTCAACAATATTAACTAATTTAACAAATTAAATAAGCGTCGTCGCTATGGAATTTCTTTTTTGCAAAACGTATTCTGTGCTTATTATATTTTCTTCTGCTGCTTCTTCTTCTTATTCTACGTCTGCTACGTTCGTTCCATTTTGCCACTCACAACGAGCAGTTCTGTAGTTTAAATTCATAAGATTTGGGAATTGTACGATTCCCGGGGCACCAAGATCTGACGACGGATTCTTAAGGGCCAAATACACTTTCACACATTTGATGAAATGCGTGATGTTACAGTAAATCGACGGGTGTATTTGGCACTTTGACTGTTTGGTCAAATGTGTGAAGAAAATTAAATTATTCTTCTTCCTTTATGTGATTTTTATTTTTCGTTCTGAACAAACGGAATTTCAAATCCAGATTTGAGGAAATGGATTTAAACGGTGTGTGTGGGCACGCATCACATTACAACGTCAAACATTTTGACAAATGGGAATGGTGCATTTGGCCCTTTTCCAACTTTCACTCCAATATTTCAAATGAAACAGAATATGGTACTGAAAAACAAACTGCCAGGCAGAAAGAGAGACAGGATAAATCGACTCCTATTGTCGTGATATTGACTGCAATAGAAAAAGATTTCCATACATAATTCGTAAAGTGGGTGGGGCTATATGGCTATATGAATTTCGTAGTTGCCTAGAATAACATCGAATCGACTTTATTCTATTGTTTTACCATTTATAAACTCTCACTCTTACCAAAAAAATTAAATTTGATCTTCTGAAATGTATACAGATATGTTTATATATCTTGATGTTTTGAGTCAAAAAATGTAATTATGTATTGCAATTGAGACACCGCGATACTGATGTGAATTGCAGAAACGCTTACGCTTTTCTTTCATCGAACCAGTGTGCAATATTACGCTGCGCTGCTACTAATATTAGCACGACACAACACTGAAAATTGTATCCAACATACTCGCGCATTCAACGGACAGTCGTGAATTGGGTGGTGGCGCTATTATTATTCGAATTTAACAACAAAAACTAAACATATAATGGGTCTTAAAGGTTGTGAAGTATTGCTGGACAATCCCTGGAATACATACTATGCCGGACAAACAATCAATGGTCAAGTAAAACTTGTCTTCGATACACCAAAGAAAGTACGGGGTGAGTAACTAAAAAAAAATTTGCATATTAATTATTTGGCAACATTTCACAAGCAAGTGATTCAAATATCACAAGTATTTGTTATAAATAGTTTGCACAGACACTGTGTTGCAGTACGTTTGTGTCATATGGATTACTCATAAAATGACGACATTATTTCGGCGAGAGCACTATTTAAGCAGAGTATTAACTTTTGCCTCGTACCAATCCCTCCCAGCACAGCGTCCTCAACAACGCACACCTAGACAGAATGAATACAAAAGCGCAGCACAGCAGCTGGTTCTATTTTTTGTTATTTTCATTTTAGTTGCTTACATAGCTCCAAAACCATTACCATTACCGCCGCACCCCTTCCGTGCGACGCAACATCATTGGAATGTCGTGTTTCTGCTGCTGCTGCTGCTACTACTGCTACTGCTCTTTTGTTATTGTTGTTGCTGTTGTATCTTAAAAAGCCGGTCTGCTTGCTGCGTTATTGTAAAGTAAAACGCTGGTATACGGCAGAGCGACGCGGCGAAGTTAGCAGGAACTCTTGTGGGTGTTTTGGGCAACTTGGGCAGCGGTTGTTGAACTATTTGCTGCTTTGTTTGTGCGTGCCTTGCCTTGCATCTCCTTTTTTGATGTGGGTGGACTGAGTGTTTGATTTTTCTTTGGCTATTTTTAATGCACTTTATATTCGGCACTTGATATGGATTTTTTCTATTTTTTCTATTCAATTAGTATATCAATGCCCTTGTGCTGCATGATATTTTAATTAGTATACAATACGCGCTTTACACTGAGCCGTTGATTGCGTTGATTTTTTTGTGTCTGTCTATGATGATGTCATCTGTCAGCGCGGCCAGCATCGATTTATTTATAGCAATATAGGGAGGGCAAAAAATCAATAGCAAAGATATACATAGTATAATAGAAAAATGTTTTCTTCACTATCACTTATCTTAAAAATCAAACAAAAACAACCTGAAATATATATTTTTTTGTCAAAAATATTTGACACAACTAAAACGCATCCAATTATTTTGGTGTTATTATTTTGTAAAGGATGTAGCTATGGTTTAATAAGGTACGTTTTTTTAATAGAAAAACAATTTGAATCATAATCGCTGATTTATTGTAAGAATGTGTATCTTTATTTTTATAATACTCGAGTATATTCTACTAACTAACGTTCAATACTTTGTTTTTTCGAATGTTTCATCGATAAGTCATGTGTCACCTTAGCTTGGCAACAGTAGTGTACCGGTGAGAAAAGGGTGTGTATGTGGTGAGTGTATGTAACAGGCAGAAGTATCCTGGTATACCCCTAAAAGTATATATATTCTTGATCAGCATCGGAAGCTGAGTCGATTTAGATGTATGAGTCAACAGATCTCAAGAACTATGTAGCTACATACTCCAAACTTGGACATTTAGATTCTCCCTGACCATACGCTGTCTTATGTCTGTCTTATATTATATTTTATTATTTATATTATATTTTATTGATACTCGCTCACAACACCCATTATACTTCCATTTGACCCGTCTATGTACACTTTTCAAGACCACATAGCTGAAAAAATTTTTTTTTTTAATTAATAAATTTTTTTCAAATTTTTTAGTGATTTCCAATTTTATAGTATGAAAAAGATCTACATTAGCAAGAGTGCAGTGTATTTCTTAGTCGTGAACACGCGACTGTTCCATTCTTACTTGTTATACGCTGTACCCATTGGGTAAAAATGTATATTAAGTTTGTGCAAATGCATGTAACAGGCAGAAGGGGGCGTGGCAGATCCTATAAAGTATATATATTCTTGATAGGCATCGAAAAAAAGTCGATATAGACCCGTCCGTCTGTTTGAACGAACAGATCTAAACAAAATCTCATTTAATTTTCTCTGATTTAGAAGATTTTTTATTAAGACACACCTCGTATCTCTTATGCTTCCATGCAGCCTCTACAATTTGTTTCAAATACCTCCCGCCTTGCATAACTAGAATTATATTATTTTAAATTTTTCGTATTTTTCGTATTAATATACTTTTTTTTTTTTTTTTTTTTTGTAATCCTTTTTTAGGTATCATTATACGTTTTATGGGCGAAGCCAATACCGAATGGTCAGAGACTCGCAACGTCACTACCAGCGAAGGTAAAAATGAAGACGAAACAACTGTTTTCAAAGGACACGAGGAATACTTTAAGATACAATATTATCTACTAGGCGGCAAGAATAGTAAGTAACATTATTGCTAACCAATAGATGTTCTATAATTTTTGTTCTTAACTTTATAGGTACCGAAACTGAGCTACCACCCGGTACACACACCTATCCCTTCACTTGCGCGCTGCCACCAAATTTGTCTTCCTCATTCGAAGGCGAATTTGGGCATGTACGTTACACTATCAAAGTGACGCTTGATCGTCCATGGAAATTCGATCAGGATATGAAAATGGCATTTACTGTCATTGCACCAGTGGATCTTAATATAAATCCACGTGTTAAGGAACCATTTAAGCTATCGCTTGAAAAGTCGTTTTGCTGTTTTTGTTGTAAATCTGGACCACTATCTGTGGTCACTGCCATACCCGTGACCGGTTACGTCTCGGGTCAGACAATACCAATCACATGCGAATGTGATAATGCCAGTAATGTAGGCATTAGTAGCGTAAAATTTGTTCTACGCAAACGCGTTACTTTCCTGACAACGCAGCCGCGTAGTGAGAAGAAGGATTCGAAGATTACTATTACCGAGCTAAGCATTGGGCCAGTTGCAGCCAGCGAATCTCGCACTTTTACGCAGCAGTTAGAAATTCCGGCATTGCCGCCAAATAATCTACTGAATTGTGGCATAATTACACTGGACTATGATTTGCACGTAGAGTGCGATGTCAGCGGTCCACATCGCAATCTTTCGGGTAATATACCGATTACATTGGGCACAATACCATTGGCTTCTTTCAAGCCGCCGGCGCCTTATACGGATGTGCCGGCACAGGTGAAGCCACAATCAGAAGATCCATCGCTGGCACCAACTCAGCCAGTAAGTCCAGCTAGTCCACAGGGTGGACAGGCAGGCGGTGCACTTGGCTGGAATGTGGCGGATAGCGCAGGTGGTCAGCTGTATCCGAATATACGTGAGTATTGTTGCAGTATGTTACAATAATATTACTAATTTTGTATTCATCTGTAGCACCACCACAATTTATCGAGACGCAATACCGTGCGCCACGTATTACTGGCATCGATGACAACGAACATACACAAGTTGTCGGCAATGGCGAATTTGCACCACGTTATCCAACGTTTCAATTCAACAATGCCACTGCTCCGTCAATGAATCTTTGAATCAACAGACTATAACACAAGGAAATGTTTCTAGCTAAGAAAAGGCAATATTCATTCAAATATGGCATAGGTTGTTTTTGTTTGAAATTTTGATAATTTCTTTTTACTCGGTTCAAAATTATTGAAACGCACAAGGCAGCACAACTCAGTGTTAAAGATATTTAAAAAAAAAAACAGGTTTTTTAATTCTATATACTCTATTCTATATAAAATTTTGAACACCTTTCGTTCTGTTAAGTTTTAAAGTAACTATCGTTTATAGCATTTAATAAGCTTTCCGTCCAGAAGAAAGCTGTGAAGTAATTTCTTTTTTTATTACAAGTTTACTCGGTTTATAGCAATTCTCTACGCAACACATAATCTCTTACAAAAGAATTTATCAATCTATTATTTTTTTCCTCACTTCCTTCTTTATAGTAGATATTATAAATATAAGAATTTGTTTGAAACAAACGAGTGCCTAAAACAAAAAAAAATTAAGCATACTTATGCAGCAAAAAGTACTCCAAAAGTGAATTTTATAAACTATTTTTATATTAATAGAAAATTTCAACAAAACAATGCTTCCTTCTCAATTAAACTACGTAAATCAAAAAAAAAAAGTAAGATTATTCTCATTGAAAACAGTAAAAGTGTACTTTAAGAGTATAGTTCAAACCTATTAGCAGCTATCAATAAATAAAATGTGCATATAAATTCATTATAAATAAAAGTAAATGGTGCAATTTGTAGTTCCATGTTTTTTTTTTCTATTTCATTAAATTGAAAATAATCGGGTCTTGTTTAAATGGCACCGGATTGTTTGTATCATGTTTTTGCACCTGTATCATTACTTTAACGCTGCTTGCATCCTTCTTACATGCGATATTGAATGCATCTTGTGTATCATGTAACATAAAATGGTGTGTTATAAGCTTTTTCATCTTTAGATTACAAGAGGAAACAAGCGACAATGCCTTCGGATAGCTGTAAGTATATTATAATAGAATACGCTTTTGATAGCCAACTAACCCAAATTACTCATTGCAGTAACGAAACACGCCTATAATATCTACTTGCCGCGCTAGTGCCTCGATTAGCGGCAATGAAACTTTTTCACCATCTATGCCAACGCAACAGCAAACGCCACCAGAACGTGTCACATGTACACCGAGCTGTGCAATTTGCATCGTACCACAACAATCAATTGTCACATCTGGCTTACAACTCAATTGCTTAATTATGCGTTTTGCTAAACATGCCGTAGACTCTTTAGCATAGACACGTACAACATCATTAGCATCTAACTCTTTGGCCAGCTCCAGTCGATCCGATCTTATATCGGTTACAACAATTTTATTTGCACCTAGTTGTTGCGCAACCATCATAGTGGCCAGACCAATGGCACCAGCACCTTGTATAAGTACATTCATGCCGAATTGTAGTCGTGCGCGCCGTCATGCTGCAACACCCCAAGAAAGTGGCTCCAGTAACGCGCCCTCTTCCATTGTTACATGTGGTGGCAGCTTATGACAAATATCCGCTGCATGTCTGAAATATTGCGTGATATTACCATCGATTGGATGCGTAGCACAGAAATGCATCTTCGGACAGAGATTATATATGCCGCTCTTGTATAGATTGCATATGCGACACGGTACACCTGGTTCAACGGCAACGCGGTCACAGATATTTATATTTCGCACGCCGCTGCCGGTGCAGTTAACAACGCCGGATGCTTCGCATCCAATAACAAACGGTTTCTTAAAATTGCGTTGCTTTTCCCAGTAATGTTTATCGGAACCACAAATACCAACACAATCAATGGTGTAGATTTTATAAAGTTTTATAAAAACAGGTTAACGTGCTGCAGTTACTCCAGTACTTACCAGTACCAAACAGTCAACTTCTTTGAGTACAGCAGTTAGATTACCATCGATCTTTACTTGAAATCGTTTAATTACTATGAAAACAGTGTTTTGAGCCAATTTGTGCTAATTTAAAGTTTTCCAATTGTAAAATGGTGCGAGTGAAAAAACTTTTGCTAGAATATGTGTATGTGTAAAGCTGTTTGAACATGATTGCATTGTGAAAAGTGGTACAGAATTATGCAGAAATGTACATGTACATGTACATGCTTATGCTAATATTTGAAGATTGAGTCTTATCAACTAAACGTTTATTTAAACTTAGTACAGGGTGCGGCAGCATTTCTTCCTTTTTTGAAATACGCGCCAATCAGGCTGTAGGGATCGTAGCGTGCTGCGGGTAATACAAATCGACAGACGTGGGTCTAAAGTTTTATATTCCTCCAGGTCATTCGGCATCATGCGTTGGAGGAGCGTGCGTTTGCCGTCGAGGCCTACTTTTGTTGTATTTTTCAGCGATGGAGCGCATTTTCACTTGAATGATGCATTAAAAAATAGAACATGTGGTGGGCAATTTTCTCAGATGGAATTATTGAATTCATGTTGGATGAATTGTTTTTTCTACGACTTGATGAATTGGGCTTTGGAGACATTTGGTACGAACTGGACAGCGCTATAGCTGAGACTTCAAGTTCATCACCACAACTCAATAAGGCGCGCTATGGAGTGACCAGCTCGCGACTTTATCAACAACCCTATGAATCTACAAGACCTGAAGGCCAACACCCTGCAGAAATTGCCAACATACCCGCTGATATGCTGGTAAGGGTCATGATAAACGCCAGAAATCGGCTTCTTCAGTGTATCGAAAATGGGGGCAACACCTACCTGATATGATTATCAAAACTGTGTAATACAAATCTTTAGATATGAATCTAGTACATATCGACCGTGCTTTCATTTACTTTTGTGTTTTGCGATTTCATGCTCAATTGTATCATGTTACCTTTCAATCTTAGTTCAAAACTGAACCAACTTCCACTGGAAGTGACAACAAACTCAATGAAATTTAAAAAATCTGATTGAATCTTTACTTCATGCAACATGCAAAAGTAAGTGAAAATGGGAACACGACAGTATAAAAAAAAGAACAAAATCTAATTCATAAACTGGGTTTTATTGTATTGTTTTTAAAAATGGAAGTTATGCTGCCGCGCCCTGTTTAAGAATGATTTAATTTATTTAATTTTAAAATTTTTTTTCAACTCGAAATATGCAGCATGATCTCAAATTATATTTTTTGCTGCTGCATGTTCAAATTTCAAAAAATTATTTGTATCGCGCGGTTGCACATGTATGAGCACCTTTAATGTACCCGGATCTCCTTCATACGCCTGCTGAAATGCTTGAATGGTATATTCCAATGTGAAGTGATGCGTTGCCAGTCGTTTCAGATCCACCTTGCCGCTTCCAACGAGTGCCAAAGCATGCAAAAAACTGAACAAAATTTAATATAAATTCAGTATACAAATCTAAAGTGTGATTCTAAATTAGTCCCACAGTTTTTAAGGTATCGATTGCTAGGCCGAACATAAGCCACATTCCCCATGTGACTCAACATCAATTTGAAAGTCGATATGGTGGCTTCTTATGGACGGTCCCTTCACATATACACACAAATTGACGTATCTTTTAAGGGTAGCACTCAATATCAACTAGAAATTTGTTATGATGGCATTTTATGAACGGAAGCTTCACATATATATTGCCCATACATATCCACCGCCCACTTTTCGAATTTTGTATAGATACGTTATTTATTAAACAATTTCAACTTGAAATTTGCCACTGTGGCTTCTATTTCCATACGAAACCACCCACCAGTTTTTGGTCTTTATAGTATTATAAGTAGAATTTTCTTATTTTTCGAGCTAACTACCATAAAAATGGAATGAAGATGTCATATCATTATCAATAAATCAATAAAAGGCTTAAAAGTAATTTGTTAGATACTGTGAAGAGTATTGAAGCTTCAGTTCTTCAGTTTTCTCTTGTTAATATGTTAACTTACTCATTACAAAATCGAAAGACACACATCAAGTCAACCTCGCGTGCTAATGAATTGATAAGCGATAGCTGAACATAATCATTTGACATGACCACCAGCGTATAAGTTCCACCGGATCGTGTCACCATCATGCCTAATTCTGCGCTATTTGCAGTGCCGCAACAATCTATTGTACACTCGGGCATGCAATCAAACTCGGCCACAACACGATTCGCCAGTTGCATTGGTGTATCTGTATCGGACATATGCACCGTTTGTGTAGCGCCCAGCTCAAGCGCTACTCGCAAACGTTCCGTATGCGTATCGGTAATTAATATGCTATTAATGCCTAATGATTGTGCCACCATTAGGGTTGCCAAACCAACGGGCCCGGCGCCGAGTATCAACAGATGCATGCCCGATTTTGTATCAGCGCGCCGACATGCAGCACAACCCGTAGCAAGGGTGCTCATCAAAGCGCCTTCTTCCATGCTAACATGTTTCGGTAATGGATAACAAAAATCTGCAGCATGTTTATAATAACGTGTTAGAACACCATCCACCGGCGGTGTGGCACAGAAGCACATATCAGCACAGAGACTATAGCGTCCGCTACGACAAAATGTACACTTGCGACATGGTATACCCGGTTCGATTGCTACACGATCGCCGACAACAACATTGTCTACATTGTCACCGACTGCCATTACAATGCCAGATGCCTCGTGCCCGACGACCATAGGCTGCTCCAATTCGAACGGGCCCATACGTCCATGTTTCCAAAAATTTATGTCAGAATATGAAACACCAACACAATCGATAGCAAGTAGCACCTCTATAAAAAATATTGGAAATTTATCAAACAGCAAGATCAATCGATTGCTTTGTTTACCAACCTCCTGTAGAGATTTCGGGCAGCGGTCGTGATTCCTGTTGAAAATTGTTGCCGTTTTGAGCGCCTACATAAAAATAATAATTATATTTCATTGTTTTAAATACCAGAACTAAATCATCCATCTTCTGAAGCACTACTGATAGATTTGTGTCTGCTTTTGTCCAGGTTTTGAGCTTATTAGGCGACAATGTGGTAAGTCTCCTGCATGCAATACTTCGAGAGCAAGCAAATCGCAATTTGGAACTTAATGATTTCAGCATTATCTTTTTTGATTTGTTAATATGTGGAGCTACTTAAATAATTTTTAAACATATGAAAGATATATCAAAGATTTATTTTATTTCAAAAAAAAAAAAATTGAAAATTTTATCAAAATCAGATTTTAAAAATTTCTATAACAGATAACAAAATGTACTAAAACGGAAAAATTAATAATTTCCTGAAATATTTAAGAGTTTTCAAGACATTTTCGTAAAGATATGTCTACAAATAAAATCCTGCATGTTTTTTACTCTCTTTCTTATTAAATAAATATAAGTTTCATCCCATACATAGATAGTTATATAATTATGTAAAACTTCAGCTATTTCCTTCACAATTAAGGCAGACGCAGCAGGCGCTACAGTCGTGTTTATACCAAGTTTGTGGAGGACGTCCGAGATTTGGTCCTTCCAGTACATCTCGGACTTTGACCCGGGGATCGTAATCAAAGGGAGATCGTATTGTTCTGTGCCTTCATTGATAGAAGAATTTTTTTTCCGAAGGTACAAATTTCCCGTCACTACCAAACCTACAATAACTCAAAAATATTATTTCTTGGATGCTTGCTATGTTTGTTTCTAATATTTTCTTTGTTCATGCGCTAGTCCGACCATCAAAAGGTGTATTATCAATTTTAGCTGAATACAATCAGTAAAAATGGATGAAAATTAGCGCCAAGATTTTAAAATGATAAATAAAAGCTTCTAAAAATATATATATACCCTGCTCAAATCAAAATTAATCATATTAGGGCTTGATTTCCCTTCAATTTTGTTTTCTACAAACTATGTTACAAAGTTGGCTAATAAAATATGATAAAACAAATATTTGTAACTGAGTAGCCTTTTTTCCACTGATGGTGGTGAAATTTCAAGATAAACTTGTAACAGTGCGGCAGTTAGAGAGTGTAGACCGCAAGTTTGGATCCTCTAAGTCCGTGAAATTTTCTGTCAAACAGACCTATAGACGGGCGAACAGATGGCCACAACTAGATCGACTCCTCTTGTCAAACTGTTTCCGATTTCTACTTCGCTATGTACTATAAATATTGACATTTCAATGTATACCTTCCTCAGAAATATTTTTTGTGCAGGGTATAGAATCAGAAAGTTCTTGCTGCTCTCGTATTGACAGTATTGATTAAAAATTATGTTCCACATACTTTATATAATTGAAATGTATTTAATTCGTATTTAACTTAACTATTTAAATTTGTTTACCAAAAATTTTTTATAACTTTTTCACCACTCATAGAAAAATAAATGGTCAATTGCGTGAATTCTTCAATCTCCAGATTGTCAACAATATACTGCACTGAACAGTTCGCAACAAGGAAGCAGTTTAAATCACATTCGCTCACTTGGCGCCTTTGTCTTTTGGTTTCTGGGTAGATCCACTACCTGGATAAAAGGACTGAAAGATAAAGATTAAATTATACATAACTTTTATTAATTGATTTGTTGAATAGATGGAACCAAATCGTCTGTCTAGTGCGTCTTCTACTAGTACGTATCGTTTTTTTTTTATTTTGTATATATATACTCGTATGTATACATATATACGATTATAAGCGTATCGTAAACATTATAATCAAAAAAACACTTAGGCACAAACTAGACGCGGTAATCTTTGTCGGCTTGTTCGTCAATAACCTCAAAGTGACTTTTATAAACAAATATGTGAGATAATAAAAATGCACTGATAACCCATAACAGCGCCCATAGAAATCTGTTGTGATTGTAATTTGTATTGATTACTTACTTTTATGAAACGCTTTAGTTGTCCAAAAAATCCAACGGGTTCATTGCTAATAATTGGTTTGCTCCGAATACTCTGGAATCTACATGGAGCTTTGCATTCGGTTCCGCCAAATATTTCAATATCTGCTAGCGGATCTTTTTTAGGCTTTGGTTTACAAGTTGTGCCACCTTCAATGATTATGCCATTATCTTCAGCTTTCTCTTTATTAACTTTCTTTTTTCTTCTGCAACTGTTACTGCCACCCAGTATTTCGATATCACTTAAAGCTTCTTCAGCTATCGCTGCCGATCGCGAATTTGAGCGCTTCTTCGGCTTTGTCTGTGTGCACCCGCCTCCGAAGATCTCTATGCCATCGTCCACTAACTCTAATTTCTCATTCTGCGACATGACCGATTGACTTCCTTGTATTTCAATCGGTTGGGTTGAGGAATGGCGCACTTTTCTAGATTTAATCGCAACTAGCTTTTTCAACGAGTGCCTTATAGCAGCTTCAGGTACTTTATTGCAAATTATGTTATCTGTAGACACTGGTTCCTTGATAAATTCATCATCTTGTATTTTCTTGGAATGAGATTCTAATGGGTGAATACAATCTGTATCATTTCCAAATAGACTCTTAACTTCAACATCATTAAAATTATTTACTGCTATGGGTTTTGTACATATTTCCTTGTTCGACAAAGATTTGTTATCTTCTCTCTTGGGCGCAACTGTTTGTATTACGTCATGCCAAAACTTATCCGATTGCTGACGATTTTGCGCTCCCGCTACTGAGTTCTTTATGTCATTTGTAGTAACTTCTTTTAGTGTAGATTCTATCTGTTGCACGATTTGTTGATGAGATTCTTCAGTGCTTATAGAACTCTCGGAGTACAAAATGTTTTCTTTTGGATTTTTCAGATGCATTCGTTTGATTTCCATGGAATTTTGTAAAGAATGCACTTTGGCTTTACGGTGCCCTTCTTCTGGTTTTGAAGCGCTTTTAACCATGGTATTCTCTGCTTTCTCCTTGTTGTCGCCTTCATCCTGCTTCAACGTACTGATTTTAAATATATTCGCAGATATGTGCACTAGTTTCGGATTCTTCGCATTTTCAAAATTCGATGCTTTCTCTGGCTTCAATGAATTCTCGCTTGTGCTCTCCATATCATCCTGTTGGGACTTGTTCACTTCAATAGCATTCTTTGACAGATCGCCTATTATCTTTTCTGTTGCATCTTTGCTTGTCCCTGCAATTTTCGACTGCGTAATATCATTTGTCTTGAAGCCTTTATCCAGTTTTGATCCACTGATGATATCGTCGCCATGCTCTGACAGATTCACTACTCTTTGCTCTATCACGTTTTCCATCGGCACTGCCTGTTGCTGTTGAATATTTTTGCCAATTAACTCATTTTCTTTTAAGTTTACTACAGAGCTGTTCGATGCTTTTGCCATTTGTTTTAACATATCTTGCTTCGCCTTGTAATAATCGTCTACATTGCCTATTTCTAGCTGCATTTCATCCAAGTTCAATAAAAGTTGCGCTTGCTCTATTTTCTTTTCGCATTCATTTAACTTTATCAAGTTTTTCCGCACAATACATTCCAAATTCTTTAGAATATCCAGTTCCTTTGACTCAGCTATCATCATACTCGGCAGCGTATCAATTTTTTGTTCTGTCATTACTTTCTTTTCCGTTACACTGTCCGGGTCCACCTGAAAGACATCATCCTCCTCAATTAAATCGTCATCGAAACTTTCAAAAAGAGTATCTTTGGGTTTGACTACTGGTTCCGATTTCTCGATATAGTTCAACTTTTGGAGTTTATCAGCTTTCGTATTATCGTTTAAATTCTTTTTTGTACCGCCCGATTGAGTTGGTTGTCCTTCATCAGAACCAATTATATTAATTGTAAACAATTTATCATCGCTACCACTATAAGGCGCAAAGTTTGGATAGACTGAAATACAGTAGGGCTCCTGTGTAACAAAATCTGGGAAAATAAACCGATTGATAATTTTCTCTTGTGCAAAACGTTTCTGTTTCATTAAACTATCCAAGGCCTTTTTGAATGCTTTATTCAATATGATGGTCGAGATTTGTAAGGCTTTCTTTGGTTTATTTGTTGCAACAATATCGTGTTGTCTAGTCGGTTTAGCATCCGCTACTGAGAAGTTGCTATCTTTAGATGACAGCATTCTTGTGGACTTCAATGATCGCATCTGTCTATGCTTTTCTATTGGAAGCAGTTTTGCTTCAGCTTTTTCTTGTGGCTTCCCTAATTTTTGCAATGTCTCAGTATGTTCCAACTGTTGCAGTTTCTCATTTAGTTTTATTAATAGTTTACAACCATCAATACTCACGCCTTGCTTCAATTTCGACTTAGGTATTTCCGCGATTAAGGACTCCGCCGCTTGTGACAGTTTGGCGATAAGTGTAGCATTCATTCGCTTTTTGTTCTTCTGGTCATGTTCCACTATATGTTTCGATGCCGTAGATGCGTCTGTATGTACTTTTTGCTTTTTTTTACGCCCTTTTGCCAAATTTGATGTTGTTGGTTGTTCGCTCATATGAAGCTGGTATGTGGACTTCTCTGTATCGCTATTCAGTGTATTTGACTGAATGCAATGCAATTTGTCACCCACCCAGACGTGAATCGTCTTTATTGGTTTGCGTCGTTTTGGCTTCGTGTGTTTGTGATGTTGGAATTCTTTAAGCTTATTTTCCAAATATAACAAGCGCGCTATATTTGGTATTTGCCTACTTCTCCATATTTTGCATTTGGAAGACAAAGTCAATCGACCAAATATAACACTGCACATTTTGCGTTGATTTTTCCTTTAAGTTTAGCGAATACGTGCAATGCAATTGATTTCTCTTAACCAATTTTCACAGCAAATTTTGAAACATGGCCAAAAGAAACCAAAAACAAAAAAAATTTTTTTTTTTTTTTATATTTTGTCTGATGAATTAGAAGAGTACTTAAAATTTTTTTACAAGACAGTTTTTATTCATATTAATCGAAGGTGACTATGTTGTTTTAAATCCAAATTCTAAAACTTTTTACGGTTATTTTTGTTAGGTGGTTGTACGTGTATCATCACCTTAATAGCGCCATCGTGTCCATAACGCGAGGTTTCAAAGGCTTTATCAGTTTCAGTAATGTCGAAATGGTGCGTAACCAGACGTTTGACATTGGCCTTGCCCGAAGCGACCATGGCCAATGCGGCAGGATAACTTTTGAAATAAATTGGATTACGAATAGAATAACCTATTAGGTAGGTATTGACTTACTCATTGCAGTAGCGGAATACGCCGCGTACATCCACTTCCCGCGCTAGTGCATTGAAAAGAGGTATTTTAGTTTCAGCTTCACCCATGCCGGAAATGACAAGACAACCGCCTGCACGTGTGGCCTGTTACGCACCATATAAGAGGATATAATTATACAGTAACTACAACCATACATATGGATTGCATGTACGGGGTGTGTACAAAGAAAAGTAGATGACTTTACAAATTTCGCAAGTACGAACATTTTTAGTTTGTTTTTGATAGATATATGAAGGTTAGATGTGTTTTGGTTTGCTTGATGATTACTTTACTACCGAAAAAATGGATCAAAGAATCTGTATTAAATTTTCTGTGAAAAATAAAATTAAGTGCTTCAATTTGAGCAAAAACAATGTTTATACGTGGTGCAAGCTGTTTACAGAAGGCCGAGAAGATGTTAATGACGATGCCAGAAGTTGTTGAGGATATCGGCACATCGATTGACTCATGTCATAAAATTTTGACAAAATAGATATTAATGAATAAATATTATCCAAGAAAAATAAAAAGTACCTTTTTTGTACACAGCACCCACCAGCCCCCCTCCCCTCGTATATAAAAAACAATTATTTCACTTACAAAAATACCCAATCGCGTTGTGCTCTCTGCGCCGCAACAATCGATCGACTTATCCGGCTGACAACCTAATAATTCTTTTACACATTTTGCCACCACCTCGGGAGTATCCTCTCGTTGTATTAGCATCGTATGTGTTGCACCCAACTCCTTTGCAACATTCAAACGGCCTTGTATAAGATCGGTTATCAGAATTTCCGAAGCACCCATCGCTTGTGCAGCTAACAGTGTAACCAGACCAATTGGTCCTGCACCCAAAATCAAAACTTTCGAGCCCAAACCGACATTTGCACGTCTGCATGCATGTACGCCAACAGAAAGCGGTTCCAGCAACGCACCCTCCTCCATTGTCATGTGATCCGGTAGCTTAAAACAGAAATCTGCTGCATGTTTATAGTAGCGCGTTAGATTGCCATCATACGGAGGAGTAGCACAAAATACCATATCTGCACAGAGATTATATTTGCCATTCTTGCATTCATCACAAATGCGACACGGTACGCCCGGTTCAATAGCTACACGATCGCCGACGACGAGCTGCTTCACGGATTTTCCCACTTTTGCAACAACACCAGAAGCTTCATGTCCAATTATCATCGGTTTGGTTACTATAAAATCACCAATTCGTCCATGCGTTAGAAAATGAACATCTGAGCCGCAAATACCGACACAATCCATTGCAAGTAGCACTTCATCATCGGCAATTTTGGGTATGGGACGTTGTTCCTGTTCAGTTTAATAGATAACAATCAAATGAGTGCTGTACAAATATTATATAATTTGACTTTAAAAGTTTCAGTTGCAAATACATAATAATACATAATAGAACATACAACATTCTTACAGGTATGCTGATATACTTACCAAACGTAAATCCTCGATGCCATGTAATACTGCAGTTAAATTATCAGCTGTATTTTCTGATCCCATAGTTCCGTCTGTATGTACATTTCGCTTTATTTTACACTCTTTTGACGTTTCTTTATCGTTAGTCAGTATTCTTGATTGAATGCGATTCAATTTATCACCCACCCAGATGTGCATCGTTTTACGTTGTTTTATCTTCATATCTTTCTGTCGTTGGCCTACAATACGCTTTTTTTCCGTGTATAGCAAGCGTGCTATATTCAATATGTTAATACTTCTCCATAATTTGCATTTGGACGACAAAGTCAATCGACCAAATATAACACTGCACATTTTGAAGTTGAAGATTTTTTTGTTTAAGTGAAGCTTTTAGAGGACAAATACGTGTAACTGTTTTCTCTTAACCAATTTTTGAAACATGGCCAAAAGTAAATTATATATATTATAGTATTCTTTTTCTAAAGAATCACAATTGAAACTAAATTCTATTTTTTACAAATATAGTTTTTATTCATGTCAAGCGATGGTGACTACGATTTTGTTAATCTAAATTCTAAAACTTTTTACGGTTATTTTTGTTAGGTGGTTGTACGTGTATCATCACCTTAATAGCACCGCCGTGTCCATAACGTGAGGTCTCAAAAGCCTTATCAGTTTCAGTAATGTCGAAATGGTGCGTAACCAGACGTTTAACATTGACTTTGCCTGAAGCGACCATGGCCAATGCGGCAGGATAACTATTGAAATAAATTGAAATATTGATGGAATAATAGAATAAAATATAAAATTAGTCCACACACAGACTTACTCATTGCAATAGCGGAATACGCCGCGAACATCCACCTCACGTGCCAGTGCATTGATAAGAGGTATTTTAGTTTCAGGAGCACCCATGCCGACAATGACAAGACAACCGCCGGCACGTGTGGCCTATAAAGCACAAGAGATTAAGATATTATTATATAGAAACTACAAAACACATATGAATAAAAACAAGAAAAAACTTTAACTTTAGTTGAACCGAAGCTCTTATACCATTCACATGAATATTTAAATCGTATTGTAAAACATAAACTTGATTGGTAGTTTTTGTACAGGGACTACCACAAAAAGTGGGCGTTTCACGCCCATTAGTATACGTGTGTGGAGCAACCATCAATAAGATGTCACCATATTGAATTTTAAAGCTTATAATGACTTAATGAAACGATCTTTTTCATATAATTGCATAAATGTGAGCGGTGGGTTTGTATATGCGCTACCTCAGAATGTGGACGGGAACCCCCCATTTGTAAATGTATGAGGAATATCAAAATTTCTACTCCATAAACTTTGGACCAAAAGAATCTTAAATGCCGACATTCAGCTAGATATCGAAAAAATTAACATTTAAAAGATGAGCAGCAACTAACAGACGGACATGACATTTGACACTATGTGTGAATGATATAAAAACACTACTACTACTATACTAAACTTTTACTTACAAATATACCCAATCGCGTTGTGCTCTCTGCGCCACAACAATCGACTGCCTTATCCGGCTGACAACCGAATAATTCCTGTATACGTTTCGCCACCACCTCAGCAGTGTCCTCTCGTTTCATTAGCAGCGTATACGTTGCACCCAACTCCTTTGCAACATCCAGACGGCCTTGCACCAGATCGGTTATTAAAACTTCCGAAGCACCCATTGCTTGTGCAGCTAACAGTGTAACCAGACCAATTGGTCCTGCACCCAAAATCAAAACTTTCGAGCCCAAACCGACATTTGCACGTCTGCATGCATGTACGCCAACAGAAAGCGGTTCCAGCAATGCACCCTCCTCCATTGTCACGTGATCCGGTAGTTTAAAACAGAAATCTGCTGCATGTTTATAATAGCGCGTTAGATTGCCATCATACGGTGGAGTCGCACAAAATACCATATCTGCACAGAGATTATATTTGCCATTCTTGCAATCATCACAAGTGCGGCACGGTACGCCCGGTTCAATAGCTACACGGTCGCCGACGACTAGATTCTTTACAGATTTGCCCACTTTGGCAACAACGCCAGCAGCTTCATGGCCAATTATCATCGGTTTGGTTACTATAAAGTCACCAATGCGTCCGTGCGTTAGATAGTGAACATCTGAGCCACAAATACCGACACAATCCATTGCAAGTAGCACTTCATCGTCGGCTATTTCGGGTATGGGACGTTGTTCCTGTTCAGATGATGAAAAGATAAGAATCATATGAGTGACTTATAAATACATATTCTATTATTTAACCTTGAAAGTCTTCGCTGCAAATAGTACTTATGAAGAATAAACAACATGCTTGCAGCACTGCCGGCACACTTACCAAACGCAAATCCTCAATGCCATATAACACTGCTGTTAAATTATCCTTGGACATTATTTAATTTGATGTATGTAATTTTTTATTAAAATTATTTAGCGATCTGCGGTGGTCTTGTCACTCTCAGTGCCATGTGCGAACTAAATGCAAATGGAGCTTGAATCTTATTAAAAACTAACTAGCTGCTTGTAGTATGCTGCTAGCTTTTGTGGGCCTGATCGGCTGCGCGACGCGGCCGGATTGCAAAGAAATAAAAAACGCTATTAAAGCAATTATATATTTTTTTATATACATACATCCTTATGTAAATACGTACGAATGTATGTATGTATGTATGTTAGCAAAGTTCAGTGGCGGATTTGTGTCATACAAAATAATCAAATATATTTGTATTTATGTATGTGAAAATGTTTTGCTTGCATTAAGTTATCGCGTACCGCTACTGATTAAATAAATTTGTTTGGCCGCACAAATTTAATTGAGTATTAATTTACCAGCTGTTTTTGTTATTCAATTTTACAAAAACAGATGAACGAGTATATACTCTATCTCTGTCTTTCAAATGCACTTGTTCCACTCCACTTGTGTTTAGTGGGAGGTAAATACCGTAAAGCCGCGTCGTCGATGATAAGAACGACCTCAAATAATGACATCCGATGCGTTTTATCTAATATACACACATATGTATGTAATTATTTACCTGCACCTTATATCTCCAGCTTTCTGATCCACTCTGTCCGTTGTGACATTGCCGCACTGATTTAATGTAATATTTGTTTTTTTTTTTTTTTTTTGTTGTCGATAAGTTTTGTTTTGTACTTTTTCCAAATTGTTTTCAAAAAGGAATTATCAATTTGTAGCTACTTTTGTGTCACTTTAATGTACATAAGTAGAGCTTCGACGACTAGTAAGCACCGTATTTGATAATATATAACTTTGCCCTTATGCCAAGAAGACCCAGCAAGCGTCTTCAGCACCTGATTTCTCGACTTTAGCCGATTCTAATCTAAACAATGAATCGAAAGAACTATCGTACGGTACTGAACTGTTGAAATACTCAAGGCCCCAACACAGACATTTAGTTCCACTAAGGAGTTTAGTTAAGGAGGTCAAGGTGGATGCCGACGACATGTGTGTTGAGAGCTTGAGGTTGCGAGCATTGAAAATTAATAAATTCTCTAAATAGATATTAATTCTCATACAGATTTCAACGACGTCCACACCCGATACAACGAGGTAAATGCATTTCGCCCAAATAAATGTTGAACAAGAGGAAGAGAAAACTTCAACCTGCTGCACACCCATCATAAGCTTTCGATACACCGATTTCACTCCCCTGAATAAAATCGTAAATGAGTTACGGAGTTGCAAGATCAAAGTCTAAAGAAAGTACAAACAATAACTTAACAAAAAAAGACACTGAAGTCGAGTGTGATCCCTAATAGTAGTCCGATCTAAAGCTATGTAAAATATTTTATTAGTATTGACGTAAGATTCACCAAATTTAGCATTCATACAAAAACTCATAAGTGGGGCCAGGACTACCCCTTATAGTGGGGTTAGTTCGTTCTTTTCATACTCTTTTACAAAAATTTAAGTATCTTATAGTTTTCGAAATCTGTTCGTTCATAGAGACTGTCGGACGGGCAGGGCTTCATCGACTCAGCTTCCGATGCTGAACCAGAATGTATATACTTTATGGGTTCTACCATGCCTTCATCTGCCTGTTATATTGTACATATACACAAAATTAATATAAAATTGTACCCGACTGGTTTCGACTACTAGAAAGTGGATTTGTGGGCGGCAGTTTCCTTTTATGATGTTAGAACTCACGGAACTCTTACTCTAAGGAATGTCATAAAATATTTTTTTTTTTTTTGCTTCCGATCGGCTTTAAACAAGATTTGTATACTCTGAAAGACAAAAAATTATTGAACACGTTTTTCGTTCACTTGAGCAGCATGAATAGTTAAAAGTGGTTCAGATTTAACCTTCCGCTTGGGGAATTTGCACTGCTTCAATTTGGATGAACGTTTTGAAATATGTACTCAAAACTTACTGGTTGAACGATGATACTATTTTTTGCAAGAAACTTCATATTTTCGAATATGGCGCACTTTTACCTCGGAGTTTATATCAGCAAGCAAAACTGTGGGGTATGCGGAACGGAAAGTTCACACGTTGTCGTATCCTGCTTAAGCATGCATCCTGCCCGAGCTACTGTGGTGTGGTGTGCATTTTCATGATTGGATAATTTTTCTTTGGAAATGAGGCTGACTGCTGTTCAATGTACGTTCGTTCTCATTCTTGATTCTATTACTAATATTGATTTGTATATATTATCATATTGTGTAATATACGCAGCATAATTTAATATTAGAAATATATATATATATATATATATATATATATATATATATATATATATATAATATATATATATATATATATATATATATATATATATATATATATATATATAGTAACTCTACAGATTATTAATAAATATTCCATTTGCTGTTGATTTCCAGATTTAAAAGAATCACTTTATTCATATATGTGTATGTATATATTTATGTTTGGCTTTGCTGTTTGCTTTTTGTTTCAGTTTTTGTGTTTTTGTGTTTTTTTTTTAATTTGTTTTTTTTTTACAACTTTTACGTATTTAATTGAAATATTTGCGGTTTTAAGCTATTTTTTGAAATAGGAATAAAAGTTTTGAGATCGTTTCTAGTAAATTGTTTATAAAGTAGACTTGCTACATTATTAAACTGACATAAATATTTTTGTTTACATAAATGCAACTCTGTTTTTATAACGGTAAATGCAAAATACAGAAACATTTATTGTGTTTCAAGAACTAATCTGTACTAACTATATTCAGATTATATTAGTTAAGTTAGTGCATATCAAAGAACTTTTTTCACAGATATAACTTAATATAATACTATATACTCGTATGATGTTTCGTTTCTATAGGGATTTTCGATTTCTTATATGATGTTTTCTCTTTGGTTTAACAATTTTGATTCTATATGGACAAATATAGTTTTTTGTAATTAAGTCAAAGTTATGAAAATAAATGCCTATTACACTCTAAACTATGCACTACTACTATAAATCGGTATACTCTGGCTATAGACTCTTAAGCTACAAATATGTCTCAAAATGTCAGATTTCATACAATAAAGTTATTATTTTTTGTTGTTGTTGTTGTATTTTTTATACTAAATATATAAATGATATTTATGCTAAAAACTAAATGCTACTTATATAAACATATAAAATTGTCCGACACTTTTATAAATATTTTCTTTCTTTTTTTTTATATTTGTAAGTATTTTCGTATAATAATCTTTGCGCTTTGAAAGGAACAAATATTTTTGGCAAAAGGAAACTTAATGCATTGAACTTTGGTTTAAAAATACGTTTATCACACATGGTCAAAACGAAACCGTCAAACTTTGATTTGTGCTTTATTAAATGACACAATTTAATTGTTAGATATTTAATTAAGAAAACAAAAAACAAAAAAACTTTTGTTTTTTTATCACCTGCAGCTAGTTGTTAGATGTGTGTATGTAGATACTTTCTCTCTCAATAAAGTTGACGGTTTACACTTAAGTTTATACTTAAAAACTACAATACTTTTCGCCATTTACAAGGATAACTCTTCTGTGGAAGTATTCACATGCAAACGCTGTGGATCCTGCGGCGGTAGACAGATATCGGTCAGTATAACCACTTCATATGGACTGCAATCGGGTAAATGTAGAAAACCGCATAGCCAGCCATAAAATCCTTTTTCAATATCAGATATATCATTAACCCAGCTGCTGTACTGCAAAGAGAGTTGCTTGAAGCCGGCATATAGACCCAAGCCGAGTGTGCACAATAAAATGGCCAACGGATAAGCCAACACCAATATAGGTGACATGAAGATCTTATGCAGATACGATTTTTCCTCATTGAAATAGTTAAACATATTGTACCAGGTCAGTGTGCCAATGTAGAAAGAGTAAATGCTTGCAACTAGCGTTACAAATGGCAAACAGATAAGCGACAATACAAATATATGTAGACCAGTGCTGCATGAGCAAGTGCAGCAAATATTACGCTTTTTATCTAATTCTTTGGCAACTGCAACGGCATTAAGCTGCTCTAGCTCTTCGCGGCTGATATTGATCTGTAGATCGATATTCTGACCCATTTTCTTACCGCGTTTAATAGTGCCTGTTTTAGAGATAATTAATTAGCTTTACTCTAAATCCTTCATTTTTTTTTAATTTCTATAACTTACCCGTCATAGTTAGATATTTGCTATCCATATTCTTGCGTGTATTGTAACGCTCTAGACTATGTTCATGCGTATTCAGCACACTCGTCTCATTACCCGATTCCAGATCCTCATAATTTGGTGTTGCAGCATCCGGTGTAGTGCGCTGCTGCTGCTGCTGCTGCTGTTGCTGTTGGCGCACATGTGGCAGATCTGCTGTGCGTATATTAACGCGTTTCTTGGAAGCCGAACGTGTGCTGAGACAATCATGTGATTTGCTTAGTTTTGCATCCAAACTGCTCTCCGAATAGCTGCTGTCATGACGCGTCGATATGGATTTGGTGCATTGCGAGACACTTTCAAAGTTTTGCATTTCATTTTCGTGCTCGTAAAGATTTGTTGCAGAGCGTGCCGATTTGGTGCTACGCTGTGTCGAACTTGCCGAATTACCACCGGCGCTACTATTCGGCACAAGTTCACCCGCCGAGTTGACACCTGGTATCTGTGGCAGTGGCTGTTTATTCTTGATAATCAGTTTTGATTTTAATAGCTCCTCTTCGAGTCCGGGATTTGAAGGTGACAACTTTTGGCGACTTTGCTGTGTTGGCACAAATGTATGTAATACGTATGTATGCACTTAAATTATAATTCAATAGCATTATTAATATTTAATTTACCTGCACATTAACAATATGGTCGACATAGTTTTGCTTTTTTGTATCCTGCTTGGTTTGTCGCTTACGCGGCGGTATAAAAACTGGGCGTTCCTTTGTCGAACTAGCGGCATTTACTTCCGCGTTCATTGTGCTTTTGCTAACCATTTCTCTAAGGGGGGAAACTATAATTTAATTATCTAATATTGCACAAATTTACATAATTTTAGTGTATTATTTTTTTTTTGCCAATTAGTTGCACAGAATGCAACGAAAATAATTCCATCTACTGCAGCCGACTGAACTGTTCTCTCTTCTCTCTCTCTCTCTCTCTCTCTCTCTCTCTCTCTCTTTCTCGTTTGCTATCAGAATATTGATTTTTCGCAAAATGTCCTTGTTCCCAATATGCGTTCATTGGCGTCTGAACGGCCTGCCGTTCTGCGCATGTTTATGTTATTTGTTTTGCTCTGGTTTCTACGAAGTGCAGAGAAGAATAAAGAAACGTCAAAAATCTTTGCAAATATTTGTCAAAACAAATAATAAAACTTTGAAAAATTCAGCAATATAAACAGTTAAAATTTAACGGAAATTTTCCTTTTGTAAAATCCAACAGAAAAACGGACCGTTAAATTCTAACCGGACATTGAGAAACTGACTCTTAATCTTAACTTATGTATAACACCACTAAATATTTGACTTAGTTCCCAGATATTCGACAAAAATCCATTATCTCGAATTCCTGAATGAAATTCTTTACTTTTGAGATATTATGCAGAAAATTGAAGCGAATGTTTCTTTGAGATTTTATATATTGTACTATAGTTCATTGAAAAATACAATAATTATTCTAAACTAGCTGTACCCTGGCAGACATCGTTCTGCCCTTCCCCTTGGCTCTCCTTTCCCTGCCTCTCCTGCCACTCCTTCCCCCGGTATCACTTTCCCTTACCACTCCTTCCCCCTAACTCGTGGAGGGTAATGATATATGATTTGTTGAATTCGTCTCCGCCCAGAATAACAGAACAACTATCCACTACTTCCCCTGCCCCTCCCCCTACCACCTTTTAAAGTTAAGTTGTTTAAAGCTTTGAGATGATTTAATTAAAAACACTGCCAATTATAAACAGCAAACTGTGAATAAAAATCAATTTGACAGAAAACTTATAAGAAGATTTGAGAAAAGATGTGAAAATTATAAGGTAAAGTGCCAAATACACCGTTCACACATTTGATCAAATCTCATACGTCTGTTCGGAACGAAAAAACAAAAATCAAGAATTTGAGACGAAAGCATTTTCTGTAACACAAAATTCAATTGAGTGTTGTACAACACTAACGTAGCGCAGCTGATTAGCGGTAACATTTGGTTTTTTGTTGTTGTTGATTTTTGTTTACAAATCAAGTGCTACATATAATTTGCAACTCATTTAATTTTTTCCAAATTCAATAGAAAATATAATTTTGTAATGGACAAAACCAAGAGCAAACTGCTAGGACAACAAAAAAAACTAGAAGACATGAAAAGAGCTATTGAGCGCATGATTTCAAATCTACCAGAAGCAAGAAATCATCTTAAGGTAAGCAAAAGTTAATTTTTTTACACCGTTGACACAAATATACACATCTGAACAGGATATAATGTGCAAACATATGTGTAATAAGAAGCAAAAGCAGAGGTCGTGGGTATATATGTACATATATGTACATAGTTTCTACAACCATGGTCAGCTAGACGTGACCGACTGTATATAGAGTCATATACACGTACGCTTATGTACATACATACATCTACATTTGTGCCGCGTTAGTTCAATTTGTCTTAAAATTGTTTTACCGCAGTAATAATTGTTACAAAACTTCCGTAATACTGAGAAGCAATATAGGCGTCAGACCTGTACTAACACGATGCACTGATGTGCATTGTTTCACAAAGGATTCGGCTTTGAGTCCTGGTTAGGTAGGTGGACACGACGTCTACGGTTGTTATTATTATAGGGTAGCTGGCACTGCAACCGATTTATGTATGTATGTCTTTTGTGACCTTACCGTAGTATAATACCTTTTGCCAATACAAATACGGGCCGCCGCACATGGGCTACATGAGTCTTAACAGTTTCTTACGCTGTCTAATACCATGTTTCATGTTCTACTTTGTACAATAGGTTGAAGAGCTGGAGATAAAGTCTTCTCTGATGAGTCAACAACTACAAACAAGAGAAGTAAATGCGACTACGTGTAAAAACAATGTACCAACTGATGCGCCAACTACGATGGTACAATCTGTACCGACAAATGAAGATGATTACCGATGTATTAATAGCCAGTCAATTTGGCTTGATAATTTCATGACCGATATAGTACCGGAAGATGATGATGATGATGAGGATTAGTAAAGACTGAGGTGTGATTTGCTACCACGAAGCTCAAATACTCACAACATAATTGTTTTAGAATATAATACTATAATTTATACGAAATATTGTAATGATTGAAAATTGTGAATAAATTTGTAATCATTGTCCGAACGGGTAATACCCGCGAGTATTCATTTCATACTCGTTAAGAGACAAACAGCAACCCTGCGCGCTGCATGCAACTCTGTACGCTCGTATCTGTCAAATTACAGTTCAGTGTACTTCCTCGTTTTGACAGCGCGACGAACGTGATTGGGCCTCTTTCCGCTTTGACTATTGAAGATGGCAGTCGGTAAAAACAAGGGACTCTCCAAAGGAGGCAAGAAAGGTGGCAAAAAGAAGGTTGTAGATCCCTTCTCGCGTAAAGATTGGTACGATGTTAAGGCACCCAACATGTTCCAAACGCGCCAAATTGGCAAAACGCTGGTTAACCGTACCCAGGGCCAGAAAATCGCCTCTGACTACCTGAAGGGACGCGTCTTCGAAGTTTCGCTGGCCGATTTGCAGAAGGACATCGATCCCGAGCGTTCGTTCCGCAAATTCCGTCTCATTGCTGAGGATGTACAAGATCGTAATGTTTTGTGCAATTTCCACGGCATGGATTTGACCACCGACAAGTATAGGTTAGTATTGTTAATAGGTGTGAGTGTACATATGTGTTCGCGTTGGCAGCCGTCGTCATAGTTGTCAATTAGTGCGAGTGAGACGGAGTGCGCATGCGACATGTGCAGTGAATTTGTATTCAAAAGAAAACATTTTAGTTAATACAAGAATCTCTAAATATTTTTTAGATCTATGGTCAAGAAGTGGCAAACTCTGATCGAAGCTATCGTTGAGGCTAAGACCGTCGATGGCTACTTGCTGCGCGTCTTCTGCATTGGTTTCACAGCCAAAGATCAGCAATCGGCACGCAAGACCTGCTACGCTCAGCATTCGCAGGTGCGCAAGATCCGTGCACGCATGACCGAAATCATTAGCAACGAAGTCAGCGGCTCTGATCTGAAGCAACTGGTCAACAAGCTTGCTCTGGACTCGATCGCCAAGGATATCGAGAAGATCTGCCAGCGTATCTACCCACTCCATGATGTCTACATTCGTAAAGTGAAGGTACTGAAGAAGCCCCGTTTCGATATTTCCAAGCTTTTGGAATTGCACGGTGATGGTGGCAAGAGCAGCGAAGCCGTTGTCTCTGCTGAAGGCGCTGTCGTTGACAGACCCGAGGGCTATGAACCACCAGTACAGGAGACTGTCTAAAATGAACGAAATACTGCATCTTCATTCATGTATTTTGGCGGTTTAGTTTAAGTGTAAAGTGGAAAAAAAAACAAAAGTCATTTTGTTACTAAATAAAGTGGAAAATAAAAATTGAAGCGAATGCCGCCAGAAATAATTCTCTCTAAGTGATTCAAGTGTTTTGTTGTAGACGAACGGAGAGAAAGTTGCAGCGAAAAAGAAACAGTAGTAAAATAGGAAAAAATCGTACAAAATGAAAACTGATTTACTACCTTGTCTATTTTCATTAGTTATTTAGATGCGAATACACTAAAAGCTCTGCTCGTTTAGAAATACTATTTACATGAAATAATGGCAATTCAAATGTACAATATCATGTATATCACTTTATTTAGATGATTCTTTGTTAATTGTGAAATCAATTTTCTCAATCCACTAAATTAAAATTTTTGTCTAGCAAAGTAGTTCTTGATGGACACAAGATAGTTTGGTACGGCAAACCAATCTTATTTGTTATAGGTTTTAATGGTACTATATTATTTAGTAGTTGTTTAACACTTTCAGTAATGTGTTTCATTACCGTTGTCTGTTTCGATCTGGTGCAAAAATAGAAACTTGTCAGCCGCGTAGGTTGGTGTACTAAAAAGTTAAAATTTGTATAGGCTTAAGAAATAGTTTGAACGTGCCAGAGACTACTAAGTTTTATGGTAAATTCAGGTGTATCTGAAGAAAAGCCTATTCTTATTGAAGTTCGTGCATCAATATTTCTGTAAAGCTAAGGTCCGACCGTCGAAATATTTGCGTAAAAATGGTCAACAGAGTAGTTGGTAGGTAGACGACACGTGCTGCATAACATTTGACTTTTTTAACAAGATTTTAAAGCAACACACATGCACTTTGTAAGCTATTGTTCCTACGAGTTGTTTGCAATAACAAAAGACTAAAAGCGACAACTAATTTGCACACACGGACGCCTATTAATTATCTCGTATTTTAATACGAGGCAACCGGTTGGCCGCATTCACATAAATTATTTGCTCTCTAACCTTAGCTTTAGTCGCATTCTATTGTAGTTGCGACCTTATCAGGTACTGTTAGGCGTAATTCGTTTAGCTCTCATAGCTACATTTACTTTTTATTATGGTGGCATGAAACTGTCTGTTGTTACACTGAAACTTATTTCTTTTACTTGTTATATACGTACATATGTATCAACTCAATTTGACAATGACTCAAGACAAATTCCCAGTACTTTTTTTATCATGATGTGGTATATAAAACACATACAAATAAAAACTACCATGTCCTAACCGAGACACGTACCCGGAGCCTTTGTAATACAATGCGCAGCCTCTTAGCACATAGAACCATGCCGACTGCTTCAATATTATATATAGGTATAGATGAATAAAAGCTATAACGAGACTGCCAGTAACTAGTTTAGTACTACAGAAATATTATGTATGAAACGATTATAGGTGACGATAGAGAAGAATTGAGAAAGAAAGCAGTTTATTGGGAGTTTCACCATGAACGCATAGACATTGTATTGTATAAGTTTACCGTTGAATGAGCTTTTTACAACATCGGGCCGGAAACGGCGATAATTCGCCAGTTAAGCGTAAATTCGCTGAACAGCACCATTTAGAGGATTATTAAATGAGGACACCAGATACATAGTAGGATAAGCCCAGTCAAATAACATTTCGGAGATAATAAGCAACAGTGGTTAATATCATATGATTTCAAATACCGTATTTTTATATTTTGATCACTATTAAAATAACTTGAGAAATGTTACGTAACCCACTGAATTACCCAACCTCCTCCGCCGCAATTATAACATATCGTGAGCACCCTCTTCTAGTTAAGTAATACTTGAACGGTCACAAACTTAATACAACCTTTTGAGATATCAGAATATCATTTGGGTTAATATTTCCTTCTTGACCATTTCAAATATTTAATTTTTGCACAAATATTGAATTTTATTCGAATAATGGTTTAAATTTTATTTTTGAAAATACTGTGGATAGATCCTTTTACTTTATTTGTGATCATATTAAGGTGTGAAGTTAAATTCAAGTAAATTTTTGCTAATTTTGTTTGTGTTTAACATAAATTCTCGAAGAAATGCAAAGTTCAATAACTCGTACAAATTAATTAAGAAATAGATTTAGAAACATAATTTACAATAATACGCCAATATTATAAAAACTAATTATTGAAGACAACTACTAATGACAAATGTCGCATAGAATGCAGATTAAAAGAGAGAGCCTTATATCCGCTGTTGTCTATGTATGTATATAAGTTCAACTAAACTACTAAAGCTTGTGCTGCACAAACCAAAATCAGTTGTGCCGCTTTCTATGCCATTTAACGCCTTACATCATCCAAACCACATCGAAACTATTCCGGCGCATCCGATGAACATTCGCCACCGGATGTGCTCTCTGCGCTGCTTTCACTACGTTGATTCTCTTTTATCTGCTTTGGTGCCGCAGGAGCAACAGCCTCACCATTCTCACCATCATCGCTGCTGGAATCTGTTGAGCCGGGAACTGCTTGGACCATCACTACCAGACCCACTATCGCTATCACTATCCGAATCGCTGCTACTCGATGAGCTATCATCTGAGCTGTCGTCTGAATTCGAATCCAGATTTGAATCGCTAGACGAATCAGATGACGAATCCGAATCGGAACTGTCGCTGGAGCTGCTGGACGAGGAACTGCTGCGTTTGCTACGCTTTGCCTTTGAATGTTTCGATTTGCTCACACCATTTCCATTTGCGATAGAGCACAAGGATGAGGCAGCTGTGGCGGCTGCCGCTGCCTCAGCAGTTTTCTCGGCGACATGCTTGCTTAGCTGCTTTGTGCGTGAATTGCGATGTACATATTTGCGTTTCTGCTTGCATTCGTAGCTCCAGTGGCCAAATTCCAGGCACTTTTGACAACGTACGCCGTTTGGAAAAGCGGCTGCTAGTTTGGCGTTGCTGTTGTAGGATGATACAATCAGTGAGAGAGAGAGAGAGAGTAAGATAGAAAGAGCGGTTAGGGATGCAATTGAATTTGTTGTGGTTATAAATTAAGGCATCATATTGTACATTCGTTTGTATATACATGCATACATATGTATGTATGTATGTAAAATACATAGGAGCATCAGCGTGCATGTTTTTTTTTATACTTACCGCTTTTTTAGCGACAACTTGCGCGCCGCTAATCCAACAAGCGCCATGATGTAGATTTGCCTGAGACGTTTTTGGGAAACAATTTTGCCGGTTTTAAATTGCTAAATATGAGTTTAATTTGAGTAATATGTTGTAAAGTTGTAAAGTATATAATAGAGAAGTATATAGGAAAGCACTAATTTTTGCCAAGTGAAGAAGTACTAAATTATGCTGGCAGTACAGTGTTGAAAAGTTTCACGAACCCATTCTTTATTACAGCGTGTTTGAATAAACGGCTTTATTTATACTGCTGCCCACTTTTAACAAGGTACGATTTGCTAGAATTAAATTTTTAGTTATATATGCATTTAGCTATCTATATGTCGGATTACATTGAGAAATATGAACATATTTAAAAATTTTTCCTACTTACCTTCTTATCAAAAAGTACCAGGAAACTTTCAATAAAACAAAAATGGTTTCATTATTCTTTGAAATTTATTTAGTCTCCTTCAAAGTAATTCTCATTAGATGAAATACACATATTCATTCCAACACTTCTTCCGATCTTCGAAACACTACTTTCAGAACCATCTGACATTTGTACAGACATTAATGGATGACAGTTATATATATAAACCACGAGAAAAATTTTATTTCCAATAGCGAGTTACGTCTAAATGAGAAATTTCGTTTATTTTTTTATCAGTAGGTATATTGTGGAATCGAGTGGACGGACTATATTCTATAGTGGTTCGATCAAATCCTATGTTAGGCTCCTTTGTAAGGATTGATGTAAGATTTTGCGTTTATAGCTTAATTAACAATAAAACACTTTGCATACAAAAACTTATAGACATACAGATATGTATGTCGGCTACCCCTTTTAGTGGGGTTATGATGTTCATTTTATACTTTTTATCTGAAGAGGGAATAGGAGAGTTGAAATATCGAAACTTGAAGGATTTATCTCGTATAGTCTTCGATATCTGTCAGCAGCAACTATTTTGGTGCTTGTCGTTCGATTCGTTCTCACTTTAGCAACCGCTCCATATAATAATAAATAGAAATGTATGTACACACGTGTATGTATGAGTAACTGCGTACTCATACGTGCGAAAACATATACTCAAGAATCACACTCGTTTACTCTCACTTGTACTCATTAGACTTTAGATATGCACGTTTTTTGAATTATGCACATTCCATGCCTCATTTATTATTTCGAATACATTTTTGCAAGGCTTTATGTTTAAGTAAACTTTTTTATAACAAGTCTAACTTCGAACCTGCGGTAGGTGTTTATGTTTTTGATAAGCTAACTCGACCGGTAAATAGTGATACTTTAAAAATGGAAGACACAAACTGTTATGATACAAAAGAAGTAAGAAAAAGTTGTAAGGCATAGCTCGAGACCTGAGAAGTGTTTGCTTGTGCAATGCGAAACAGTTTACTCCTTGCAATTTTCAAACTTTACGAACACGATTTATTCACATTCTGCGTGCTGAAAGGTAAATTTGTTTAATTTTACATTAAACAAGGAAAACTGTAACCTCGATAGAACCGAAGATTTGATATGCATTTGCAAATGACAATAGGTTACATATTTTTCATATTGTTAGACCCGCTCCCAATAGCTTACTCCACTATTAAGCTAAAGAAATATCTGAATTTAAGAACCTATATACTATATAATGTTCTGTGAAGGCTTTATAATATGCTATAGTTATCAGATCTGGTGCAATGTTGAATATTTTATCAACACGTTACTAAATTTGTGGTTTAATTTGCGAAACATTAGGTGCGGTGTTTTTTGGAAAGTGTGTTCGAATTAAACAATATATAATAAAATATTTATTATATGGTTTTTTAAGTAGAAAACTTAATTTTCTTCTAATTATGTAAAAATATTCGAAATTTAATTTTTAATTTTTTTTTTTTGGTGTGGAAAACTAAAAGTGATTCATTTCAAATCCAATTTTTAGTAACTTCGAACAGTCTCCATTCAAACATTTTATTCAGATACCCTGTATAACAGCTGCTTTGACATGTGCACGCCGAACGTAAATAAACTGCTATTTTTTTTTTTTGTTAATTTATTTTAGAATAGCATTTTTATTATTAAACTATTTTTACGAAATGTTTAAATTTGACTTTAAAGTGGACGAGGATCTGTGTGAAAATGCGAACAATCCATTTAAAACTGAATGCGACAATGAGCAGCAGCAGCAGCAGCTGGAACAAAAATCACAAAAAATAAAAGACTCCAAAGATAAACCAACTCCACCACTTAAATGGTATGATGCAGTAGAAGTAATTCCTACTCCATTGATACACGCCACACTTGACTACTGTGAGCTAAATGCAACTGAGATTAACTTTGGAAAAACGAATGTACGCCATGTCATCTCCGGCTCATTGCTGGAGGATATAAAAACACATGACGAAGATGATAGTGAGGATATTAAAAAATCCGAACAAAATCATTCTGACTTATTGCCGGGATTCTACGAGGGTAAGTGTTAAATATTTATACCTATAGCCCAACTTTTCAGAGTGTATGTACATTATTTTTAATACAGGTGGTGCTAAAATCTGGGAGTGTACCGATGATCTATTGCATTACTTAGCCGAAAATTATGCCAACGATTTTTGGCAAGGTAAACGCGTGCTCGATTTGGGTTGTGGCTCCGGACTGCTGGGTATCTATGCGCAGAAAAATGGCGCCACTGTACACTATCAGGATTATGTGAGTTATATTTTAAATACTCGACTAAATTATTCCAAACATATGCAATGTGTTTTGTTACAGAACCGTGATGTGCTGGAGAAGATTACCATACCAAATGTGCTGTTGAATATAACAAATGAAAATGCATCCGAATTACCGGACGATGTGAAATTCTATGCTGGTGATTGGTCTCATTATGCTACACTAACTGCGAAGCACGAAAAATTCGATATTATATTAACATCTGAGACAATATATAATCCAGAAAATCAAACAAAACTATTGGAAACGTTTGCAAAACGTTTGAAATCTGCCGATGGAATGGTGCTTGTTGCTGCTAAGACTTACTATTTTGGTGTAGGCGGTGGACTGCGTCAATTCGAGCAATTGATAGCGAATGATAAACGTTTTAAATCGCGTGTGCTTTGGACTGCAGAGAGCGGCATTAGTCGTGAAATTGTCGAGTTGAAATATTTATAGTAGTTAATTCAATTTAAAAATTTTATAAAAATGTCTTAAATATTATTTTCAAGTTCTATTTAAACGACTTCAAGATACTTTGTAACTTGTCTAAGGCTCCTTATTTGAATGAAGGGGTATACTATATAGTGATCCAATATCCTATATGGGTTACTTTATTAGGATTGGCTAAGACAACTCAAATTTGATGTTTCTCTCTTAATTAACATCTAAAAATAAAAAAAACGTTCTTAAAAATCAGGGGCTTACTTATGTAGTGAGGTAGGCACGATTTAATGCTGATCAAGAATATATTTGTTTTATGAGGTCTATCACGTCTCCTTTTGGCTAGTAGATATATTTGAACAAACTTAATATATCCCTTTACCCTATGACTATATGTTAAAGTAAAAATATCATCAAATTTTGGTCATCGCGCTATCTTTGATGATGCACTATATTTAGTGTTACATAATAACCTAATACCAAACAATATACTTGCGAGAAATTTTTTAGCTAAAGCGATGTAAAATATTTTAAGGGTATACATTATAGATGAACGTAGTCTAAATTTTCCGATCCCATCGAAATACCAAACAAGTATTCAAAAATAGCACTAGTACCCACAGATACATTTTTATAAAGACCAACACGAAACTTAAAAAATACAATAAAACCTCATCAACCGTGTCTCCGCGATATCCGAGGCAACGGACTTACCCAAGTGGTGTAAATTGAATGGAGCTGCATTTCTTAACTCTTAACATAAATTAACGAAGAAAATTGCCTCTAGTTTTACAACAATCTTCTCTTTTAAAAAACACTAACGATCTAGTTCTTCTATACATTATCATGGGCTTGAGAATTATTTTGTGTATAGTATATCACTAGTGAAATAATTGGTGGGAAGTTATACGTTATATACCCGAAGTTTTTTCTACTTTCGTTCGGTTTTTGCTTTTTTATGGTTTTGTGATTAAATTTATTTTAAACACATAAAACATGATTAAAATGTTCAATTTTTTATACCATTCACACATACGGAGGTGTCACAGATATCTCTTTTAGACACCTACGGAAATTATTTAGAGAAATTCAAATCACCTCCGATAGTGTGAAATGGTATTATTAGTTTGTCTGAAAGTTTGTAACGCACGAAAGGAGGCATCGTAGACCCCATAAATTATAATTATTCTTGATCAGCACTACGAGACGTGTCGATCTAGCCCTGTCTATCTGTCTGTTGAGCATTTTTTGGGCACCAATTTTTATGCTATCCAGTTGAAATTTTCCACATACACATATTTTTACTGCACATTAACAGAGTATCAAGATTGACCGGCCACGCTGAATTTTTTGGGTAGCCCCCAAACAAACCCACCGCCCACTTTTGACATTTTGTATGAAAAACTTTTTTATTGTAGTCAATATCAACTTAATAATTGAAATGGTAACTTTTAGTGACGACGGATGCTTGATATATACATTAATGGTTACCCGCCCCACTGTTTGTGGTAGCCCCATACAAACCTACTACTGCCCACTTTTGAGTTTTTTTATTAAAACTTCCTTATTAAATTCAATCTTAGGTTGAAATGCAATATAGTGCCTTTTTATAGACCGCCGCTTAACATTCATAAACTAACGGGCCACTTTTTGGGGTAGTCCCATAGAAACCCACAGCTCACTTTTATGCATTTATATGAAAAAAGTCAATATCAACTCGAAATTCGATATGGCGGCATCTTAAACATCTACTACATCGCTTCATACACATCAACTAGTGTGCACATACCACCCACTTTTTGGAGTGGCCCCTATTTAAATCACCACTTTTATGTATTACAATACTATTTAAAACTTCGTGTGTATGGTATTAGAACTTCGGTTCAACCGAAGTTAATTTTTGTTTCTTGTTTTATTTCATTTGTGTTATTTGTGACCTTGGATCAATGTGGTTTTACTGTACATCTTTTCTTGAGTAAATTTTTGATTGTATTAAATGATTTGAAGCATCTTTTTTGTTTGTAAATATTCTTCTAACAAAAAATCATCTCTTTATATGGTGAATTTGAGCATTTCGAGTCTTTCGTGCCTCGATTTTCCAGCTTTGCCGTTTTAAGGTACGAACCCATCATAGCCAAAGATCACTATAAAACGAATGGAGCGCGGTTGAGCGCCTTGAGTATGCATGCCTTTTGAGCAAAAAGTTACTCGAATTTCTCAATAAAACGAAACGGGTAAATTATTTTATAGTATGAATTTTAAACCTTCCAAGAAATACCCTTTGGATGCAAAATACATATTCCAACGCATCATACAATCTTTGAAAACTTTTTATAGACCGATTTTCGAATTGTCTTTACATGCTTACTTCCGCCGCTATTTGTCTTTTATCACCACAAACCCTTTCTGCGAAGCGTTAGCTTGAGAGCTGGGAACTGGAAAAACCTATGTCTGGTGAAAACGGTCTTGACATTAAAGCCATTGTTTTGAATAACATTTCTAAAGGCATTATTTAGTTCTTTGAGGTCATGTTTCCAGTAGCCCAATTAGTAGATGAGTTTTTCATCTAAGTTGGTTATAGCCAGTCGACGTTGGAGGTTACATAAAGTAAATAATTATCAACATACCTATATGTTTGATCAGCTCGACAAGCTAGTAAGTCTATATAGCCATGTCCGTCTGTGAGTTTTGCTGTTGATAGTAGTCCATCAGTTTTCATCGAGTTGTGTACATTATTATATTGTCTTTTATAGAAATGGGTCTAAAATTCCGAAAATGCTACATTGCATGAATTACTTGAACGCTTACAAAGCACAAAAAAAAAACACTTTGATTTAATGGTTTTTTTTGTTTTTTTTTTTTTAATATATTCTTTGTTTTTCTTTGTAGTTGTTGTTTGTTTGTTTTTGTTTCTCGTTTCATGGTATATTAATAATATATTACAATTTATCGAGAGTGGCATGTCTTATGATATAATTTACGCAATAATTTAATTAATTATACATATATAAAAATTACTAATATATTTTCTGTATGCTTTTTTGTGAAATTTAAATTTCTACACTTTCATTTTCTTTATTATGTAGATTCAACAACTGATGTTTAATATTTTATATGCTGCTGTAGTATTTTTTTTTTGTATATATATATATATATTTTCTATATATATATATTTATATATATATATATACGCATGTTTTTTTTTTTTAATTAATATTTAAAGCATTAACAGTTTTAGTTATAGTTTTTATGCATTTTGCCAATAGTTACTTAATTTGTTTGGTGCTTTTTAAGAGTAAACTTTTGCTGTTTCATAAATTTGTATACCATATAGACTAAATTACATAAAAATTAGAGTAATTACAGTAATAAGCACATTTTTACAGAAGCCTTTTCTTTATTTCTCATTTAATTAGTATCAATTACTACTTAATTTACAAAAATTTATACTCATCATTAACACTTTTTTGTGGTTGTTGTTGTTGTTGTTACTTTTTGTCTTAAAAAATACTCGCGCAACGCATTAACACAAACAGCAGTTAAAATATTTAAACTTTTGTTTTCTTTCTTTTTGGATTATGAGAATAAATTTAATAAAAATTATTTATATAAATAAAATACATAGCGTAAACATTAGATAGGTATTATATATTAGGTTTAATTAAACATACATGTGTGTAGTTGTTAAACATTGCTAATAGTAGTATAATTTGTTAAAACTTTAATTTGTTATTGTTATTTTTCTTCTCTAAGGTGTGTGTTTTGTTTTATTTAATTTGTTTCTTTATTATTGTAAAATATATATATATAGTAATAATAATTATCTCGTTTCTCACACTTAACGCACTACAACTTAAACACTGCGGAGGATACTAATTAAATTTCTTTGTAATAATTTTGCTGTTGCAATTTTTTTGTTTTTTTTTTTTGTTAGTTTAAAATTGAATTTCTGATTTCTGTTTTCGTTAAAGAATTTATTCACTAACAAGCGCCATTTCACGTGCAGTTGGTGTCGTCAGTGTCTGTCCAAGGGCTGAGGCTGCTGAAACTGCGCTACTGATGCCCTCATCATCGCCGCTACTACGACGCTTTAATTCATCACATTTTGCACTGCCACTTATTACATCGTCGTCATCATCAACATCATCATTATCATCGTCGTCATCATTAACATCATGCTCAACATTATCTGCGACCGAATCATCTTGGATATTCTCCTCGTTGGCTTCAGTGGCAAAGGACACTTCGGCTTGACTATTGTTGCTATCACTATTTGTTTGTTGATTCGTCGTTGTCGTCGTCATCGTCATCGTCGTCGTTGTGACTTCATCCTGATTATTATTAACCTTATCTTCACTGGCGGATTTATTATTATCACTATCACCATCACCATCAGCGTCTGCATTAGGCGGCACTGTTGCAACAACTGTCACTGGTGTTTCCTCCTCGGGTATATCTTCAATAAGGCTACGACTACCCGAACCCGATGCAGTTTTATTCTCTTCATCGTCATCGCTGTTCTTACGCAATAGTATGGGATCGGAGGCACGCAGTGAACTCTCTGAACCGCCAACGCCTTCACCACTCGGTCGCAGTACCAGATAGAGCAATATATCGGATAACGAAATGATGCCAATCACTTTACGGTTTTCATCGATAACGACCAGACGATGCACTTCGGCGCGCACAATACGCTCCATAATTGTATATAGCGATTCATCAAGATTACACTTTTGTACACCCTCAAACCATTCATTGCGATGTTCGTTTGCCTTGCGCAGCGATACATCGAGATCGTTGTAGGTTTTCTCAGCGGCGAGATTCTGTGGTAAAAGCAAAGAAAATTTATTATTTTTTCATTCTTTTAATAAAAAAAAAAAGTAAAACCTCTCATACTTACAATCACATCAAACTTTGCATATATATCCACTAAACGGCCTTCGGAGTCAACCAGCGGCAACGCAGAGACACGTCGCTCTACAAACTTCTTGAGCGCTGTTATTATGCTAGTGGTCTCATCTGCCGTCTCGATATTATCATATGTGCCAATGCGTAATTCACGCAGACTCTTTTGCATATAAGCGGGCTTTGGTAATTCATTAATCTGAAAAGTTCAAAAACAAAACAGAGAGAATTTTTATTAAAAATTACAGAATGCTTGCATGCAGCACTTACATATAAAAACAGGAACCTAAGTATACGTTTGTGTGTCAATATATACAACACATTGCCAGTTGCAGGATCGATGACGGGCAAACGATGTATGCGACTGTGTATGAGAATTTTTATGGCATCGTATAGCGAAGCATCTGGACCAATGCTAACCAGTGGCATTACCTCATTGTGCAGCACACCTGAGCGTTGTGTATAATAGGTATATGATTAGTTTATGAATATAAATTTATATTGTAACGCATATACTCACTTCGCCATGTGTCTAGCTTGTGCTCTTCCAACTGATCCATCGATGCATTCGGTGATTTATAATACATTTGTAGTATCTTAATAAAATCTGTTATGGTCAACATGCCCACAAATTGTTGCTTTTGCGAGTCCCAGAGCGGTGCTGCACGTACGCCATTATAGACGAGCGCATAGAAGGCCTTCTTAACAAGCAACTGTGTGTCGAAAACGACCAGCTTGGCGGATGTTGGTATCAGATCATAGCACTTGTGAAAACGAAAGAATTTCACAAAGATTTGTGAGTCGTCCTCTTCTGTAATGAGTTAAAAAAAAAAAAATAATTAAATTACGAAACTATATAATCGAAATTACGCGTTATAGATATTTTAATAGACAGCATGATATACCTGAACAAAAGATACACCACAAAGATATCGCAAGTCAAATATACACTTGCTCGAAAAAGTCTGCGTACATCACAAAAAATTTGAAATTTTAACTTTAATCAGAAATATATCAGCAAATTTTTTTTTTATATTGAATCAAACTTTGTTTTATTATATAGTTTATTAATTTCTCTTAACTAATGATATTTTTGCTGCATTTGAATACTTAAAATTATAGTTTTAATTTATTTTATGTTACAACATGTCAGACAAGCACTCCGCAAAAGTCTGCGTACAGGCTTCTTTTTTCGAAGAAAATATGTGTTAATAACTGGTAGGATAACACTTTCTCGTCAGTACCTCTGTAAGATGTCTTGGCATGGACTGCATAAATATTTTTTTAGCTTCAATTGTAATTTTTTCCATACCTCCATTATTGAGTCTTTTTTATATTTTTGGAGATAATGGTGTGTTGACGGATTCTGCGTTCGAGTAAGTGCCACAAATGCTCTATGGGAATCAGGTCCGGACATTGGAGATGTGTTCTCAACTGATTTTTTATAGTATTATAATGGAGACAGAGCTTTACTTTTTGTGCACTGTGCTTGTAGTCGTTGTCTTGCTGAAACCAAAACTCTTCTTGCAGCCCCAAATTCTGAGAACTTTGCACCAAATTATACCTTAAAAATTGGATATAACTAGTTTGGTCCATTATTGATTCAATAAATATTAGTTTGCCAAGACCATTGGCTACCATGCACCCCAAACCACAACTTCTCCTCCAACATGTTTTACGGTTGGTAACAAATTTTCCTTTTCAAAGGCCGTACTGCTCTTTCTTCATAGCAGCATTTTCCATTTTATCACGAAAATACCAAATTTGATATCATCCGAAAAAGAAACCATGTTCCAAAAGTCTGGGGGCTTGGAAACGTACTCATTTGCAAACTCCATGCGCTTCCACTTATTTACAGCTGAGATATGGGGCTTCTTACGGGCAACTCGACCATGATACCCAGTTTTTTTTTGTTTTTTTGTTTTTAATTTCAGGCCAGTGAAATCGAAATTATTTTTGAATACATTTCTTCTACTTCTAGTTTTAGTTGGTGAACCTGGAGCTTGTATTCTGAACCCATTAACTGTATGTCGCTTTTTTCTCTCATTTTGTTAAGAGAGATGGACGACCTGATCGGGTCTTTGGCAGGTTGGAAGCCGTTGAAGTGTAGTTAGGTACAAGTCTTTGTATAGTGAACTCTGCAAAATACTTTTCCAATTTTTCTATAGGATTTTCGCTGAAAATATAGCTTTAAATAATTTTTCATCTATCCGCACAAATTTTTATTTCCGTTTTTGTCTATGGCGCTATTAACATTTTTTTTTTACACACGTAATTGATTGAAAAAGAATGAACTAAAACTCCAAAGTAAGATAAGCATTTCTTATAATCTCGTATGCAGCTGTACGCAGACTTTGCGGTAGTGCTTTTCTGACAAGTTGTAGCATAAAATTAATTAAAACTATAATTTTAAGCATATTTAAATGCAGCAAAAATGTTATTAGTTAAGAGAAATTAATAAACTATGTATAAGTTTTTAAAAAGAATTTGTCTTATGAGACAAATTCAATATTAATTATTGTGCTTTTTTTGAATGCTTTTCATTTAGATTTAGAGTTACTAACAAGTGAAATAGCAAAAGTTATTCATATAAGATAGCCAATATTTGCCACATGTAGAGCGGTTAGTCTAATCACTGCAACACAGCAAGGGCAGCCGAGCCGCCTTTGTAATTAATATTGTAATTAATTTTCAAACCAAATCGTAAACCGTACCACAAAAGAAACCAATTCGATAATAAATGCGAATTTGCAGTATTTCGCATTGTCGTAGCCATCTTCTGCATCATAAACGCAAAATTAATATAAAAATTTAAATAAATACACAAAAATAAATATAAACCACATTCAGTGCAACACTTCACACACGTTTCCAACCTGTTTTTAGCAGCTGTGCCAGCAATTTCTTCCACGCCTCGGAGACTTGTTCGAACTCCTTTATGCTTTCGACCGGATAGTAATTCGGTCCCCAAACAGATATTTCTCCGGCGCCGAGCACCGCCAAACGACCGGCATGATTCGAATAGAAGTGCAATTGTAACATACGTACACAACGTCAATTCACAAATATTGAATTGAATTTTGAACGACATACATATATGTATGTAGCTGCGGCGGCGGCAACGATAACGATGATGGCGCTTTGCATCTAATTAAACTCGAAGGTATTTAACATATTCCGACGGATGTTCGATTTACACATAAATTTTGGTTTTTAAAATGGTCTTTAAACCATTTATTTTATACTATTATTATAGTTTTTCTTTTTCGTTTTGTTGCTAATTATTTTTTCAGTTATTTATTTTCGCTTGTCATAATTAATTATTGCGCTTGTTCTATAAAATATATTGCATACGCCTGGTATTATGGCTCAAAGTCTTTGCACAGTGCTGCGCTGTGTAGATTTTTTGTGGGATCTACGAGTAGTATTCTGCGCTGTTCTCAACTATTTGATTTGCTAATCAGCCAGAAACTAACAACAATATCTGAACATCTGAATCAGTTGACATATTTGTACATATGTACGCATATGTATAAGTACGATATATAAACAAACAGTTGTGGCAAAAATATTTCAAGCTGTCATGTCGTCAACGAAAAAAGCTAACAATGAAAATCTTGTCCGAAATTGTTGTAAATTACACCATGTTTATTTCATTTGATTTCAGTTGCTGCTATATTTTGTATAATTTTGTAATTTATTTGTAACAATTTTGGCCTTGAAATTGACAAAGACCGCGCGTCTTAAATAGAAATAAATATTTTGTATATATGTACATACTTGCATATATTGTATCTACTATAAAGCTAAGTGCATAATTTTCTTCTCGCATGCGATAAATTTTATCGCACAATTATTAATGCTGAAAATGCTTTGTTTTTGATTTTATACATGTGTGAGTCTGTGTGAGCGCCGCGGCACGAGTTTAATAAATTTTGTTGTAGAATTTTTTTTAATTAAATTTAATTTAGCGTGTATAAACAAATATATACACTAAAAACAATGAAACAACACTGTCAAAAATAGTGCCGAAATAAATTTTAAAGTGACACATTTATTTTCCTACAATGAGAACCGAAGCTCTAATACCATTCACACGAAATTTTAAAACGTATTGTAAAACGTAAACGTGATGTGGGGGGGAGGTTGGTTTAAATATGTGCTATCCTTATTACATCATGTACGAGCTATTTTTAGGAAAAAATATTTATACATCATTATTGATTTTGTCCCCTTCAAAGTAATCCCCCTCAGATTAACAATACACTTGTGCCAACGCTTTTTCCAATCCTCGAAGCACTACGCCACGGTATTCGAAGAAAACAGTGAGCAAAACTTTGACATTTGAGCGAATTTGGCGTGCTTTTTTCGGTCTTGGCTAACCTGGGCTCTTCCATTGGCACGATTGGGCTTTGGTTTCGACGTCCTAACCATATACCCATGTTTTGTCACCAGTTAGGACCCTTTTAAGCAAATCTGAATCGTTGTTGACGTCATTCAATAGCTACTGAGCTCAATAGCAGAAAATCGCCGAGCACGCAAAACACTTCTAACCGTTATGCCTCTCACAAACAAACTAAACATGCTACATAGCTGAAACTGTAAACATATGTTCGTGATGAGTGTACCAACACAACACAACAAAACAAAAAAAATCGATAATCGAATGTACGTTGCACGCGAAATTTGAAAAGTCACCTTACTTTTTGTACACACCTCGTATATAAATCGAACATCTAGTATAAGATGGCCACCATATCGAATTTCAAGTTGATATTGACGTTTTTCATACAAATGCATAAAAGTGAGCTGTGGGTTTGTATGGGAGTACCTGAAAAAGTGGATGTGGTACACCCATTTGTATATGAAGCGGCTGTATACTAAATCGCATTTCAGAGATCCTAAACTTATTTTCAACAATATAAATCCGAATGTAAATAAAAAAAAAGAATCTTTTTTAGCTTCAGACGTCAGGTCAAAGCTGCTAGAAATGCCTTGGTGAAAACACTGCTGAAAATTTATGCTAAACTTATTAACCAGTGATTTAGTGTTTTATAATCTCAAGGCGACACGTCGTTAATTTAACATGTAATTTTTTGAGCTCCTGTCACACGAAAACTATAATCTATACTAATATATACTCATATATATTATTACTCAGGAACTACTGGTCCGATTTGAAAAATTCTTTCAGTGTTAGATAGCTCATTTATCGAGGAAGGCTATAGGCTATATATAATCTAAGACCAATACTGCGGAGCACTAATATATGTATGTATGTGAAAGGTGGGGAGGACCACACAATTTCACATAAGCGCTAGCAAGCGAACTAGGTGTTGTTCAACTCAACGCTAGATGTCGCGCCAGCTGGTCATGAGCTTAAGAGGTCATATTCTCTTGAGGGTGTCATGGTTTGAATGATTGCTTTTGTACGCACCTAACAAAAACTGCTTCGAAAGCAGCTCATTATGTTGGTGAACAGGTAGCATCATCGATTCTTCATGCAAATGGTCTTCATGGGTCATTTGCAGACAACAAGGAGCAGTCCTCAGAACACTATTCTGACTTCTTTGCAGGCATTGGCATTGAGTCTTACTTAGGTAAGGAGTCCAGACAGGAGCAGCATAATTCAGGTGGTAATTGTAATTGTAGGTGGTAATTATTGTCTCTTTGTCCTTACCCCAAGAAAACCCAGCAAGCGCTTTCAGCACTTTTTTTCTCGACTTGAGACGATCTTGGTGGCATGAGCCGAGATTCTAAGTAACGAATCAAATGTTGTCCCAAGTATCGTAGGGTTCTGAACAGTCGAAATCCACAAACCGCCAACAAAGACAGCTAGTTCCATCCTCACCTTCTTAGATCCTACTGCGTACAATCAGCTGCAACGGTCAATCAATAATGAATTTCATTCGTTCCGTTACTAACTTTCAAAATTTGTCTTTGGATAATTTTTACTAGAGAAGTAAACAAACACACGACAAAAGATTGATGGAGATGTCTTAATTGGAACTTCAATTTAAAATCGCAATCAACTTTTCGTTATTTAGCGCTACAAATTATGACAATCAATAGATTTTTTGTATAAGTTCTTATCGCCCTGATAGTTTTATAGATAATAAAAAAAAAAAAAAAAAACGAAAATTCATTTATCGATTGTGATAAAATTGTCTAAAAATATATAGGTTGACAACACATAGGAAATATTTAATCATACATATTTCGATGTTGTTTTCAGTGTATTATTTTTGTTAGTCTAGGTTTATACTCTGCCTTTTTAATTAAATTTATTAAATTCATTGAGCGTATCTCTAGCAAGGAGCGGAGAGACAAACACAATTGTAGTATATACTAATTTATTTAATTATTTTTTCTTTAAACAAAATCCATTATTCGTCATAATCTATTCATTTCTTCTCATAACTTTTACCTGGCTGAAAAATGTATTATTTATTTACGTAGAAATTCAAAAATCCCAATGAATATCTATATCTACTACAAAAATATACTCGTAAATTGTTTAGATCATCTCGCCGTTGCTGGTCTGCTTTGCCATCGACAATGTCATCTGGCGACAGCTTTTAAAGATTTATAGAGACAGCAGCGGATGGTAATTGCACCAAGGTATACAGCAGCAGTAGCAGCAGCAGCAGCAGCAGCAGCGACAGCAGATAAGCCAAAGGAGACAACAACCCAGTCCAAACATTTACGTAGTAGACGCGCAGTTTGGTAATTTTTGTGCCAAAAAATTAATTAACCACAAAAGAAAATAAATGCAACAGTTGCTCTTATTCGGTACGCAAAAATATATTTTGCATGCATTCCCTCCTATAATGTAATGCATGCTTTTAAATATTTTCTTTGGAGATGTGATCTATGGTTTTAACTTTATTTCAAAGAATGCAAAAAATAGTATTTTGCAGATACACATCTGAGATTTATTGCTTTTACGTCTATATGTAATTATTCTGTTTTCATTATCAATGCCGTAATTACGGCGATTTGTGTGAAATGTGTTGTATTCGAGAGTGAGTCAAATTTTATTTGTGGTTGGGGCGCGAGCGAGCGAGTGTTTGTTTACTTCTGGTTATGGCTGAGGTTAAACTGGTTTTTATATGTGTCAAGCGAGCGAGCGTTATGAGTAACGTCAGAATTCCCTGTTAGATTAAAAGTAATTTGTTTTGGGTTTGTTGCTAACTTATAAACGCATATAATGTATGAGTAAAGTTCTTTAAATAGTAGATTCATACAATTTTTGTAGGTATTAGAAAAAAATACTAAAAAACAAACTAATTGCTTATGTGATAAAAAGTTGCAAAAGCTCGATATAATTGGTTTAAGAAAATATAAGAATAGCGTTTATAAAATCACTGATGGACTTACTGCTGCGAAATAGGCTTTGTTCATTAAGGAGAACGATTAGGCGAATGAAACTCTTAATGCATCAATAAATCAAGTTCGTTTCCTTAGATGCCATTGACAGAATACGATAATTTACCAACGCAGGATTTCTAAGCAAGGAAAAGTAAATCTATGATATATTTATTAGTAATAAGACGCACAAAATTATAAGTATAAACCAGCCACAGACTCTGGCAACCCTAAAAGACAACGTTGAAGAAGCCTAAAATATGGGGAAAAGTGATAAACGTACGCATAACATTTTGATGTATGAGCACTATTTGTGTTGTTTTATAATGACTTGAAAAATTTATCGTGGTCAATAAATGGAATTGGCTTGGGAAAATTTTCGTGCGAAGATTTACCACGAGAGTCGAAATGGACCATCTCAACAAGGGTGCATTAATCAATCAATCTCCTTCGACATGTAGTGATAGAGCGCCATCAAAAACTATTGTTTATAACTAGTATGCTAATGTTCCAAGACGAACCAAATCGAACAAGAGTGGTTCGAGGTCGAAGCACTTTAATATAGTCGCCTGATCACGTCGCAACTGTTACATTAGAGTCACGTATAAAGGTCAATTTTGTATTCAGGAAAATCTACCACCGACGACAAATCATTCTATACCATGACAATGGGTGCTCTCACACATCGGTTCGCACAAGAGTTTTTGAGCACTCAAAAGTTCGAATTGATGGTTCATCCAACTAACAGCCCTGACTTGGCGACAACTGTTTGTTGCCACGAGATATTCTTGGTATAAAATATTAAGTATATTCACAATGTTGCCTAATCGAAGCGTCTTAAAGTATGAAAATTTCTAAACAAGAAAAAACAAAATGCATTGTTAACGAGTTTTGAGAAACTGCCAGCCGTCCGACATTTATACCATTCACACATTGCATTATCAGTTTGTCTGAAAGTTTGTAACGCATTAAAGGCGCCATCGTAGACGCCATAAAGTATATATATACTTGATCAGCTCGTTTACTGCTCAGTTACTGCCCACTTTTGACTTTTTGTAAGAAAACTTCTTTATTAAAGTCAATATTAGGTTGAAATGCAATGCGGTGCCTTTTTATGGTCAGCCGCTTAACATACATAGACTAACGGGCGTGGCCCGCCCACTATTTGGTGTAGCTCCCATACAAACCTATGGTCCACTTTTGACTTTTTGTAAGAAAAACTTTTTTATTAAAGTCAATATTAGGTTGAAATACGATATGGTGCCTTTTAAGAGACAGTCGCTTAACATACATAGACAATTGGGCGTTGCCCGCACACTTTTTGAGGTAGCCACCATACAAACCCATCCTGCAATTTAGAGCTTTTTATGAAAAAATACTTCATTTAGATCAATAATAGTTTGAAATTTGATTTTGTGGATTTTAATGGACAACCGCTTCATGTACATATGCAAATGGGCGTGTCCCGCTCACTTTTTGAGGTAGTCCCATATAAACCCACAGCACACTTTTATGCATTTGTATGGAAAATGGTAATATCAAAGTGAAATTTGATATGGCGGCATCTTACACATCTACTACATCGCTTCATACACATCTACTAGTGAGCGTGTACCACCCACTTTTTGAGGTAGCCCCTATTCAAACCCACACTTTTATGTATTACAATACTAGTTAAAGTTTCGTGTGAATGGTATTAGAGCTTTGGTTTAACCGAAGTTAACATTTTTCTTGTTTCTTCTTAACTTATGCAAACTTTAACTTTGGTAGTATTAGAAAAGACGATTAAAAGTGTTGTGTGTCAGAATTGAACAGTTTTCCTCAGCAAAGGCAAATAGTTTGGAATGTTTGTGGTTTATTGAATTCGACTACACAGATTTCACAAATAGCAAACAATTTTAGAACTTATTGTGAATTATATTGATTTGAAATTGTTACGTACGTTCGTTTCTGTGTCCAGCCAATGATTTTAAAACGGTAAGCAGAACAAATGTAAAAATGTGTGCTCGCAATAAAATTTGCATACGTTAAACAGTTAAAACAACATTCGGAATTGTCTCAGTAACTTTTTTGGAAAATGATAAACATATTTTAATAAAGACAACTACTTGAAGCTTAACAAATGAAAATAGTATAGGCTACTCAAACAAAATTTATAAATCGTTTGAGCTTTTCACCAGTTTAAAAACCACTATTTATACTAGGAATGAACAGATAATGCCATGATTAGATCATTGTTTTTCATATTATTCCAAATAGTTTACATTGTTTTCATATTGCAGCATAAATATTTATTGTCTATGTTTGTTGTAGTACTAATTTTTATATTTTCTTGCAAAATGTTATTGTTGCTGTGACTATTTTTTAACATACATACGTTTAAAAAATTAAATCGAAAGCGGCAACGCTGCCAAAAAACGCCCACAATTCTATAGATACAATATGCAGTATGTCCGAGGCCAAAACGTCTCAATATAATTTACTTTTATTTGTATAGATTTTCATACACCAAGAAAATAGCTACATACTAATCATACAGCATTTAAAAAACGATACAAAATATTTGCATTAACTTCAATCAGTAATTATAGTAATAGTACACACGTAGTAATTTATAATAATTATTTATTTTATTGTATTATTTATGTTTTTTTAGGCTAGTATTTCAATTATACAAAATGCAGCAGCAGCCCCAACAGACACTAATTTGTTAAATTTCAGTTAATTTGATTTTCAAAAGACAGCAATAAAACAAAAAACAAAAAAAAACAATGTGAAGGTTGTGTTGTTTTTCAGTTTGTGTACGGGTTGTACTATTTGCAATTTTCATTTCAAATAAAAAAAGTATCGCACATTATTTAAGACTATAAATTTTCGATTTTCGTTTTTTTGTTGCTGTCGATTAGCAAGTTAATTAATTCATTGGTTTTGTTTTTTGTTCTTTTCTTTTTTTTTATACACAAATAAACACTAAATTAAATGAGAAACAATTTGAATGCAATAAAAAAAAAAAATAAAATAAAAACAGACAAAAGGACGACGCGGCGCCTGGCGACAATTTGTACATTTTTTACCAATGAGTAATTGTTTTAAATTAAATTCTTTAGTAAACAAATTTTATAAAAAATTTTTTTTATAATTTTCATATAGTATATTTTAAGCGCATTTTAACATTTTCAACTAGTACTTCAAAAATTAATAGGGAATTTTTTACGTATTTTTAAAGTTTGAAATTCTTTTCGACATTGAAAAACCCGTACACACACTCACACACACCGCAGTTTCGTTCTAAACCTCTTGAATTTTTATCATAAACTGATCTACTCGTGAGGAAAATTAATTTGTTGAAAGATTTAGCAACGGAAAATGGCAATTTTCATGTGTTTTTGCCGCGACTGAGTGAGCGAGAGCGAGAGCGTAGGAAGTAAGGAAAGCCAAACACAGATATTGTAGAAAAGAATGAAAAGCGTCATCATCATCATCATCATCATTACCATCATTATTATCTTCATGAACGTGAAACGTCGTCGTTAAATGAAACAACAGAGCACACATTCTCAAATTTAAAAACACAAAAAAAAAAGAAAATTGAAAATTATTTAAGTTGTATCTTTAGAACGAAATCGTAAATACAATTAGCTTGAATGGAATTAGTAGATATTTTAATAACCTATAGAACAAAATTTAGAACATTTTTCAATATTTATAATACATAATTGAAAAATTATTAAGTAATCAGTTAAGTTCAACTAAATAAAAAAATTCAAATGTTTGTGCTACTTCGAACAAATACTGTGCCTGAATCAAGGCACAGATTGAGAGCATAGTATATACGAATTGAAAGAGAGTATAGTTTCGGTGTTCCGCAGTTGAAAGAAAAATTATTAGAGCTAGATTTGTCTATCAAAGGTCTTAAACCAAAGTTGCAGGGAAGATTAATTTCTTATTTTAACGTGGAAAGTGGCGAGGAAGATAATTTTGAGGATTTCGAAGAGCATCAAAGTATAACAGATTCCACAGCAGGAAAGAGGGACTTTTACATTGAGAAATATTGAAGATTCATTGACATAGTTTCGTTAAGATTTTGTAATAACAATTTACTTCACATCTAACATCTATAACAACATTAATGATATTTAGATAGCAGTGAAACAATTAACATATAGCGATGTTCACAAAATAACCAACAAAAGTATAGAAGTTGCAATAGCTCCTACAAACGAAAAAAAAATAAACAAATAAACCAGCCAAGTGCGAGCCAGGCTCGCGCACGAAGTGTTCCGTACCATTATCCGATACTTCAGTGGTCTACTTGACTAAATTTTCGTGTATGAATTCAATGATTGTATTTATTGAATGGTTGGGAGAAATGTAAACTGCTACAATTAGAACTAAATTACCATGATCTATCCAATCTGCTTTGACAAGCACATATTTCTCATACTTTCCTTCTCTTAATAAATTTAATTTTAGATAATTTATATAAATAAAAATTATTGGTCAAATTAACACAGATGCGTTAAATCATTAACATAAATTAATTAACCAATGAAATTAAATACGCAAATGCCAAAAAAATAAAACACGCGCTTGGGCCGAAATTTTATTAGGCATATACGACGCCTTTTCTTTCGGTTCAGCCCACACAACACACATATACACAACCCAGCATTGTATTATACATGAGTACTTGTGTTCGCTCCTCCATAGCCACCACACTCTAGTAATGACAAGAGTGAGGCGACTACGAAAGCCCGAACAAAGAGGAGACGAACATTACAGAAAACACTGTATACTTGTAATATATCTCATTCTCTCGCAGGTTAAATCCTATTTATGAATATGTTTGTCTCTTTTTACTGTCGCTTTTTCGTTTCATCGAATTTTCAAATCACAACGGTGCTAAAGAATTATCACTTCAAAAACACCGAAATACCAGTGACACCGCTCTGCACACTATGAGAACACGGCGCTGCAACTTTAAAACGGACTAACATATTTTCTCCTGTTCAACTATCTTTTCTATTCATTTCATGTTATATCAATAAATCAAGACTAATAAAAATGAGCATTTTATAGTTCAGAAGGTATAGTTCAGAAGGTTTGGCCTCTTCATAGTAGCCGATTATGCCGTGTATGGGCCCAAGCGGATACTTTCACATTTTTGGCGCGTAGGTGATACGAGTTGCTCAAAAAGTGTCTATGTGTGAAATAAAGGCAAATGTTCAACATATCAACTCTAAAGACTAATCTCGTGCTCTCTTGTTTATTTTATATTTTGTATGAAAATTTAATATATAAATTATGTTGCAGCCAAGAAGAATGAAATCTAGAGTGTCTTCTGTACGCTGGAGTATGAAGACGTACTTTTATAGTTATCTAGTTTTTGCATTTGCATTTGCATACGCGTATGTGAAATAAAACTAAAAACATAAATAACTGATTTTAATGGCACTAAACGCCAAAATCAAATGCATTTTTAGCTGCAACTCTAGTGTAAAAATATTATTAAAGCTGGTTCATACGGTTCTAAATATCTTGTTTAGTTTAACAATTTTCGCTGAGTTTACTGTCACTTCTGATTAAACTTTGTAGATATTTGACACAAAATTTTCAATGCAATGCGATTAAGCTGTCAGATATATACAATCTTTTAAATATAGTTTTAGACTGAACTAAGAAGTTTAACAATTATATATATATATATATATATATATATATATATATATATATATATATATATATATATATATATATATATATATATATATATATATATATATATATATATATATATATATATATATATATATATATATATATATATATATATATATATATATATATATATAAATATATCGTCACTTGCGTGGACTACCGTCCACAGTAATAAATTCTTTTGTTATTCAAATTGCTCTCAGTACGTCTGGACTGGAAAATATTTATTTGCTGTTATTTGTTCAGTTAAGTATGTCTGTTTAATTTGAATCATCTTCTATATGAAAACAAATAAACTCTTTTTGCGCCGTTTTGAAATGAAAAACGAATAAATAAATATCCACAGTTGTATTAAATAGGTTTGATTATGTGTAAACTAAAGAACGAGACTCATTGGCAGCAATAGGTGGGCAAATGTATCTAGATATATGTATAAATTGTATGCGAAGAGTTGAATTTACATTTACAAATTCTCATTAGTTGTTTCTAAAGTGCTCTGTCTCTTCAATCTACGCTGGGGGTGTGTACATTCTCTTAAGGCGCTGTGACGTCAAGACAAAATACTGCCAAAATCTAGATATATAGGTAGTATATAAACTAAGCAGTAACTTAGTCCTGAGTCTATAACATTTTAATGTTGGTACTTTTTATACCATTCACACATAGTGTGAAATGGTATTATTAGTTTGTCTGAAAGTTTGTAACGCATTAAAGGAGCCATCGTACACCCCATAAAGTGTATATATTCTTGATCAGCTCGACAACACGAATCGATCTAGCCATGTTCGTCTGTATGTTGTTGCGCATTTTTTGGGGACCAATTTTTATGCTATCCAGTTGAAATTTTGCACGTACACTTCTTTTTTATGCAGTTTAATAGAGTATCAAGATTGACCCGCCACACCCACTTTTTGGGGTAGCCCCCATACAAACTCACCGCCCACTTTTGACTTTTTGTATGAAAAACATTTTTATTGTAGTCAATATCAACTTAATAATTGATATAGTAACTTATAGTGGACGGATGCTTGACATATACATTAATGTGTGGGACCCGCCCACTATTTGGGGTAGAACGCTACTGTCCACTTTTGACTTTTTGTAAGAAAACTTCTTTATTAAGTCAATATTAGGTTGAAATGCAATGCGGTGTCTTTTAAGAGACAGCCGCTTAACATACATAGACAATTGGGCGTGACCCACCCACTTTTTGAGGTAGCCCCCATACAAACCCACCCTGCAATTTAGTGTTTTTTATGAAAAAATCCTTCATTTAGATCAATATTAGCTTGAAATTTGATTTTGTGGATTTTAATGGGCAACCGCTTCAAATACATATACAAATGGGCGTGTCCCGCCCACTTTTTGAGGTAGTTCCATATAAACCCACAGTTCACTTTTGTGCATTTGTATGGAAAACGTCAATATCAACTTGAAATTCGATGTGGAGGCATCTTACACATCTACTACATCGCTTCATAGACATCTACTAGTGAGCGTGTACCACCCACTTTTTGGGGTAGCCCCTATTTAAACCCCCACTTTAATGTATTACAATACATGCTATTTAAAGTTTCGTGTGAATGGTATTAGTGCTTCGGTTCAACCGAAGTTAACGTTTTTTCTAGTTATCATGTTCTTTCGTATGTTGCCGTCCACCTACACGAATTTTTTCGATTATAATCCTATTTTGATATATTTTATTAAATATTTTAATTTTACTACAATATACGAGTATACCTACATATAATAATACAGATCACAGGCGTGTTTTTAGTATAGAAATTTATTTGTTCTGCTTTCAACAAAATGTTATATATGTAGCTAAGTATAATAAATTTCTCGCAGAGTGTGTGGCTTTAATAATAATATGATTATTTCTTTCGTTCTTTCGATACTGCTGCTTCAGAAGTGTGCCCATTGTTGCATGGTATTGTACGAGTGCCAAAATATTTGACTTGTCTCAACGCAATTTTTTTCTTTTTGCCATAGTAATTTATTTTAAATGTTTATAGTATTTTTATAACTTTTGAGTTTATTTCTTACTGACTGGACATCAGCATTGTGGTGTATACTTTTGTCATTCATTTCAGCATATACATATATATAAAAAAGAAGAAATATCTTTTTCTTTATTGTACTTACCGAAATCCGATAGATTGACTTTCTCAAGGAACGGATCGGCAACGGGCAACTGTAAGAAAAGATACGAAAGCGTAAATTTAGTACATGCAATAACATTAAGCATATTTTTTTTTCATTGTATATACCTATATATGTATATATATAAGATATCGTTTCATTTTGTTCCGTAAAGATACTAATTAGTAAACAATTTTACTTGGTTTCTTATTAACATGCGCATGGGATTTTTAGTTTTTACCAAGGTGAGAATGAATTTCAGATAAATGCGCAAAAAATGATTGTATATGTAAGCAAACATTGCCTAGAAAATTCCATACAGAGAGATTAGCTATAAAGACCAAAATATCAATTGGTGTACTGCGTTTTAAATCATATTGAGTATTTAAATTTTTTATCAAATTACTTAAATATAATCGGTGATAGTTACTAGTATAACTTTTGACAACAATTCTATGTTCATATACAGAGTACGAGGGGTACTATTTATATTTCGGGAATAGCAAATAATAACAAATATTTTTAAATTAAAATGGCTTTATTGTTTTTCAAAATATTCCCCTTGATGATCAATAAATACACTTTTGCATTCGTTCAAACCATTTGTCATAGCAGTTTTTCCATTCCTCTTGAATGGAACCTCCAAAACATGGTTTTTGAACGCTTCAACTGCTTCTTCGGCGTTCGAAAATCGTTGACCACGTAGTTTACCTTTGATACTCGGGAACAAGAAGATGTCATTGGGTGCCAAATCAGGATTGTACGGAGGATGAGTCATTAATTCGATGTTTTGACTGATCGAAAATGCACTTGTTTGACGAGATGTGTGAGAGCTCGCATTGTCATGATGGAGAATGATTTGTCTTTGGCGGTTGGTTTTACGAATTTCTCCGAACACTTCCGACAAACAAATGGTCGTGTATCACTCAGAATTGACAGTTCTACGTTGCTCAAGCGGAACAGTGGCCACATGACCCATTCGGCCGAAGAAACAGGCGATCATTTGCTTCGCTGTGCTTCTTCCACCAACAACTTTTGTTCGATTTGGCAAGTCTTGGAATACCCACACGGTCGATTGCTGTTTTGTTTCCGGCTCATACGCATATATCCATGATTCGTCACTTGTCACGATTATATACATTTCCTTATTTTAATAATTTTCTTACACCAATCGACGCGAGCCTTTTTTTGAGTGTTCGATAAATTGTGGGGTATCCAACGAGAGTAAATTTGAATTTCGAATGTATTGAAGTGGAACTAATGTGCAAGGATGCCTCTATCTCACGATATGTCATATGACGATCTTGCATTATCAGTTCACGCACTGCATTGATGTTTTTGGGCCCAACAATCGATTTTGGACGACCTTCACGGAATTCGCCGGCGACCGAACTACGACCACGATTGAAATCACTATACCAGCGATATACTGTGGAGTTCATTGACACATTTTTGTTGAGATAATCCACGTCGAAAGTTGTGAAAAATAATCCAACGAAAACCTTCTCTTGAAAGTTCCATTTTTTTTTTGCCAAATTGCTTTTCTTAACTCACTGTAAACAAAACAAATAGCAATTGTACATCAAAACTTTGTGAGTACGTTTATGCCAAAAAAATGTCAAACTTTGTTCTGGTGTTGCCAGATTTTAGCTTTTGACATTACTGTTGCCAGTTCCCGAAATATAAATAGCAGCCCACGTACAATGTGCCACTCAGCCATAAATAATAAGTTTCGGATTTCGATTTGTTGCTACTAATCTAATATTAATAAAAAAAAAACTGCTATAATAAATTTAACTCATTTAAACTTACTAAAAATAAAACTGTGTACAAGTAATTATAAATATTAAATCTTGCACTTAAATATAAATTTCGTTTCAATTAGAAAAGTTCTAAGCTACATTGTAGATACATATACATATGTATATATGCACTAAGTTGTAGTTGACGTACGCATTGCATTATATGAAAATAGTTTTCAATTAGCATAAAAATGTAGGCCTTGGAGCTGCATTAGTTAATCAAATGTAGAGAGAAAATAATAGAACTATGTAGCACCACGCCATAAACAAATTGCACACTGTGCTTTTGCGCTTATCTAATAAGATAATATGTAGACGCCTGTGTGTTACTAAATAATACTAAATATTGTCTATGCAAACCGCTCTACTATTGATGAATAGAAATTTCTAATAAGACTTGCTACATACTAGTAGACGATAAGATGTCGAGGTCGTTGCTAAAGTAGGGGGAAGCGGTTGGGGTATGGTTAATTGTATCTGAGGAATAATATGTTCGTATAGACATATATATGTACATATATCGATCTTAGCGTAAATTATATTAAAAGTAGAGACGCATAAGTTCAAATGAATAAAGAAATCAATATAATGAATAGAAAGCGTCATAAAACTTTACACAAGAATGGAATTTCATTAAAATATACATATTACTGAGAGAGAGAGGTGTATCATACAGTTAACACAAAATTTATTTTTACCCTACTCCTCTCTAAGGAGTGTTATGCTTTAGTGTATGTATGTACAAGTATGTAGCCTAAACGGCTTGATGGATTTTGATATACTAGTATAAAGTATCGTTAGAATTATCTTCAATAATATTTGTATGTAGCATCAGCCTTATATACGGTAATATTAGCAAATTTCAAAGAAAAAAAACCCTTTTTCTTCTTTACTCGCAGACGCACTATGCTGCTCAAACCCAACGAAACAAATATAATATTAAATATTATATTAAGTTAATATTAAATATTAAATTGATGTTGCTTTGCATACAAAAAGAATAAACAATTTTTTTAAATTTAGTGAATTTAAAGCGTGGTACTAAGATCTGCAACTTAAGCTCCAATAAAAGTAAGTGCTATTCTATTGATGCAGTGGATAAACGAGTAATATTTCATGTTGTGCTTTTGAAATTTTAGTGCTTGAGTTTAACCAAAATTTTAAGAATTTGTACTGGAAAGTTAGTAAAATTAACAGCAAAGAACGCCGCAGTCTAGAGTGGTCTATTTCAAGATAGTTGTTTAACGCTCCTTATATGAACCATAGATTTGTATGGGTTCTTTAATGGTTCGATACAAAAAAAAAAAAATTTCATACAAAACTCAAAAGTGTGGTAATATTTGTATTGGAGCTTCCCCTTATTGTGGGACTGGCACATTCATTGAATACATAAATTTTATATGAAAAGGGCATATCCAAATTTGAAGTCTCCGATTCTTATGATCTTAAAGATATCCTCTAAACATACATTCATGTCTATATCGACTCGAATTTTGATGATTAACAATGTACATATATATAATTTTTATCAAGGGCGAGGCTGGGCCAGGCTTTTACAATTTCAACGCTACAAAGCTCTGCTGAGACATTAAGAGTACAAATGCATGTCTCCTAAAGTTTTCAAAACGTTATACATACATATATGTAAATAGATACAAATAAAATTTGTATCAGATGTTGAAACCTCTCAAACGCTCATCACTAATACAAACAATAGAAACTTCCATCGCTATATTGCAAACGCCTCGAACGTTTATATATCCAATTGGAAACTTACACTAGTTTTCCTTCGCGGGAACAATGGATGCTGCAATTGTTGTTGTCGTTGCTGTAGTTGTTGTTTGTAGCGTTGCAGCTCTTCTACGCTATAATCACTGCGCCGGCGCATCAACAAACAACTGTGTATGGGTGAACGGTTACGTGGGGAGGAACGTGCGCTGCTGCGATCATAAACGAGCGATTGCAACGGTGCACTCTCTCGTCTCATACGCGCACCGGGAGTAGGAGGAGGAGCAGACTGCAGTTGCGGTGGAAATGACAACGGCAGATTGCGGTGGGGTGGTAAAAGAGTTGTTTGCTGCTGCTGCTGCTGTTGTTGTTTTTGTTGCTGTTGCAATAAATGTGAATGACCTACTGCTGTAGTCTTCGTTGTCGCCGTTGATGTTCCACCAGACGAAAGCTTTTGGTAGCGTGTCGCGCCGATACTATTGCTAAAACTATTGAGTAAATTTCTTGCATGATTTTTACTGCGAGATTTTTGTTTTGTCGCTATTGTTGTAGGCATTGCTGGTATTATATTGTTGTCTCGGCGGCTTACGTGATGCGAATGGCGTTGACCATCCAAAACATCATGAAGATTTGCATTGTTAAGCAGTTGATAATTTGCTGCGGCATTTGAATCGGCTATTAAACCAGGTAAATTATGAAATTTTTTCTTGCGATATAGCGGCGAATTACTGAGCGAACGTGATTTACGTGTAGCATGCAGCGGGGAGCCAAGGTGTAAAGTTTTTTCATGATCCGGCAGATTGGGGTCAAAGTGTACAGTGAGCTTTTGATTTACGCGTATTTCCGGCGGATGCGTTGATTTTGTATCATTGTTTACGGTGGTGTTGACTGTAGTCGCGTGCGGTGGCAATACTGAAATGCGTGGCGCACTTGATTCAAAAACGGAATAACGACGATACATGACGGTGTCAGGTGTGGTGGGGGTTATACGATTTAAGCTAAATGCACGACGCAGTTAATTCTGTTCTTGTAAATTCCGCACAAAAAAAAACACAAAAACAAATGCACTCCACAAGACACAAAAGAAGCGCACAGCAAATTTTTCCTTTTGTTAATTTTTTTTTATTTCTTGGTTTTCTTTGAGCTTTTTTTTTTTTTTTTTTTAATCCACGAAAGAGGCAAACAAAGCGAAGCACGTCTGCACTCAACGATATGTAAACTCGAAATGGTTACCGTTTTTTTCCGTCTTACATGTTTCTCTCACTATACGTTGTAGTACAAAAAAAAAAACAACAGCAACAACAAATTTAGCGCAGTGAGTGCGCATTGATCAGCTAGATAGAGGGAGAAAGCTTACTTTGCGAACAAATGAGAGAGAGCATATGATATCATAATGCACGAGAGCGAAGAGCTCGTCGCATCGCTTCGCTTGAGTAAACAAATCGGCTATGTTTGCTTAAACGAAGAAGAAGCAGCGCAGCAAAAAAGTAGAAAAAGAGGAAGGCAAAGCAGCAAAAATCGGCCGACTGCACCTAAAATAACCACGAGACGTGTTCTTGTATGGTTGCATGTTGTCCAATTGGAATGCATTTAAAAATGGCAATGGGCACATTGGATGTTTCATTGCTATAATTCTAGTGATGAGCATTTAGCGTGAATTAAGAGGCATAATAGAAATGTGTAAATACAACGAACTGAAAATAACAGTTATGGGTGATGAAAACTTTAACTAAAAAACAACATGAAGAAATACAATTTTTTTAAGTTTATGAAGTACACCACATGACTTATTTTTAGTCAACTATTCATATAGACCATCAACATTTATTTTTGATTTTCATTTTGAAAATCAAATCTAATGATATTTTCAATGATTTTTAATTTAAAAATCAAAAAACAATAGTTATAAATAAATCAAAAATAAAACTCATACAATGTTTAGCTCTATCATTTAAACGGAAAGTCGTCGTATATCGTCGGAATCTTCTTGTAAATATATTCCAACAATCTCAACATGTTACTTTTGATGTTTTAGAAGTAGTAATTATGAAAGGGAGGCCAAAGACAGTGCTAGAAGACCGCAAAAGTTAGAAGTTCAGAATTAGGGGAAGTATTTAAGTCGATACTTGTTTATGTCCAATAATTCAAAAGCAAGAAAATTGGGTGTTGTTTTAAATACATATGTTCAAGAGACATTTTTACAACCGTGAAGAGTTGTTTAAACGGATAAATTGATAATGTTTTAGTATCATCAATAATTGATAACTAAAAGCTCAAAAAATCGTGAGATAAGCTAAATATCCAGGACGCCATGGTGTAGTCTATTATGAGCTGCTTTAACCCAACGATAACTCATGGCATGTCTGAGTAGTGCATACACTCTAATGAAAAAAAAAAAAAAAGTTTTGGAAAAAGTCAATCGTTTTGAAACTCGGTATTTAGTGTTTAAGTTCGCTGATTCTCAATTCAGATTTAACCATTCTGGATTTAGTTTCATAATTTGTAACCTCAAAAACCAATGACCCATGACAGTTTATGGCCAGCTTTTTTTGGATATGGGACCACTTTGCGACGAGTTGTACTTTCAACGCACTATGTGTAAAAAATAGTGTAAAACTTGTGGCTAGTTATGTACAGTACTAAGAATGATCAATTTTAAAATTCATTTTGAAAAACAAAACCAATAAATAAATAAAGCTCATTTGTTGTATGGTTCCAATTTATGTACATCTCTATTACCATTAAAAACTTTTTGTGAGAACGATTCTTTATGAGAATGAAAGAAGCAGCAGTGCGCCCTCGATACCAAATAAGATTCTGATTATGACTCAACCAGAAGAAAACAATGGAAAAAAGTGTGTTAATTTATTTTTCCCGATAAACAAAATAATCCAAGTTGAGATTGTTTACCAAATAAAGCTTATGATAATGATGATAATGTGAAGAGAGACACAATTATTGCAAGATAAGCCATGCGAGATAAAAAGCGAGAGAGCAATTGAAGTACTAACGAGAGAACAGAGCACAACTCATAACAGTAATAACGTAACTTGCGAAATGTGTTGGTTCACTTATGAAATTTTTTTTGTTCAAGTGTCTAGATTATAAATCATTGTTATGACGACTTTGGTTAATGATCTCAGCGTAAAAAGAAGAGAATAAGAAATCATAATAGAAAAAAATGTGCTCGCATGCTAATAAAAAAAAAAAAAATCAATTAAACATGGCGTTGGGCTTTCACCACTTAAAAAATAATACTCAATGACGTCTGCAAATTGATTGAATTTCAAAATGAAGCGTATTTTTCAATGGAATAATAAAAAAATAATGAAAAACCTGTTCTATGTATTGTTAAACCATTACACAGCTTAAATTGCTACTTAGCTACGCTTTGCACCGTGTATCGTACATATTGTTATTTGAAACGCTTCGGGATATACCGATTTCAAAAACTATTGCCACTGCTTATAAAATCAGTTAAAATACTTTTGTTCTATGTTATTCATATCAGTAATAATCAATTAATGTTTAATACAAAATTAATATATGTAGGTGATTACAATACACAAACAAAAACTTATGGCACTACTCTATTCGTCTTTATTATATATATTATTGTATGTATACATATGTATTTAATATTTGAAATAAATATGTACATATGTAGGTACATAATAATGAATAACACAATACCGACCCGATTTGATTTAGACTCAACGTCTCAAACTCGAACGTGTTGGGTGCGAAAACCTCTCAAACTCGAACATGTTGTTCCTTCTTCCGCAAGTTTATCGTAAATTTTTTGAGAAGAGCGAGCTTTAAGTGCATGATCAAATGTAAAAAAAGCTTTAAGAGCTTACATTATGCTACACTGATAAATATTTATGCATGAAATTACGAAAATTTAATCAAAATAAGATTGCTTTAATGAAGAACAAGGTTAATTATTCCTTTTTTTAGTGCTTTAAGAGTAATTTCGTTTCTAATAAATGATTTTATAAGGGTTTTTACGCCTAGTCAAGTGTTGCCAAAGCTATCATCGACCTTAAACTTGTTTACAAATATCTCAAAAAAATATTACTTATTCAAACACTTAAAATTTGAACTTAAATCGACGTACAATTAGTTATTTATTAGAGCGTTACAATGAAATCTAAACTGAAGCCACGATCAGATATTGAAAACTTATCACATAATGTTTGAAGCTCACTTCAAAAATATTAAAGTTGCTACTGAAAGTGCCTGAAAACTCAATATATTTTCAGAAGTTGAATCTCAGAAGAGAAAGTAATATTTTAAGCACTACGCTGTTATGATTGGTCGTCAGGTTTCCGTATTTGTAGGGGCTCGATTTGGGGAACAGTTAAGATATTAGGAAGCCGAAAGCATATTTATGAGCCTAATATCTAACCCGATTTCCGCCTAGGAATAATATTTGGCATGGGCCAATTAATTTAAGCATAATTCATTAACTTAAAATAGCCATATAAATGAGGTACTCATAGTATTTTCATACCATTCACACATATTGTGAAGTTGTATTATCAATTTGTCAGAAAGTTTGTAACAAAATTATAGGTGACATAGTAGAACCGATATGTTCTTAATTATTTCGAACTCAATTCGTTTGCCCAACTAAACGCCCACTTTTGGATCTTTGAACAAAAAAAAAATGTCATTCATTGGAGCTATACGATTTGAAGTTTCGTGTGAGTGGTATAAGAGTTTCAGAGTTCCTTCGAAGTTAATGTATTTTCCGCTTTTACAGACAGTTTTCAAACATTCGCAGAATATTAATCAATATATATATATATGCTATATAAAGTGTAATTTCTAATTTAACAATTTAATGCACTTACTCCTCTTGAATCTCTGAATAATATTGCGGCATGATGTGGATCAATTGTACCATCACCGCGTAAACTACGACCAGCAGCACCGACAGAAGCACGACGTTTCTCCAAATCCGCGGAGGCACGACGCATATGTGCACCTAAAAGAGGCAGTCGAGAGAAAAATGAAATAGAATTAGTATAAAATATTAAACAAACGTTGTTACATCTATTACAACTAACAATTAAAACCACACAATTTTTTTTTTTTTACTACAGCAAGTACCAAAAATAAGCTAGCGCAAAACACCTTCTTACCCCCAGTCGCGTTACCTTCTTTAACAATACGGTCGAATATCTTATAAGTAGCACCACAATCGTCCAGTATGCGATTTGGCCGACTGAGCGTATTCACATCCAAGCTCTTGGAACGTGTGCGAAAATTCTCTTGAGGATCATTTTGTGGTGAGGTGCAAACACTGCCACCGGAATCGTGATGCTTTCGCGGCCAAACGTGAATTTTCTTGCCAAAATGCTTCAGCAGTTCCTGTATTGAATGATGGTGATGATGATGATGATGCTGACCATGATGATCTTTATGGCCCTGATGATGTTCCTTTAATTTTTTATGTTCCTTTGGCGATGGGCATGGTTCATCCTCATTAATGCTGAGACTTTTGGCAAAACTTGAATTATCAAAACGATGACGTAGAAAGCCGCCAACACCGCCGCTTAGATTACCACTGCCGCAGCCATTGCTATCCACCGATTGCCGTGAACCATAATCATCGAGTGAATTGTGTGCTACACCCGTACGATGAAAGATCGAATTAATGCTGGGACGTTCACTTGAACGTTGCGTCGAAGCACCTGTGTGCGTAAAATACTGATGATCGGCTTGAGCTTCATAGATATCATCGAGATCGTGTGGAAAGAAACCGCCCTGTAATGTGGGTGGCGGTGAACCAAAGTAGTCAACATTGCCGCGTACGCGCATGCTCTGTGTGAAATGAAAAAATTTCAATTAGTGACAAATTTTGTTAATTATTGCTTTAAATTTACTTACACCATAAACTGCCGGACTGTGAGATCTATCAAAGATGCTGCGTTTTGATGAGGGCGTACGCTTTAAGCTACCATTGCCCCCGCTGGCTAGATGTGTTGGTGAGTTGCGATAATGATTCTGTAGCGATTTATGCGCATCAGGTACCGCCTGCGGTTGTGAAGCATGCACTAGTTTGTCAATAACTTTATCTTGAAAATAAAAATGGTCAATTAAAATAAAGCATGCTTTAATACCGTATTATACTATGTACATATAAAAGTCAAACTTACCCTGTGACCAATTTGGCGATTTGGAATTCGATGACGAACTTGAACTGCTACCCGAATCAACGCTATAAAGTCGACTGGTTGTTAATGTACTCGAATTTGTTGAGTCGGTGCTGGGATAACCGTAAACGCTACGTCCATATGACGTATGGTTACCAATACCACCGCCTCCTCCTCCTCCTCCTCCTCTGTCAGCACCTTGATGCCAACTTTCAGCACTCATTTGCTTTTCGACAGCATGCTGTCTATAAAGATGTGTTATACCATGCATTTTTTTGTTTTGTTTTGCTGGTTTATTTGAGTTTGATTGATTTACCCTTGATTTTTTGTAAATGTTTTTCTTTTTAGTGTATGTGTTCACTAAATTTTTTCACTTGTTTGTAACAAATTTCTTGAATTTGTTTTAGTATATATGGGGTGAATTGTTTTTATTTTTTAAAGTCACATAGTCGCAAATTCACTGGATTGAAGTTAAGTAAGATTGATAAGATTGGTTTTCTTCTAAATTTTTTTTTGATTTGGCTTAAATCTGGCTTAAAACTTTTAATTATACAATAGAACAAAAATAACGGTTTCTGTTTTTTAATAAACTGAACTTATTGGTAACCGCAAGTGTCAGCTAATATTTCCATTGGAGCGTTTGACCTTTTTTTTCCATAAACGTACGCAGAACGTTTTGATGTGCGAGCACAATTGCTAACAGTTACTTAAAAAAATAAAAATAAAAATGGAATTTACTCGTGAAAATTTTGGTACTACTACTTCCGACATGGATTATCTCAGCAAAAGTGCATCAATCGCCTTTAAGCGATTAACGGCTATCTAAAAAGGATCGTATGTTGAAGAACTATAGCCGTGGTGGTTCAAAACACGCCTAAAAGAATTAGTAACATGTGCGGATTATGGATCTATGCATATTAGCCAGGAGTAGTACATAAATCAACTGTATGGGTTTTCCAAGGCGTGCCAAGTCCAAGAATTTGGACGAAAAATTTGGAAGCAAATGGTCGCCTGTTCTTTTCGGAAAAATTGGTCATATCGCAGTTGTTCCATTATAGCAATGTAGAACGGTCAATACTGAACCATTTGTTTGTCAGACGTTTTCAGAAAATTTAAGAAAACCATATACCACGACAGTGCGTGCTCTCACACATCGGTTGACAGTAGAAAGATTTTGAGCACTCAAAACAACAAATTGATGGGTCAACCGTTGCCCTGACATAGCACCCAATGACTACTTTTTGTATTCACACATCAATAACAAATTTGAAAAAGCTTTTAATGTATTTAATTGTTTATTGTTTTAGAGGTACTCACTTCTGAGTGGCAAGAGTGATTTGAAAATTACGTCAATGTTTCCAATGGAAATGTCATCTGGCACCTAACAACATTTAGGGCTGCCTAGGCGCAAAATACAAAAGGCAACCATCGTATAAGTATTTTTATTTAAAACTTCTCTTCAATTTAAGTTTTTCAATCGTTAAACAACTTCATTCACAGTTCACTTTCCACGAAACGTTCGCAGCTAGAACTTTCATGCTATTAACACCCACTATGCACTATGGCTCTCTTATTTAAATGCAACACCCACGCCACGCGTGTTGCGCTCATTTAGCTGTCTGCCCAAAAGTCTTGTCCGTCTGTTTGCATTCTGTGTTCTTCTGCAGGTATTTTTTGTTGTTGTTGTTATTAGCGCATACAATTTGAGCAAACGAAAGCACATGAGCGAATTAAAGAGCGTAAAAGAGAGAAAACATAAATTGCATTCAATATATGAGATCATTTGCGGTTGCTCTTGACAAAAGTTGAACGCACTGAAAGTAAGTCAAAGTTGCACGATTGAAAATCAAAAAAAAAAATAAATAAATAAAAATAAAAGAAAAACGCAATGTTTTTGCACTTTTTGATTTGTTTTGTCTGTTTTTCTTTGCTTATAAATGTTAATATTATTTTATTACTTATTTAGTATGTATTTTAGTTATTTTAATTGATTTTTTTTTTTATATTTTTGCCGGCATGTTTGCGTGTCGCATTAAATAACAAGCAAAACTATTAAACAGAACTAATTGGAAGCGGCAAGAGCGCAAACACACAAACCCACACACATACATTAACGTATCTATGATAAATGACAGACACACACGTAAATAGTGGCAAAATGCAATTAAACTTTTTACCAAGTTGCAATAAAAAAATAAAAAAAAAAACCAAAAAAAAAAAACAGAGAGAGAGAAAGACAAGATAGAAGAGCTAATGCGATGATATGCACTTGATGCGAAGTTCAGCACCCACATAGACGAAGTGCGACGATGTCTACAAGTGCATGGCTATGAGAATGTATTGAATTTTCCTTGTAAGTGTTGTTGTTGTTCTAGAAACAGTCGTCGACACAGAAATGGAAACGACTTCATGCAAAACTCAAAAGTTAAGTAGATTTATTTAAGTGTTACTACGTAAACTACTAGCAGTATGAATAAATAATCAAAATTTTTCAGTATTTTAGCAACAAAGTATTAACTGGATCGATCAAAGAAATACTACGAGAAATACGAGTATTTTAATAAATCGCTGTTTGTGCTTAACAAAATTTTTGTAGGCTTTTTTTTGTTTAATTTTGTCTTTTCTGAGGTTCAGCACGCCATTTTGAAAAATTGTTGGAGACTACATTTGTTGCTCTTTTAGTGGCAAAAACAATTTTGGAGCAATAAGGAGCAATGAGATAGCGAAAGAATAAACTAATTAGAAGCAAACAACTTTTTAAGTACAAATAAGAGAATCTACTATAAGTACCTTAACTATATGGCACAGGTTGCTGTATCTCTACTACTTATTTATATTTACTGGTATGTATGAACTGCAGTCGACTCAATATCGACCGCAATCTAGGAATAATTTTGTATATTGTTGCGTTTATGACTTCGTTGTTTTTGTTACGCGTACAACAGCAACCCCTACAAACAGAGTGACAGTTAGCAAAATAATAGCGAACCGCATATAAAATAAAGTACGTTATCTAATATCTCTTTCGTGCACAAAAAATGCCATCAACTTGTAACTGGCTGCTCCCATGATATCATTTAATATGTGTGTGGGTGAAAATTGTGTAAACGTTTTACGAACAAACTATTTTGGTAAAATCGGTTGTATACTATGAGCGTAGCAGCCGTAAAAAATCAGCTTGCTTATCACTGTGCACGGTAGTCCACGCAAGTGACGAAAGCTCACCTCAGTGTGGCTGCAGAACGAGCACTATATTAATATTATACGAGGCATATTCAGAAAGTAAGTGTAGTGATTTTTTGTAGGTTTTAAATTTTTTTATTTAAACAAAAAAAAATTACGTGATACTTTAGTACATATTGTAAGCTATTTTTCGACATAGACAGCATTCCTCTCTATGCAGGTGGTGAAGCGGGGTATCAATTTGTTGATGCCTTCCTCGAAGTAGTTTCCCGCCAACCATTTGGGACGCACCTCGCGGCCAGTTTCCGATATCCGAGGTTTTCTGCGATTGTTTCGTGTAATAGAGATCTGGAGATTTGCGGAAACATTGCAGAAAGTTCATCCACAGTCAATCTGCGATCGTCACGGCGCGCATTTTCGATTTTTTCCACAATTTTGTCAGTCAAAATTGAAGCTCTTTCGCTCCTCTGACCATCATGCACAGACGTACGTCCGTTTTTAAATTCGCGACACCACTTGCACACACTCGTAGGATTCGTAGCTTTATTACCATATGCAGTTTTCACCTGATTATAAATCTCAAACGGAGGTTTTCCCTTTCCTTCCAAACGAGATAACGGATGACGCCGCGTATTTCGCACTTGGCGGGAGACTGGATTGACATTGTTCACGAAACGTGTTGTCGCGTTGACAGTTCCCAATGTACTGACCTCGAACCGGTCTCGTTGCAAAGGGGAGAAGTCAGGCTACACTGCCGTATTGCCAACATGACGAAAATAAAATAAGCCTCAGTACACTTACTTTCTGAATATGCCTCGTATAAGGTTGTAGTTATGGATTGTAGAGCCAACATTCCTCAAGAAGATAAGAAAAAAAAAATAGTCATACGATGCGTAGACTAATGCATAATATAAAAGAGCTGGAAATCCGAAATACTAAACTCTGTTACAAACTCCATAAACTGATATTCTTGTATATTTTTGAATAAACAAAATTTGCAACATTCATTTATAAACAAGTTTCTTATTTCTATGTCTACTGCTGTATCTGTATACATATACAATCGCTTTTTACAATCGCTTTTAGGCTGCTTGAAGGCAGTCTACATAATGTCTATATAAGTATGCATCAGCATGCTATATGATATATGTATTTATGTATATACTTAGGTATATATTTGTTAATACATATGTATATATATTGTAGAAATGCATTTATTTTTTCTTTTTCGCACTTTTTATGATTTATGCACACTCGTGAGAAAATCTCGTTTGTCAACGAGACATGTCTACTGCTTAGAATTTTGCACGATTTACTTGTAAGTTGCTTGAGGTATGAAAAATATTATATATGTACGGGCATATGAAATCTTTAAATTGTTGCCTGTATGAGTTATCGATTATAGGAAACAACAATTAAAGAAAAATGTAAAAACATTTTACAATAATTTCTTATCACATTGAAATAAAAGAAATCCTCGCCAAACGAACTTTGATTGCTGCAATTTTTATTGTTTTTTTTTTTTTTATAGAATTTTTCTACAATTATATTTTAATTGTTACTGATAGCGTTGAATATTTGCACAAAGCGAACGACTATTGCTGCTGACGACGAGACTCTGATTAGTGCAATCACTGCAGGCCAGCTGCAATCCGAGAGAACGACATAAATGCCGGTATTATACGAGTATATATAAAATATCTGTACATATGTACATACATATGTCAACCATATAATAAAAGTTCTATTTATACATCAACAAGAACGAAAAGATGCGATACTGAACACTGGACCGAGCGCGTTTATAACTTATAAAAACAAGAAAAAATTCAGCAACAAAAAAGTGTATAGACAAAGCGAAAAGACCACTCGAATTGTGTATGATAAACGTGCATCTCTTATTCACGAAATGTTCTGGCAATTTAATGTTATTGACGGTTTAGTATATGTAAATATATAAAAGTCCTAACCTAATAAACGTGCACTACTTCAGCGCGATATCTCACACAGCTATCAGTAACAGTAGATTAAAATAGAGTTGCAAGATTTGAATTTAAAATTTTCTCAAGAGTCTTCCGGAACCCAGAATTTTACAAAATTTACGACGGAAACCTGAACTTCATTGGTGGACGGCGTCAGAGATTAAGATAGCAAGATCAGGTCTATAATGACTAGAAGAAGCTGCGGATTGTCAGCGACTGGCGCTGGCGCGCACTACGTTCGGCCTTGACCGATAGACGGTTGTGCTAGAGCCACCTAAGTAAGTAGAATTTTACAAGGGAAGTATGTATTTGAATGTGAGTTACTTAAAAAAAAAAATTATGTACTCTAACTCACTTGGAAGTGTGATTCTTCAAATTATTCGTCGAAATGTCTGAAATTTTTTGCTTTATAGTGTTCAATAATCAAAAATCGCCACCGATATGGCTTAATATCGTAATTTGAGCATGTTTACATATAAAATAAAATCTATTAGGGATGCTACAGAAACGCCCTCGCCTCAAAATCTCCAAACTTTATTCATAAAACTACATTTTATGAAGGAAATTTGAATATTTTGAGGCGAAAGAGATTTCAGTGTCTCCACCGTATTGTATATTAGCGGATTTTTGTGACGGCAGCTAAGCTCACAGTATACAACTGAATTTGACAGAAAATGTAACATTTGAAAGTTATTCATTTGCAGATGTGCACAATACATATATATTTTAACAAAATCGGTTGAATATATTGGGCGTAAGAGGCTTTAATTATAGTCAGTCGCACAACGAATCAAACACACATGTGCTTTATATGAAATATGATAAGAATCGTGTGCGCGAAAGAGATAGGCGATTACGCACTATACTTTGTATGCGCTTCACTATTATTTGGGTGACTGTCTCTCTGTTTTTAGTTATTGTCATTAGCACACGTTGAAATAGCAATAACAACAAACACATAAACGCAAAAATACAAAATTATTCCCAGATTACGAGCGAATTATTTTTTGCCAATTTAAGAGCAAAGAAATGCTTGATAAGTTTAACATTATTGTACCTATAATGAATCATATTTAAATTTAATCAATAAGTAGGTAATATAAAATATGGAAATTTTTTTATTTTCAAAAAATATATGTATGTAAATAACAAAGACAACTGGCGCCATTTTCTTGAAACAAAGCCGCACGCACGCATTCAACAAAAGCAAATTTACAAAGAAAAACAAAACACAAAAAAAAAATTGCGCAATAAATTCTTCAATCAAGGAATATCAAAAGACAAAACGGCACACACACACAACCGCATACGCAGAGAGCACGAGAGGTGATAGGCACAAATCACACACGTAGGCCAAAGAAACGAGCAACAACAAATTTAATTTAAATATGTATGCAGCAGCGTGTGTGTGAGATAGAGAACACACACTGAGTTCAATTGAGGTTAAGCTGAATTTTTAAAACAACAAGAACAAATGCTGCTGCGGCACACGCGAAATTCATTTTTACAACTTTTACTATTAAATTTCACATTTGCTTCTTTTTTATACAATATTTTTGTTGTTGTTGTTGGTATTTACCGTTGCATGCGCGCATTAATGAAAAAAAAAAACAAAAACAACTTTAGTTGTAATAATTTCACGTCCGAATACGTAAACTGCAAGGCCTGCGTTCCAATAAGACTGAAAGACAGATAGACGAAGCGAGTCCAACAAGAAGAAGCTGAGCAGAAGAATATGCAATGCACGTGCTGCGGCTCTCGCCTTATCACATAATACAATCTCTCTCTCTCTCACATACTATTTTATATCTCTCATAGTTGCGTAGCATAGTTATAAATATACATACATACATACATACATATGTGCTAACAAGTGAGCAGCGCCGTTTTGTTGCTCATTCTGCAACCGCAATAAAAGTGAAAACAATAATAAGTGCGAGTGAGCGCGGTAATGTTTAGTTATGATAGCAAGTGTACAGGATGCTGTGCAGCCATGTGTAGTCGCTCTTTACATCGTTCTCTTTTGTCACTGTGAGTGGGTGTTGTCTTTGCACAGCGCTGCTAGGCATCTGTAAACTAACAGAAATAACGCTGCTCACGTGCAATGTAAGCTCGCTATATACTCTCACTCTCTCTTTTGTCACTGACTAACAGTGTTATATTCTGTTAAACATGCGTGAGTATGGAAATTGTATAATTTGCGGTCATTAATTAAATGGTTTGGGGGTCGTGGCAACATTAATTTTTCATAAATGACATATATGCAGCTATAAACCTTTTGCTGATCGGTAGTAACAAACTCTATAAATTTCATAATGATTGGTCAAGTAATTATTTGATCTCTAACCTACGCACGATCGATTATATATAAATTGAAACTGCCCACTTTACAGCTGGACTAATTTTTACCAAACTTCACAGAAAATCTCTCCGGAAAATGCATTAGTGCAGGGCTTTGCTAACGACATATCTTTTCGAGTTCTTCAAGAATTTATGGGATCTCTAAACTCAGTTTTTGCGTGTGACAAACTTTCCGACAAAATTTTTAATATTCACTTTGACACTGTGTGGAAGTATAGCGTATAAAAATGGTAAAAAAAAAGAATAATGCTCAAAAAATGACAAGACTAAATTAAGCAGGAGCATGAATTGTTAAATAAAAGGAAGCTTGAAAAATGTAAAATTCAAAACAATAAATCTTGCAATTTCCCATGGCTATTATAAAAGAAAGACAAAACCGTGCGGTCACGCCGCAAAGTATGCAATTTTTTTTTTGTAATTTTTATATTTCAGCAAAAACCCGCAAATTAATAATGAAACCAGAAGCTGAATACAAAAAATAAAAAAATGGCGCATATTAGCGGCGCATTTTAGTCATTTGTAATTTTTTGAGACGCTCTAAAGTATGCAACATAATGCCTAAAGTATGCTGTAATAAAATGCTAGAAACGTGAAACGTGTCGTCGAAGCTACTAATGGGTGTTATTTATTGAGGGGTCAAAATGTGGAGTCGCCTTTTCTAGTGTGCTAGAGAGAAAGTGAGAGCGAGCGAGCGCATGCGTTATACGAAAGTGAAAGTCTACTTTGTAGATGTGTTAAGTGTAGTTTGCTTTATCGTATTTTATTATATATTTATATATGAAGCATATTGGCGCCAAATCTGTAAATCGTATTTCTATAAATACTTAGCTATAAAAATAGCATTTGCCAATAAATATGCAGCATACATTTATTTTTTTTTTTAATTTAAAAATATATAAAGCACGCTTTCAGGCATTTGAACTGTACAAATTTTCTTAAAATTGCGCACAAATTTGTGCAAACGAATAGAATTTTATACATATACAATTTTATTTAAAACTGCGCAATTAGGTCAATCAAGTATTTTACAAATGATATGCACTCTAATATCACAAGAACAAAATTAATTATTTTCGATTGGCATATGTTGCCGGCCGCTTATCAGTTTGACAAGCCTCGTAGTACGTATTTATTTAGTTGTTGGCGTCGACGCCCCAACAGCTGTCGAGCCACAGCGCCAGACCCCCATCAGACGAAAATAAAATACATTGCTTATCAATTTATTTGCTTGCTTATCAGTAACTGCGAATTGTAAGACGCGGCAGTGCCTCAAGGCGTTCCAGAACACAAGTACCTATAGTCGATACTTAAAATATATTATATTATATTTTTCTACTTTAAAAGAACTTCAACTAAACAATCAAGTCACTTGTTTACTTTTTCTACGCTTTGCGATATAAAATAATAAATGTTAGTTAATCATCATTTTTTTTTCTTTCTTAAGTATTTGTTTATTAGTTGGTTTGCTTATTTAGCATTTAAGCTTATTGCTTCTTTTGCAAATATTTTATTTTCTATGAGTAATATTTATTTAGTGCTTAGGCCAAACGAAATGCTAAACTGTTTTGAATATGATATATTTATGCAAATTTATTATTGTGCCACTTTAATCGCACAGACTTTTTTGTTTTTTTGTTTTGTTTTGTTATTTTTTTTTTTTTTTTTTGGGAATTCTGCTGACCAAAACATCATTTACCTTGAACGTGAGCATATATCGAATTACAGGCAATCCACCAGGGCAGCTGGACTTGGCGTTAATTTGCTAGTGTGAGCATGTGTGCTCTTTACAGGCAACTCGAGCGTGTTGATTTCATGTTGGTCACATGAAAACAGCTCAGCTTACATGGCAAATATTTGCCAAGTTTAGCGAATTTTGTAGCAGAGACTTTGAATTATGTTTGTATAAATCAAGCATGAAAGTAAATGTAGTGCATGAAAGTGTAGCTTATGGTGTGTTTGAAAAAAAAAAAAAAATAACAATCAAATATGTATACGGGTGGTCTGGAAAGTTTTGGGCTAAGAAAAATGTATTGTATTGTTTCCTTCTCTATGACAAGATGCTTAGTTAGACGCATGGATGAGTGGGGCTATTAAGTTTTTGAGTATGCGGCTAATGTTGCGGCATGTTTCCGCAGACTCTGTGCGGTTTAATGAAGACAGCACTAAAGATCTCTTTGGCACTGACTCAAAAAAACCGTGCTTGTGTTCTTTACAAGAAAATACAAGATACCGAAAACCTAGTACCTCCAAAACTGAACGGTATGTCTGAAATTTGTAAAGAGTGCAAAATTCGTAGGCGCTATACTTAATAGAAAACTTCTGTGTAACGAAAACTCAACAGGTAAAGTGAGCTAAGCCACAAATGTGCTTTTCGCATGCAAAAAAGGAATAGGCAGAAAGTGTGTTTTTTTTCCTTCCAATATTACTTTATTGGCTATATTCCGCTGTAAGAACCCACATACTTGTGTACGGCGTGCTAGTACGGTGTCCATCTCTAGATAAGATCACAATTAGAAACCGACTCAGCAAAATTTAAAGAAGTGCGGAATTATGCGTTAGCGTTGCGTAACGTACTACACCGACGGAAGCACTCTAACACAATTTTACAAGTACTTCTTCCCATACTAGATCTAGAAGAGCAACAACTCGCCTCTATTGCCGCTGTAAGGCTTAGAGAAGGCAAATCACATACAAACGCTGGAATATAGCATTCAAAGATTCTAAACTACTATAGGGATCTACAACACATTGATTAATGCGTTTCAAAACTAGTTTTTGAAAAAACAAAGAATACAACGTCAAAATTAATCCTGATCAGAAAGGCTTAGCCAACAACAAGTGATGAGCAACTCTATAAACATATGTACATATATACAGACGGTCTGAAGCTGAAATATACGCCTTAGAAATGGAGATAAAGGTCTCTTTCAGATTTTCAAACTACTGCAACATCTATCAAGCTTGTGTTCAGGAAGCTATGGACTTTCTAAGATCGCACACAATGTAACATAGACTTTATCCTATACTCAGATAGTAAAACAGTAGACTCTTGCACAATAAAATCAAAAACCATTACTGAATACCGCAGATCTCTTAAGGAGATGACCCAGCATTTGGATGGCACTCGTTTGGCTGCCAGGGCACAGTGAAATCCAGTTAGACTGGTATCACTAAATAAAACTTGGCAAGCATACAACAAAAGACGAACCCGAGCAACTTAGAGGTTAAACAGAACTTATAGCTCGATTTTAAAAGGTTTCTTAATCGAAGATTGACACCAGCCTAGAAGTCAATCAAGCCGACCTATGCAGAAGCGTTCATCAAAACAGCGAAACGAGGAGAGCATTCAGTGCCTGCTGTGTAGCTGTGTGTAGGCCTTGAATAGAAGAAGATGCTTGCATATGAGAGAGAACTTTCTAAATAACCTTTCGGAAATCTACCCGCCCGCAAACGTTCTGATAACGCAGCTTTACTATTTTTAAAATAAATAAAGAAATAAACATTTAGAATGAAACAACGGAGCTGAAAATTTAACAACCCAGGGCCAGATTGTGTATATAAGAGAGAATGGAAATCAAACGAGATGTACCGAGTGTTCTAGGCACGATATTGGTTGGCTATTTTATAAGTTTTTGTGTTATCAAACCGAAACTTGGTATGAAGAATTTTGGCAGACCACTCGTCGCTCACAAGACAGCATGCCCCATATGCCATCCATATGACAATAATCGAAATTGATCTATGCATTTGTAGCACACCATACGAAAATAGTAAAGTATATTTGGCGAATTAACAAAGCTGACGATTACTCGAATGGTTTTTCATGTCTATCCTAACAAGAAATTCAATAAAGATAGTTAAGTTAAAATATCAATTACACACTTCTAAGAAAAAACACACTTCTAATTAAAAAGTCTTTTACAGAAGCTAAAAGACTTTTTAAACTATTCTCGAAGTTTATAGTCTAACAGTAGCAAGAGTAGAACGTGATTTCCGGTCTTTTGTATACGTATAGTATACGCCGCTGTTTTTTTTTTAACCCACCCAATGCAACTTTCAGAGATTTCAACATATAAGTCAACTGTAAACTTTCGCTTTCATTTTGTCTTTTGCTTTGCAGGCTTAAAATAGCTGAGTACAGTCTGCCAAACTCACTCCATTTTCTCTCACCAGCAATAATATATAATGATCTCTGACCTAGTTTTAAAAATAAAACGACTAAGCATTGCACAGTATGAGTTGAGTAAACTCAATTATAGTCAGTCAGGCGGTCGGGTCGGGTCGGTTGGGCCAGTCTGTTACTACGACCTTGTGACCAAACTTTGAACTTTAGCACGATTTTAGCTACATACTAGCTATACTGTACGCATCCAAACGAACGCTATTTTGGCAAGCATCCATGCAATTTCCTGCAGTCAATATTGCAGCGTAGGCATATCAGCCTGAATCAGCAATACAAAGTCCTTCAACTGGACAACATTGATAATGCAATCAAGCGACGTCAATGTCGTATCTAGTTGTATAGGGTGCTTTTTTGTGTGTAGATGTACAAAGAATTGAGAACACATAATTTCAAACTGAATATTAGCTTTACTAGAGAAGATAATTTTATGCAATTAGTGTTTAAATAATATGATTTCGGGCATGTGGGCGCCGGCGGCGGCTGGCTCCGATGCAGCGCATTCTGGCTCATAAGTATACGTGGTGCATGGTTAATCGACTTAGTCATTTGGATGTACGATTACGTAGACCGTAAAATGCACATGACGGTAACATTCCCGTACTGAACCAGTATTTTTGAACAAAAATTTGCACAATTTGCAAGCGTTGTTCGGGCGTTAAAATGGCAAACTAAACTGAGCATAAATCACAATAGCGTGTCCAGATTTCGATCAATTTGTAACAGTTTAATTTGTAACGGAAAATGGAACATCTAAACCAAAAAAAAAAAAAAAAAAAAAACGCCCTTTATATTGGCATAGTATTAGTGTCCCTGAGTGCCTTGTTTATACGTGTACATGTGTACACGTAATAAAATTATGCTGCATACAGTCAGGGTTATTTCTGTACACTGACTCATTAGTACACGGCAAACTGCATTAAAACATGAGCAAAAGTATTATTAAGTGCTATTATTATTATATTATTTTTGCATTAATTCAAAATGGCAGCAACAATTAAACGTTGTTACCTATTCCTACAAAGCATGTCGATCTCCGCCGTTAGCAAAAATTCGTACTACCTGTGAAATACATCGACAGTAATGCATTTCCGCATCGTTAATTGTACAACTCAAATAAAATGCATGTGAGCAACAATTTACCGGAAGTATTTGGCAGATGCAATACACAAAATGTACTCATTTCATTCGTAATTCATTATGGTTTTATTTTTTGAATTTATTTTTTGCTAATTGTTGTCTTTTTCCGCTAGCTAAATTTGCACATTATAGGTACATATATTTGAAACAATTTGAGATACAAACGCATACAATAAGCATAACAACAACAAATTGTAAATACCTTGAGTTAATTGCAAAAAAAAAAAAAAAAGAAAACAAAACAAAAATAAGAAAGACTAAAGAAAAATATAATTATAAATGCACTAAAAAGAAATGCATTTTACAACCGACCTTGACTTGTGTCGTGATGAGAAACAGTGCCCGTTGACTTGCTCATGCGTTGGTTCAATTGTTTTTTTTTTTTTTGTACATTTATATATACTATCTATGTACGACATATATGTATATAGCTTAGTGGAATTTGTTTTTATTCTGTTGTCTTTAGTGTGACATAGAAATGCATTTTTATTGTATAAGTATCTTATAGATACTTTTGTACCAAAAAAAAAAAAAAAAAAAAACTGCTACTACGAGTAATAGTTATTCTAAGAATTATAAAATACAATATTTTCACATTATACAGGCATGCAATTTCGCTACAAAATTTTATATTGCTGATTTTAGAACGTAATTGCAAGTTTTTTTTGAAATTAAAAACATGTATTAGACGTAATAAGATACAGAAGTTGACGTTGCTTTGATCTGTTACAGCCGCCACACAGTGCTGAATTGTACTAAAACATTAGCTCCTAATTGTATGCAATAACTATAAAATAATGACAGGATAAAATTCAATGACCATGAAGTATTATTTTGCAATAGGTGTGAGTAAGTTGGAAGACATTTCTTAATATAGCATGAAACAGTTTTTTCATTGCAATTACTGGCTAGAATTCAACGAGTAATATTAATTTGCATACCCTGCACCCAAAAAGGTAAAACGGTATGTTTAGTTTGAGCAAATGTGTGTAACAGACCAAATGATGCTTGACAGACCCTTTGAAGTATTGTATATATGTATATTCATGATCAGCATCGGAAGACAAGTCCATATAGACATGTTCATTTGAACGTGTTTTTGAGCGAACAGTTTATGGAGACTATACGAGATAGAGACGTCAAGTTTGAATATGATAATTTCAGCTAACTAGTATTAAGTGAACATGCCAACGTCACCCATTTTTAAGATTTGTACATATTTTTAAGCTTTTGTTGAAACATTTTTTGGTTTTGTTGTTTATTTAGCTAGAAACACGAATTTTTTTTGGTGTATCGAACGTAAATCATTTTAAAGTATACCGCATAGGTCCAGATAGAACTACTATAAGGAGTAGCCCACTACAAACTTGACCTCCATTTCTAAGTAGTGTATAACAATTTTTCTTTTGTTTTTGTTCTAAATAAGACTAGAAATGCAAATTTTGGCGAATCTCACGTCAACAATTACTATAACATATTCCATATAGGTCCAAAGATCGGACCACTTTAAGCGGTAGGCCCTTGCAAACCTGCCCACCATTTATGATATTTTTTGTTTTTATTTTTAATTAATTCTAATATTTCCACAATTCGAATAACTTATTTATGCGAAATGTCCAGATCGGACCACTAAAGAATATTATCCATTGTTCATATAAGGAGCCTTAAACTATGTACAGTGCATCACAAAGTCTGCAGTGTGCTTTCTTGTTTTAAGTGAGCAAGTTACAATTTAATATAAGATAATGGCGAGATTGTATGAAATATCTTGTAATCCTATTAGAATTGAGCGATATTTCACTACCTGTGATTCAAAATCACTTGCTACTCGATATTGTAAATGTCAGTGATTCAAATATTAGTTGCTACTCGATATTGTAAATGTCAGTGATTGAATATCATTTATTTCTTACTAGTGCCACTGTGATTCATGGCGTATGAGTAATATATCATGCATATCATGCATATGTTTTTGGAATGGGCGCTGCAATCAGCAATGGTTGGCACTAAAAGATGCAGTACAAATCTTATGACTATTTAAAATTCCTTGTTCCCGCCTCAATTCCCAAGATCTTTGTAAGGAGCCCATATCCTGTTGCGGGAGCCCAGTGATACCGACTAACTCCCACACTCTCCTCTGGTTTTTTGTACCATTTCAAGCTAATCCTCTCCAGAAAATGACGCAAAAAAGAAGATATTCCAGAAACTGATGGCGGAATATATACAAATCAGGTGACCACCTAAAATACTCTGTTCCCGCCTCAATTCTCATGATTTTTCTAAGGAGCCCATACCATGTTGCGGGAGCTCAATGATTCCGACTATCTGCCACACTCTCGAATGGTTTTTTGTACCATTTTAAGCATTACAAAGCATAATTTTGACCAAGTGTTTTCTTTACACGTTATGGGTATATGGGTTATGGGTATACGTACTGGAGGTATTACTAGGTCTTAGCAGGACTTAGGAACAGTAGGTAGCTATGTATGTACATATTTCAAAATACGTGCTTTACTAAGCTTGTATTAAAAATAAATGAATATGCCTTTTTGTACTAAAATATACAATATAGTATGAGGTCAAATGAATTATACTAAAAAATTTAGTATGCATTTTTGCTGACACAAGATTACTTTTTACATTTAGTAATATAAAAACAACTTTTTACTCACAAAGTATGAATAGCTACGGAGACAATCGTTTCGGGTACCGTAACAAATCGAACACTATTAAAGCACTTAAAATATCTACAGTTAATATTGAACTGTTGTAATTCCAATTTAATATGCTTAATAGGAATAGGTATGTAAATATTTTTCTTGTTATACTATCTAAATTAATTATATGCGATTACCACAGTTTAAGCCATGCCAATTATTTTAACGTGTTGGTAATAAACATGCACTTAATTAATTATATAGTTTGAATGTATGATAGTATATAGTCCAGCAACCTTTAATCTAAACTAAACTAGTCTTTTTAAGCACTAATATCGAAGAACTCAATTACGTGCTTAAAAGTCAATTTCGCAAAGCTTTGCAACCGGCAATTAGCTATTCATTGAGTCACGCTTACTCAATAAGCGATAATCAATAAGGAAGGCAGCGGATTTTTACTTGGTACATGAATTTGCATAGAAAGTATTACACGTGTTCTCTATATATATTGATTGCGTCATGTACAAGTACTCGTATATACTATTGATTTTGTAAATCGGGACAAATACTGCCCCCTAGCAATTTGTCAAGTCATATGACCTAAGATTGGTATAAATATATACAACAACTTAATCAGCATTTATTGACTTAATTAAATTTATTTTTCCATGTACAATATAAAAAACATTTTACGGGGGGACTAACAAAATTCCGGTTAGTTGCTGGTATTTTATTTACTTCTAAAAAATCTAAAAATGATTCATTTTTAGATAACTGTCTTGTGGTCTCAATTTTTTTATTTCAGAAAGATCGATCAGCATGCAAAGTAGAAAAAGTAAAAAGTACGCAAGCCAGTACAAATTTTCAATGAACTAAAACAAATGCATCATCTCTTACAAATTGTTCCAAGTGATTTCGAAGATACCAGTCTGTTTTCTTGTATATAACTTACCGGACTTTTATTAGTTCCCCCGTATATGCATTTCAATTTTGCACATCGTAAGACTCGCTTACTTTTCTAATGCACTCTTATAGTGGACACAAGGGCTCTTCAGTTGATCATTAGAGCTGCCTGTACTTGTAGTAGCTGTGGAAAATACACAGCGGACAAATAAGTGAGTGAGTTGAACTTAATGACACCTGAGTTAATAACAATAAATGCATTTCTTCATATTGTAGTAGTAGATATAGTTGTTGTTCATTCGTACGTTTCTGGTTCTTAGATTGAGATCATTTGCATAACTAGTTGACTCGATGAACGTGGCGTTGAATAAATATTGTGTTTGACAACTTGAATATTGTAAACAATGCTAAAAATATCATTTGAGGCAAAACAAAATTTGAAACATATACTAGTTCAAATCGAAGCGTTTCATACACTGCACAGGCGTACCAAAAATAAATAAAAAAAAAAGAATTGAGCGAGCATGGATGAATGTAGAATGAATGTAGAATAAATGTAGTTTTGGTTAAAAGCATATTCTACTATGAGGCATGCTAAAACAAGTTGTGTATTATAAGTAGTTTCAAGTCTTAATTGAATGTTCTTGAATATCAATTTGCTTAATTTTGTCATACAAAAAAAAAAAAAAAACGGGTCATTTACCATTCTCTTTGTGCATCTCGCAACAAAAAGTGAAAATGTGTGTATAATCTTGCAATGCAGTGACGGGAAGCTTCTATCAAAAATGTTGAACAACAACAGAATTAATTTTTTGTGCTCTTGTACTCACAATTTGAATCGCCTACAGTAATGTTTCAGCACTACTACATTTACTCTTTACATTTACATATGTACATAGTATATTGAAAATCTCTAATGTTACAAAACCAGCAGTAAAACCAATAATAGCCACTTCACATTATGTGTATGTGTAGTGTATACAAATTGTTGTTCTGCAAAGCTATTTAAAAGATAGCTACAACAAAGAAATGAAATTACTAGTCGTACCAAGTATGTACTAGAAAAGGGGGCACGACGCCTGAATGATTATGAAGTATATATATTTTCGACCGACCGACTGACTGACTGACTGACTGACTGCTACTACTAGTCGTGCTCTTGCTTTTGCTTCTGTGGCTGCCACTGACTTTTGCTCGATATTGTTTATTAAACGAGCTTGTTGTTGTCAACGTTGTTGTTGCTGTTGAACTTTGACTTAATTATATTATATTTTACTTGCGTTTTTTTTTTATTTTTTTTTATTTTTGTTTTTTAATGTTTGTCGTCGTGTTGGACTTTGTGAAAAGTAGTCGACTTGAATACTACTCAGCGGTTGTATGAGTGTTTAAGTAACGCAATGAATTGACTTAATTTATATCGACAGACACGTCATTTCATTTGAGTTTTAGGTAAACTTTTAGATAAACTTTGTATTGCTTGTCATTTGGTTTTAGCTAAACTTTTGCATAATAATTATGTAAAGTTTGTGGGGGATCTTTATTAACTATGTATTTACAAAGCACAAACAAATAGTAGGTCAGGTTTACAAAGAAATTGTAAATTGTGAACGATAAAACTAGTAATCGAATCGTTTAAAATCATAAAAGTTTGGTTTAATAAAAATCATTCCAAGCCGTTATTAAAAAGCCATTCTCGTAATAACATTCGGAAATCTTTCGCCAATTGTCCGCCAGAACGATACATTGCTTTTACAAACACTTGACCTACATAAGTAAGGCGAATAAAAGTTGGTAAGGGTATAAAAAAACGTTGCCACGTTAACCGGCCAAGCACGAAAAATATTGTATAGCGGGAACTTCTGTTGTTGCTTCGGAGTAGGCAAAAGGGTCGCTAATGATATCGCTAACGATAATTTTAGCATGCTTTTTCGATACTGCACGGTTTTCGATTGTTTTGTTTGTGTTTTTATTTTCGCAGCTGTGCATAATTTTTGTGAAATTTATTGACTGCGCTGTTGTCAGTCCGTATTTATTTGAAGATATTTTAGATATATATATGACTATATATAAATTCTACCAGCTCAAGTTCATTTTTGCATTGAGTTATATTTTTCACATATTTTTCTCAATGCGAAGCAAGAGTAATAACAAAACATTTTTATTACAGAGAAAAATATTTTAGACGCAATTACACGTGTTTCGAACTCAGCCATGAAGTTCTTATCTGCCTGCTGGCTGCACATTTTTGGAATTTATGTACATTTAATTTTACAAAATGGGCACAAAGTGGAAAGGAAGCATAAACACAAGCTTCACAAGCGATGTTTTAGCTGATTGCATCGCTTTATCTTAAAACGAATCGCATACAATATCTTTTTTGATTCGTTTTTGATAACTAGAAATTTTGCTATTATCGTAAGACAGCTTCGTAGGTATCGCTCATCGAGAAGCATGAAAAGAAAAAACTGTTCTGTTTCATTTTATTCTGTCTTTTCGGTGAGCAGACAGCATGGAAATATTTGGTTGAGCATATTTTGCGAGCTCTGGATATGCACGATTACTGGTTTCAATAGAATGCCGCGGTATATCATACCGCACGCGTAACAATGGCTTTACTAGGGCCAATGTTAGATAAACGTTTTATATCGAAAAGTGGCGACTATGATTGGCCGCCGCGGTCTCCAGATTTTTTCTGTGTGAATATCTCAAGGAAAAAGTGTATGCGAATCGGCCAGAGACCCTAGAGCAGCTTAAGAACAACATTTTCCGAAAAATTGCCGCTATTCCCAGCGAAACGTTGGAAAAAGTGATGGAAAACGCCGAAAAAAGATTAAAACTTTGCGTGGCCGCTGAGGGTAGACATTTGCCTGGTATCATCTTCTAAAAATGAAGTTTTTGTGTGTGTTTAAAATATTTCATTATGAAGTGTCACAACAACGGTTACAATCTACACACAGACATACATCCAATAGATACTTTTCATACATTTTCCGTTTCGACTTGACATTTTAAAGTTTATGTACAAAAACTCTTATCGCTCCGAATTGCCAACAGCAGCGTACACTTTATCATACTTGCCACAACCAACAATTACATGACACAATGATATGACAGACAGCACTACTCCCCCGACAAAGAATGCCAACAAAAGACAAGATTGTTTTCACAGACAGAAACGTTAAAGTGCTGTCATCGAGGCTTACATGTTGTCCTTGAGCGTGTTGCGCATTTTTTTTTTTGTGCACGACTTGAAGTGCAAACAAGTCAACGGATAAAGCTGACACAAAGACACAAAATGAAGCGCCAATCAAGCTACCAAGTATGAGATACTAAGCTATGGAGAACTTTTTGAAATACTTTTCACGTTACGAAGCGTTAAAGCTCTTGACAAGGTAACACCCTAAGTAAACCACGACAACTGCTGTGAAATGAACTGCATGATTAAGTTTAATGAAACGAAATAAAAATAAAATAAAAATTCAATGATTTATGCCAAAAAAAGATACGGTTTTTAATCAATACGGAACACACCCAAAAAAAACAACACGAAAAATATTTATAGTGAGTATCTACTAAATATGTATCTACTAGGAATCTAACTATTATTTAAGTTGCTTCATATTTGCCAAATTGTGGGCGAATAGATAGGACAAATCGTTTGGCAAGCGCCTTTAAATATATCACAATTTAACTATGTATTGTAGGTATACCATATATTTATTTATGTACATAATTTAGATAAAGAGTTTTTCTCATTTCTAATTTACATTGACGTCAGTCAAAAAAATAACCACTAGAAATGTTAATGAAATAAATGTTAAAGTCGGCTGTACAGGAAATGTAATGGCGTGCCAGGAGAAAATCTAAAGTGGGTGCAAATGCGACACACTTTTCACAGTATAGTGCTAAAATTTATTTTTTATTTTTCTTATAATAAAAAGGCAAGAAAGGCGTCTACTAAAAATATATATACATACGTGTATATATTTTATTTCTCTATAGAGACTAAGAGACTGTCATTGTACTTGAATAACCCGTAGATTGATATCAATCTAGCGTGCTCAAACAAAGACATTCAATTCAGTTGTGGCGCGTGCATATGACGTGTTTGGGGTGATGCACGCTCTGTGGAATAAAGCAGCTAGTACAAGAGTTTTTTAAAATAAACCTTTCAATGAAAGTTTAATTTATGCTAAAATGATAAAAGTTTTTTCTTTTTGTATTTATGAAAAAGTTGAAATTCTTTTAATTATTTATTTAGCGCTTAACATGCATCACCCTCAAATTGCCATTATTGTTCATTAGGCTTAACAAATTTTGTACATTATTGCCAATGGACTCTAACAAATGCCAAACGATAAATCATGATGCCGGCTACGTTGCTTGACTGCAAAATAAAAACAAAAAGGCGCGTTGTTATTTCTTTGTCAAATTAATTTTTTCTATTTATTTTTCAAAAAATAAATAATAATAATACATTTTGTAGCCCTTTAACGTATTTTAAGTATAAGAGAGCGTATTGAGTAGTTTCAAGTTTAACAATAATGCAAATTTCCAAGTAAATATATTGGAATCGAGCTAGTTTATTTTCTCTGCAAGCACACACCAGATAAATGTTATATAAATTTTTATAAAATCAACTGTTTAACGCTTCAAACACCACGAGTGTATACTAGTGAAATTAAAATAACTGTTGTTTCCCAACACAGTTTTTCAAGAATGAGATAAGAAAGAGTCTCAATAGTCGTGGTGCACCAATTAAGCCATACAGAGACCGGCCCCCTGGCAATGCTAGTCACTTCTATTTACAAACAAACAGCTCGCGAACTCATACACGGCGGTATTGCACACACATTTTCTTTTTCTTGCTTTTCACCCTCGCATATCCATCAGCATTAATTCACCAGTATATAAAACAAAAGTTGCCGCAACAACCAAGCCAAAATCATAATATGAATCAATTAACGCGTCAATACAATCAATCCATTTGGTTGCAATGCAGCGACAATAAAAGCAACAATTTGGCAATAAACTTTTCGTCAAAAATATCTGCAATATTGTGAACAGCAAACAATCTTATTGGAAAAAATACTGTCAATAAGAGATGTCAATTAATTGTTTTGGTCAATATTATTGCATGAAAATGGATGCAGTGTGAACGGTTGTCAATATTATAGTTCATTGAAAAAAAATCTTATTGGAAAATATACTGTCAATAAGAGAAGCCAATTCATTGACAGTATGTTTTTGTCACTAATTTTGCATGAAAATGGATGCAGTGTAAAAGCTTGTCAATATTATTGTTCATTGAAAGAAATATTATTGGAAAATATACTGTCAGTAAGAGATACCAATTCATTGACAGTATGTTTTTGTCAATATTATTGCATGAAAATGGATGCATTGTGAACGGTTGTCAATATTATTGTTCATTGACGCCATTGTCCATTAATCCGGGTTATGGATAATCCGGCATTGTGCTTAACTATTTGCTAGACTGCACAATTATATGATGAGTGTTATATTAAAGTAAGAGGTGCTATTTTTATAAAAAAAAAAATAAACTTTTCGTCCAAAATATCTGCAATATTGTGAACAGCAAAAAAGCTTATTGGAAAAAATACTGTCAATATTATTGTTCATTGAAAAAATCTTATTGACAGTTTGTTTTTGCCAGTATTATTGCATGAAAATGGATGCAGTGTGAACGGTTGTCAATATTATTGACGCCATCATTGACGCCATTGTCCATTATCTCATATGTCAACAGTCTAAATCCGGGTTATGGATAATCCGGCACTGTGCTTGACTATTTGCTAGACTGCACAATTATATTGAGTATTATATTAAAGTAAGAAGTGCTTTTTTTATATAAAAAAAAAGAAATTCTAAATGTATCTTACTTTTACAATTTAAAGGCAAACCTTAAAGAAATAACAAAGAAATTGCCTTTGTTCGCCTAAATCACTGGAATGAACTTTGATTAAAATTTGAAACAATTCTTAATTAAACTGGCACTATTGATAACTTTCAAACTTCAGGACCTATGAAACACTTTCGAATTAAAAGCTTTTGTTGTAGCGTAAGCTAATACACTGTGTTTTGTATGCTAGTTTGTACATAAATTATGTTCAAATCTCGAAACTAAATTATGACCCACTTCAACATATCTGATTTAGTTGAAATTTGACATGTATGTACGTGTGTACCCAATGAAAATGCAACATTATGTAACTACGGATCTAAGCTACAAAAGGCTCTAAAAGGCTGAACAAGCAATCGGAGTAATTTGTTCACTGCAATGAGCTTTGCAGGAAGACAAGCGAAACAAATATGAAATGACTTTCAGTTACGCTGATATACTTCAAGCTAAACTATGCAAGCTTTGAACTTCTAAATGGCTTGGACTGTGGTCCAAGTGAAGAAGTATGCTAAGTATATAAGTGGTGCTGTATGCTAAGATCGATTGTATTGCAAAGGCTGCGGGTACGAAATGCGGTTTGGACATTGTAATTACGTTTTTATTTGTAAGAGTGTATGGCGAAAAGACCGACGACAAAATAGCCAGTGCCATGAGTGTTAAATGTTTGTAACGTATCGTTCTTATGTACATATTTTAAATTAATTGTGATCATATTTTGTGCACTGTGATTAAACAATTCTTCCAGCTGCAGCAGTTTTGTAGAAGCAATCTTTAGAAATTCAGTTGGTATTCTATTCTTAAAACATTACCGACTACTCTCGCATTTCAATTAAATGAATACCTATTTTTAAATATATAATTTTTTATGCGACACGTGTTGCACAAATATTTTGCATAGTTCTAAATGAGTTAATCTAACATTGCACTCGGTTGACTTTTAACACAACAACAAATTAATTATACACATTAAACTGCGCGTATTTCAATAAAAATACTTTTACAGATACTACTATTAGATACTTTGTTTGTTTTGTGTTGAGATTGCGCGCATGCATTTCTTGCAAAACTTGCCACTTCAAAAGCGATAAAATGAAAATGAGAGAACTTAATTAATTTGTTTTTCATGTGTTTCAAGCTATGATAAATAAACAAATAAAGCAAACTTTGTTATTATCAACAATAACAACAACAACAAACAACAAAAAAAAAAAGAAACAATAATAGATTGACTGAGTGAAAAAAATAATATAAATACTGCAGAGAGATATTGCATTAATTTGTTTTCTCTAGTAGAAGTATCTGTAAGAAATTTTTTTTACACTTCATTTTTTTTTTTTTTTTACAATTCTATTTTGCACTTTCAGCAAATCATCTTCTTCAACGTTGTGTAGTCGTCAACAATAGCAATAAAAATTATTCATGAAACTATGTATGTAAGATATAAGAGTACTTGTATTTATAATGACTTGGATTTCTTATTTGCGTTTCTTATAGTAGTATGAGTATCTTTTTGCTGTCTATTTGCTAAACTGATTGTACCGTGTTGTAGTTCTTTAGTACAATCATATACACTCTATTGTCATTGCCTCTTGTACCTATAGATACAGTATCTGTTTGCAGTTTTTTTTAGTATGCAATCGATGTTTTACATAATAATATTTACATTAGATTACTAACCGCAATATGAAATCAAGTGAATATACTATAAAAGTATCTGTGATAGCGAGTTATATAGTCAGGTAGTGTACTAGAAGCACGCCGGCAACCATGTGACAATTGCCAATGTTTATAGTATTTTATATTTAATTAAATTGTAAAATGCCTTGATTGGTTAGTTGAGTAACAGAGAGTGACCAGATAAAACTAGATTTGAAAATCTATAGTATATACCGAGTTTGTAGAGTAATGACAACAATCATTTAACTTTAAAAGTTCGCTGATCTTAACTGATAATGCAAAAAAGGAATAATCTATAGATCAATTATTTTTATACTCTGTTGCCACATAGGATAAAATAGTATATTAAATTTTGCAAAATTAACTTATATAGCAAGGCAGATGGAGATACATTGGCGTGGCAGATACATTAAAGAGTAGATGTATTCTTGTTTAGCAACAAAAGTGAAGTTGGTATAGATAAGACCGTCTGTTTGTCGGACCGTCTTTTTGAGCAACGAGAACTTGCAGGCTATAAGAGTTAGTGACTTCAAGTGTCAATATTTAGACTCTCCTATATTGTCTTTAGTTAAAGTGTATTAGATGAACAAGCCAAACGTACTGCAAGGTGTAGCGCCCATTTTACCCTGCCCTCATTTATGTTGTTTTTATTAACTTTTTGTTGTTGTTGTTGTTTTTGTTAATAATTAAGCCAGAAATGCCAAATTTGGTGTCAATCCTAATAAAAGATCCAACATATGACCAGTCAGATCAAATCAGTATAGAATGAAGCCCATATACAAATCTGTGCTTCAAATAAAGAGACTTAAAAAACGTACAGTGCATCTTGAAGTTGAGCACACTCGCCTACAGCGTTCTTTAATGTTATACACTGTATCCATAGTGTCATAGTGACCGAAATTGAACCTGACTGGTGGATTTTAACCGAACCGGTAAACCGAATCGGTTCGGTTCTTCTTCTTCTTAAATTGGCTGTCACTTTCATTGACATGCATGCCAAGTTTGAGCGGAATGCAATAATTAATCTATGCTTAACAGCTGCTTGTTTATGACTCGAAAAGTTTGTATGGCAATTTTTGACATGGGAAAAAAATTTAACAACGAGTTTGTTTGAAATTTTCTGTGTTCCAATGTAATAACGGCAACGCAATCATTCAAAATGTTACAAAAGTGTTATGAGAGGTCAAGAACACAAGTATTTGAGTGGCATAAAGCATTCAGTGAGGGTCGTAACATCGTAGTAAACTTGCCTCATGCAAATTGTCCATCCACCTCTGTTAACGACAAAAACATCGAAAAAGTGATGAAAATTGTGCTCGAAAATTGTCGTGTTGGCATTAGAAAGATAGCAGAGTGTCTCACATCTCTTATGAATCGACTCGAAAACATTTTGCTTGAAACATTTTGTGTATGAAACGCATCGCCGCCAGACTCGTACCAAAAGACCTGCATTTTTTGCACATTCCAGCTTTATTGTTTCGAAGTTTTTGGCCAAACATGAAACAAAAGTCATGGCACAATCACCGTGTTCAACAAATTTGGCACCCTGTGACTTCTTTCTGTTTCCGAAGCTTAAATATCCGCTCCGAGGAACGCGTTATGAGTTCATTGAGGACATAACAAAAAAGTCGCTGAAAGAACTAAAGGCTATCCCGGCCGAGGCGTATAACAATTGTATGGAAAATTGGATTAACCGTTGGCATGCTTGTATTGACTCAAAATGAGCCTATATTGAAGGCGATAATAAAGATTTGTATTAAAATGCATAAACATGTTTTTTTTTTTACCCATTACGGGTCAATTTTGATCTGAAGGTATGTATGTATATCAAGGTATAAGCTAATTTTTATACTATCTAGTATTTACGAAACATTTCAGAGAAATCTTTTATTATCCAATACAAAAACTTGCACTTCAATAATTTTTTTTTTTTTGTAAATTACTTGACCTGCACACTCACCTTATACATTGTATATGCATAAGTGTTTACACAAACTATACGATTTGAAATATTGTAAATGTTAATTAGTATATTCAAATTGTTTGCATAATCTTAACTGATAATTTATTGGCTTTCAATATAGAGTGCCAATATGAATATTTTTTTTTATCTGGTAAAATTAATTAACACTATGCCGCATACTAAGTGCTATTTTAGCAAAACATTTCAAAATAAAAGTACGCGTGTGCAGCTTAGTCAAGTAATATTTATTGAAATATACAATATGTATTTTATATTGTACGCGATTTTATATTGTAAACAGTTCGTGTTCAATTGTCAAAACTTTGCGCAGTAGACTATACAGCAACATCAAAGAAATGCATGAAAAAGCACGTATTGCTTGTATGAGTGGGTGAAAAAGATAAAAAGCGCAAAAAAATAGCACAAAAGTGTTAACTCCAGTAAAAAAAAAAAAAAAATATGCGCCCTACAGGCTATCAAGAGATGCTGCCCATTATTGGACTATATTAAATGAGAAACTATGTACTATATGAAATTTTCCAAACTTTACGTAAACTAGTTTCGTCATCCTCAAGACAAGGTCTGCACTCTGTTTCTGAGGAGAGACCTAGTTTATTTAAGTGATATCTCAGTGGATGATGGCCGGTGAGGTAGCCCAAAAGCAAACTCAGGTCAGATCTATTAAGATATGCGTTGGTTTTAGGGTATATAGGACGGCTTAGTAGCTTGGCCTGCCGTAGACCAGGATATTGTATCCAGTACCGGGAGGCAGTGCGTTGAAACCGATCTACTATGCAAGATTTTTACTTAGCCCAGCTAAGTCCGCAAAAAGGCTCTGGTCCTATCAAAGAAGTGGCCGAACCAGTCCTGGCTAGTTCATCCGACTGTCTACAGTCTAAAGTCTCAGAGCCTCTAATGCTGCTAAGAATTGAATAAAAATATGCAGCGGAGGTAGACCGATGAACGCCTCCATTGCAGCAGTGGGACATGTTCGCATGGCGCCCGACATGCTCAGGCAGGTAAGCCGTTGCAGTTTGTCGCACTGCATTATTGCACATGTCTGCAGCAGTTTAGGCCACCATACAAGGGCGGCGTAAGTTACTACAGGTCTCAACATTGATGTATAGATCCACAGGATCATCTTTGGCGAGAGACCCCACTTTCGGCCAAACATGGTTTTGCAAGACCATAGAGCCATTGTTGCCCTGTTTAGGACATTTTTGAGGTGGGTATTCCAATTTAGTCTTTTGTCAAGGTTGACTCCCAAGAATTTTACCTCATCGAAAAGTCTTGTCAATCTCGCTAAACTAATAAATTAAGCTTTGTATGCATTTATACTATATTGACAAACTGCTCAAAAACAAGAAAAAAAATAATAAAACCTAAACTATAAACAAGATATAAAATATCTCAGGATATACTTACTCGTATATATATATATATATATAAAAATTGGATTTTTGAAAACTTTATTTTGCGTTGTACTATCTAAAATGTTCTGCGCACTATCAATCGCTTGGTGTTGTTTTCCAGACCACAGCCGCTAGAAGTTGCTAGGCAGCCTAGGCAGCCGATTGTAGCTTACATTTCAGCAGGCTTAATTAAGTCAAGCTAACTGAATGCCAAAAGGCTGAATACTGATTTCGTTTCTTTGTATAAAAACAGAAGAACTCAAACTTATTAAAAGTCTTTATTTTTTCTTCCATAAATGACTGGTTTCGGTTGCTGTTGCCATGCTCCAGCAGGATTAAGCAGCACACATTGTCAGATAAAACAGTTCAAGGACAACAAGCAAAACAAGTTAAAAACAATAGAATGTCAGATTTGTTTAATAAAATGTACACACGATACGCGTGCATTGACATTTTTGTAGGCTTAACCGGGGAATTGTATAGCTAAGCATAATATATTGTACAACTTACGTCGTACAAGGGAATTAAATCGTTACTTAATATAGATTAGTACTTCTACACAAGCCTAATAGTAAATACTTTTATATAGCTGTATAGATTAGTACAAGTGCTAATTGATGGACATTTACTTGTATTGAGTAGGCAGGAATGCTGTGTTAGCGCAAGTATTTAGCTGTCAATATTGAAACAAATAGTAGATGAGCAATCTATATGTAAAATTTAAATAAATATCAAAATACTAATTGTCAATAAATACAAAGTTTAAAGCTATATTATGAAAATAAATTAGAAAAACGAAAAGAAAAAGCGTTAACTTCGGTGGAACTGAAGCTGTAATACACTGCACACTTGGCTATTTTGCTCGACAACGCTTTAGTTTTTAAATTTTTAGTATAATAATACATATAAATATATTCAAATCAGTGTTTGTCAGAAATTTCATATTTTTGACGGTTGTAGATGGCGGTATAGAGGGCTATGTATAATTTTGTTGCGCATGCAATTATTAGAAAGAATTTGAAATAAATTAATTAAAATTTAAAGTAGTTTTGAATCGGGCGTGTATTGAACCCAGGTCGTCTAGAATGACAGCATAGGCAGCACGCTAGAAAATGGAGCAATCGTTGCTTCAAATGTTTACTCCTACAAATGTACTATTTATACAATATCAAGATGATTAATGGGATTCAACTTTTGTATGTAGTTGCACAATTTCATAACAATTATACTTTTAACATTAACAATTGCTTTAATTCAAACATGTTCGATACAACAAAATAAATACAAAGTGTTTTTGTATGGGAGCTATACCTACCGGTGTATAAATAACGGTAATTTTCGAACATAAAAGTCTTCATACCAACTTTTAAACCAATCTTTCAAAGATTGAGTGTATAGGGCGGACATTAACGCACAGTCAGACGGACATGGCTAGATCGACTTGTTTTGTTATGCTGATTACAAATTTATATAACACAATATAGACTGTTACAAATACTTTTTGTGGAGCGTATAAAAAAAAAAAATTAGTATTAAATGTAAACTAATTTATAAATATTGAAACCAGTTTTTTGTTAATGTTTGATTCAAGTTCATTTTGTATTCTTTGCGATCTTGCCGCTTGTTTTTATTCATTTATTTATTTACTATTTTTTTTTTTTGTTTTTTGGTAGACAATTGCAATAAGATAAAATTTAAGTACAGGTAAACCTCGCATACATTTCATTGGAAAAGATTAATTTTGCTGTATTTCGAGTGAAGCAACGATAGGCAAACCGCATACATACAGAACTGCTGATGATGCAGCATGCTCATCATTAGTAGCGGCGTGTTTGATATGCACCAAGTGTAACACTCTGTTCTCAAAGAATCTTCTGCGTTTTCTTAAAGAAATTAAGAAATTCAAAAGATTCAATTCATTCTTCTTCTTTGCAATTTTGTTCTTTTCGAAAAGCTTTTCAAACTTAGTGTACATTCATACTTATTGAAATGGCTCAATTCTTATCTTTGTAATTGTGTTTACTGTGTTGATATTAATGAAACTCGATCTATGATTTATGTGGTTACTTCTGGTCTCCCTCCGGGAAGTATTTTAGGCCGTCTATTTTTTAAATCTTACTTATTAATGATACTAGAAAGTGTTTTTTTTTCTTTAAATGGAACTATCTTTATGACTTAGAAAACGTTTTAAAAAGTATTGACAATTGGTGTAGTAAAAATTTTCTAATTTAGAATTTGAACAAGTGTTTCTCAGCTCAATTATAACAAACGATTGTCCCATATTCCTACGTCTTGCATTATTGTCAATAAAATCCTGCAAGCTAATACTGAAATATTAGATCTCGAAGTCATGCTTTTTTCAATATTTTTTTTTTCAAAGAACATCTTAACTATTTTAATTCAAAAGTTTGTTCTATGTTGAACTGTTCTATGGTTACTTCTCCCAATACCCGAAAAATTTTCTTTACTCTTGTTTTGTATGATCTAAATTGGAATACGCGTCATTTATATGGAACCCTTTAGCTGCAGTTCACATTAGCAAACTTCATCGAATTCGGCAGATTTTAATTGCAATTTGCACGCCTATTCTTAAATTTTTCAGATCCATTGCTTTCATGTTGTTGTCTTTCTACTCGTGCATTGCAGCTGTGCTGTTCAGAAATAGTATACTAGTTTTGGATAATATTGCTCTTGCACTGTTCTGGTTCATTTAATGTTCTAACTACTACTGTTTTGAAATTTCTTTGTCATTTGCCGAAGACATTTATAAACTAACTCGTTTCGTTTTAACCGTTTCATACCAACCTACTTATGCTGCATTTCGTTCTAGTATAATCAATTTATCTTCCCGACATTTTTTGCTACTCAATGTATTGCAATATTACTTCTAATGTTTAACAATACTTACAAATTAGTTTATGCTACGAAGAGTTTCTATTCCAAGCATTATTTAGAAGTTACATCATAAAACATGGTTTCAACAAATTCCAGAACAACATCAAAATAGGTATGGCGGATCCAGGAGGAGTGAACTGGGTACTTTCGTCGTGTTTTCTCTTGTTTTTTTTTTACGGTTTTTTGAGTATGAGACCGTTCTGGTTCCACCCCGGTTATAGTATTCTACATTTCTTTACAACTTAAACTTCACCCACTTTTATAACATAAACTGTTTTTTTTTTTTATTACAATTTCAATTCCCACTAATTAGGCCTCCCTGTACACATTTATAAATTATACACGAGCACAAGTGTTAATTAACAAGCACACCGTAGTATACTCTATGTATTGTTAAAAAAAAAAAAATAGACAAAAAAAAAACAAAATCGCAACAAAAACAGATATAGACAATTATAATTGTACTGCATTTTAATTGACGATTAAGTAAGTTCCTCGACTTGACCCAATTCTCAGATATACTAGCACTACTACAACATTGTACAATAAATGTTTGTTCATTTAAGTTGCATACAGATAACTACATGGTATCTACGTAACTACCTATGTATATGCTGGTATGTACACGTATGTATGATTTGTAAGCGTACAATCAATCTATGTTTAAATTTATACAACAAAAAGCAACAATATTTTGCTTAAGTGACTGTAGAAATTCAAGCGAGAGATGATGACCTTTCGTTGTATAGAAATTATTATTGTATTTATCTTTATTGGTTTTCACAATAATTTATTTATTTATTTTTTTAAGCTAGCTGGTTTTGTTATTACTGAGAAAGTATTATTTTATTTGACAAATCGATTTGAAGTTTAGTTGGAAATGTTGATTGAAGACATTTGATACATTAACATATATAAAAGGTGTCTTAGGCTACAAGCACAAACATACGTGGGCAAGTTATTCACTTAATTATTGTGTACCAGCTGGCCCACGCAACGTCGTATGCGCCCACTTCCACAAAATGACGCACAGAGAAAGGGTCGGTAGCTAGCGTACACACATACTATGTTTGTATTGTTCAAAGAAATTTTTGTTTTCATACATTCATATGAGTTGACCACAGATCAACTGCACTCTCATGAACGTTTAAATGCACACAATGGTTTTTAATCGATCATTTCAAATGTGATAAAATGCTTTTACCGCATTTTACTTCGAATATATGTACGTAGTATCCTTTCGTTCTTTATCCTTGATCACGCAGACATGACCATATGAGACAAACACATGAACGCTCTACAATCTGTGACTTTCAGCTATACATTATGTTTTAATTATAGCCATCTCGCTCTTACATACATTTCTGACTCTCTACTTTACATTACATTTCATTTATATTTATTCATTATATTTATGTGTACTATATCGTATCATATTATATTATAGCCTATGTGTTATTTTGTTATATGGGCTACATTCTTGTAAAGTTTCATTAAAATCCATTCAGTAGTTTCTGCGTGAAAGAGTAACAAACATTCACACATCCGTACAAAGTTTCGCGTTTATAATATTAGTAGGATATTGAACAGATGTTGGCGCTCATAGTCTATTAATCGTGTACTCAGCCAAACACAAGCCGAACGTTTACCGAAATCAGCTGCTCTTTCGGTTTTGAGTAACAAAAATGTTGATTTAGTGGCTAGTGACTCTGAAGAGAGTATGAACATGACATTTTGTCAACGAAAATTGACGCTTTGTATAAATATTGACTCTAAAAATGATATGGATTGCTTCATTTGCAATCACATCTGTTATAGAGGTCCTTCACTATAACTAAGTTAGAAATTTTACAGCATTTTTTATTGTTCAAACTGAGCACACTGTTTCATTTAAACAACTTTTGAATACGTTTTTCGACATTTGTTTCTTTACATAAACAACTGATACACACATTTATTCAGTTTTATGTTGAAACAACATTGTGAGTAGCACTTTTATGCTATACTTGAAAATAGTGGTTCAATATTTTACAGCATAGATTTAAACAGATTTATACGTTTATTCGTAGATTGTTCAAATTTTGTTAAACCTTCAGCATATTTGTAACATAAAGAAGCAGAGTTCAAAGAAACCATAAACTAGATACACTTATACGAGTATAGTTGATCATTGAGCCAAGACTATTTTGCCATGTCCATCTATTCGACAAATCATTTTTTACGATTTTAAGCGTGGGTTGTCTTGAAAAGTGCTTTAAAATCACCACCATGCTAAAGCACTGTTTTTAATTGGTTTATCAATTTTCAGCGAGGTCGTACAAGCGTCAGTGATGAGTCTTGTGAAGGTTTGCTTAGCAACTTAATAAACAATAAATAATTAGAAATGTTTTTCATTTCTTGCATGCAATTTGAAGCTTTTTGGGTTAAAAATTGTGAATGAAGCAATTGTTTTAAACCTTGCAAATGATAAATTCCGACAAATGTTTAAATAAATTAAAAATTATTTATTCGTTTATGTTTACTGTCGAAAGTGTCAGATATTGAAGAACTTGATCAAGGCATTTTTCTTCGACACAATTTGATTTCTGTTATTATTTATGGCGCAACTCAAGAGGTCAAAAATTTTGTGAAATATGTAATAGCTTCCCAATGCATGTAAAAAGTATGCGGTTAAAGTCTCAAAGCAGATTCATGTGCTGTCACAATGTGTCGTGTGCGGCCTAATTGCTGGGTGGGCGATTGTAACTCACCCAACCATTCTAATCTAACCTATGGCTCCACTAGAATGATTTATCTTGTTTTTGTGCTTAACAATTGCTTTATTTTAGTAGCTAGTTGAGATGTTACAAAAATGAACTCAATGAAGGGCAGGCAAACTGAACCGTACTGTTTCAGATACAGCCACGAAAGCTCATCTGCAGTTTTTTTTTCTAGGCTACCATTTCTAAGCAAAATTAATGTAACATAATGCACTTCAATATTGAAGAAGACAATGTTTTTTGTCGAGTTTTATTTTTGTTTTCTGAACTGGAATTAGACACGTGTTTGAATGAATTTAATGGACGGAATTTATATTTCGGTTTAAAAAATTCAATTATTGTCGAATTGATTTGCACAAGAGTATATTTTTATGTCAAAATTTGTAGTGCTCAACCAACTCCTTCGCTTTTCACTGCTCCAAGCAAAGCATACAAAATATTTTACTTCTAAAGAATATCAAATTAAACCCTAACCCAAGAGATTCATGCTGCGGGTAATCTAAAAACTTTTATTTTAAAACAACAAATAAACAAACAAAAACTAAAAGGTTCAGTGAACCAACCAACAAAATAAAAGTATATAAAATACATTCGAAAAAAAAAACTCAAAAAAGGTAACTGCAAGCCGTTCATTAAAGACCGAAATGAGTCACAGCTCAACTAGCGGATAATACAACGTTTTAAACAAAAACAGCAACAACATTTTTCATTTGTAGGTTACAGCGACGACCTTGCTTTAAACAAACCAAAATATATGCCTACTAATTAACTATTGAAAAGATGCAATGGCACACAAAAACTATTTTGAAAGAATGTATGTACTTGAGATATAATTCACATAACAACGAACAAACTCATTAGTGTCAAATTAAATTTGTTTTCTTTATATAATAAAACTAAAATGATTTAGTTATTATTTAGTTAAATAATTTCATTGAATTTTATTTGCATAACGAAAATTGTGTGTGCTTGAGCAAAACAAACTACGTCGAAGAATTCGTAATACAAAATTGAGATACTTTTGCGCAAAAATATTAAAAGAACGCATCGAATTACAAATGATGAACAAAAAGACAATGTAAATGTATACATATATAAGAACATAAAGAATGAATGTAGTGAAAAAGTAGCTGTGGAGCAAAAATGCGCTTGATAAACAAAAGCCACACTAAAAGCGCTCGCTCAAGTTCATGATGTCGCTATGACACTGTATATGTGTAATACGATTAAAATATATCTATGGCTATGTATTGTATTTAGATACATTTCAGCTTGTGTGAAAGTTGTTCGTTCTAGAAGAAAAAAGAAGTCTTACAAATCGTCTATGTTTACAAAAAAAAAAAAATACCACGCAACTTGCAATACGAGCCTACACCAACTGAATTCGTAACGCGCATTATTACAAAAAAAAAAAAAAAAAAATAAACAAAAAGTATCTAAGCTACTCAACGTAGCTGGATGTGATTGTATGTTTGTATTTATTATGCTCATTCCTGCTTCATTTCGACGACTTGTTCACATTCGAATTCTTTACGCTCATATTCGTGTGTATCTGCGTCTCAAAAAATTTCGCCAGCATGCTGCCGGCTGACTATCCAAAATGCTAACCGGCAGCAACAAATTTTCGCTGCGCAATTTCTTGCTGCTAGTGTATGTGTATTACATATAATACATATATACAGATACTTTGCTTCGTTTTTGGTTTTATTTTTCTTTTTTTTTCTTTTGCTTTTGCGCAGCGCACGAAAGGAAGTGGCAACAAGATACTTTCGTTGCTTGACGAAAGCCAATTTGCCGGTAAAATAATAATTTAAACAGAACAAAAACAAAGAAATCTAAATTAAGATAAAAATAAACGTCAAAAATTACTGCTGCAGTAGACAAAAAATACATAATATAAAAAAGCAATGAAGTACTATAAATAAGTTAATTTAAAAATTTTGTCATCATTCTGTAATAAAATTGTTATTGTTGGAATTTTAAACGAATGGCTGCTTTAATTCTATATACCATGCACACACATAGTTTGAAATGGTATTATCAGTTTGTCTGAAAGTTTGTAACGCATTAAAGGAAGCATCGTAGACCCCATAAACCCATAAAGTATCTATATATATTCTTTATCAGCTCAACGAGACAAGTCAAACTGGCCTTGTCCGTCTGCCTGTATGTTTTTTGGGCAGCAATTTTTATGCTATCTAGTTGAAATTTTGCACATACACTTATTTTTATTGCAGTTTAATAGAGCATCAAGCTAAATCTGCCACATCTACTTTTTGTCGTAGCTATGGGAGCTAAAACCACGGCCCACTTTTGACTTTTTGTATGAACAACTTTTTTATTGTAGTCAATATCAAGTTAAAATTTGATATGGCAGGTTCTAGTGGACGCAGGCTTGACATATAAATTAAAGGCTGGGAACCGCCCACGTTTTGGGGTAGCACTCATACAAACCTACTGCCCACTTTTGACTTTTTGTATGAATAACTTCTTTATTACAGGCAATATTAGGTTGAAATGCAATGTGATGACCTTTTATGGTCAGCCGTTTAATATACATCGACTAACGGGCGTGGCCCGCCCACTATTTGGAGTAGCTCCAATACAAACCTATGGACTAGTTTTGATTTTTTTTTAAGAAAAATTTCTTTATTAAAGTCAATATTAGGTCGATATGCGATACGGTGCCTTTTTAGAGACAGCCGCTTAACAAACATAGACTAATGGGCGTGTCCCGCCCACTTTTTGGTTTAGGCCCCATACAAACCCAAAGCTCACTTTTATGCATTTGTATAGAAAACCTCAATATTAACTTGAAATTCGATATGGTGGCATCTTACACATCACTTCATACACTTTGGGGTACACCCTATCTAAACCCCCTCGTTTATGTTTTACAATACAATACTAAAATTTCGTGTGAATGGTATTAAGAGTTTCGATTCAACCGAAATTAACGTTTTTTCTTGCTATTTTGTGTATGTATTTGCATAAATAAATAAATTTCTATTTTTATATAAAATTTTATGTTCCTATTTATTTAATTGTGAATTAGTTAAGCAATCGTGCGTAGCATATCTTCGCATTTTCAAGTTTCATTGTTTATCTTATAGTTTAATACTATATAATTTGTTGACTTAAATAAATATTTAGTTTAGCAACTTGTTTATTTGAAATAATGAAAAAATAATGAAACAAATCTGGAATTTTTTCTTTTATTTAATAAATATTTATATTGCATAATGTTGTTCTAAGCGAGATTTGTTTTTTTGTTTTAAATAAATTTATGTATTTATTAATAATCATAATAACAAACTACGCAATACTGACCTAGCTTAAGCGAAATTTTAAAATACTACAATACTATCTTGCGTTAAATTGCTACCAAAATAACTAAAAACTATAAAGATTTGAGATACATATGTGAAAGAGGTTATCGCGTAATTAATAATGTGGCAAATTAATTATTTTTTGCTTTGATAGTAAGAAAGTTGATTGCTAAAGTTAAATTAATCAATCAGTTGAAAGTTTTTGTTTTTAAACGTCTTCTTCAAAACGAAAAACTATCAAGAATATTTATTTTTGAATACACAAACATCAAGATTCTTGACATAAACTTACAGATGCACAGGCATCACTGAGAGTATGCAAAAGTTTCTTTTCTAACTTGCAGGTAATGAAGCGAACAAAGATGCCGATAGAAAACTTTTTTCAGTAGCACCAGTCGATGATGACTCTCTTGTAGATCCACCCAAAAATATAAAGACTTAAATTCAGTAATTAAAATGCAGCAGAATAAGTGACAGCAGCAGAATAAGTGACAGGCTCCAACGAGCTGCCAGCTGAGTTATTCAAGACAGTTGGCGATATGTTGGTATCTTATGCCATATATGGTTCGATGCATGCATGCCCAACAATTGGAATCTCAGTGTTAATTATGCTCTCTTCAAGAAAGTAAACCTCGTGGTTTACACCATTTAAATAATGATGATTTATATAATGATCCTAGACCTGGACGACCCGAAGCATCTAATCGTGCTGAGTTAGTTGAAAAAGTAGTGAAATAATCGCTATAGATGCAAATTTTACTATGAGAATACTGGCAGAAAAGAATTAAACTCATATCTTGCTGTACAATCTACAAAATATTAATTGATGATTTTTGAAGAGTTTTGTTCCATATCAGTTAAATGATGAACAAAAAATCTCTCGTGTAAAGCATTTCAACAGCTGAAAACGATCCAAAATTTTCTTCATTCGATCAAAGCTTTGATCCAGAAACTAAGCGACAATCTGCAGAATGAAGGTCAAAAGACGTGCCAAAACAAAAAAAAAAAACAAAAAAAAAATACGTTTTCAGAAGTCAACAATCAAGACAATGTTGATAACTTTCTATGATTCTATGTTCACAAAGAATTTGTTCCACTAGATCAAACTGTCAATGGAGAATACTCTTTGCAAGTTTAACATCGTTTGTGGTCGAGAGTTCTACGTGTTAGGTCCGAATATTCCAAAGGAAAGCAGCTATTTTTATTCCACCTCACAAGACCAAAAAAAATCTATGAATTTTTGATGAAAAAACCAATTTGTCTCATTGAGCACCCTCCGTATTCGCCTGATCTAACACAACATGCGATTATTTTCATCTTCCCAAAAATGAAAACTGCAATGAAATGAGCTCTCTCTCTCTCTCTCTCTCTCTCTCTCTCTCTGATAGGTACCATACATATGTATAATTTAAAAGCACTTTAAATCTTCTAACTACTTCATCAAATAATTATAGGTATATACTTTGTACTGGAATCGTTTTTAAACACTTGAAGTCGTCTACAATGTTGTAATCGCCATGTCAGAAAACATTAACACTCTATGAATAAATTGTTTGAAAAATTACGTTCAAATATGTCTACATGTATTTTTGGATTTTATTTTTGTAAGATAACACACCGCCTTTGATTTTCAATCTACATGTAGTAGTTTAATATTTTTATGATTTGTTTACGCGCGTTTTATTTTTAATATATTTTTCATCTTATCAATATTTTCACAATTAAACGCACTCAATAATCCCAGGGGCTTTGCTTATCATAATACTACAATATACTCATAACTTGTAGCGCATACTTATTATATTATACAAAATGCTGATAATTATAATAATACTTATGGTTTGCTTGTAAATAAATAAGTTGCTTTAGCAATAAAACTGCAAACTGGTGTGAACCAGAAAATCTTTTAAAAATGATTTAGTTAAAAAAATAAGATAAAAATAATACTTCAGCACCTGTTTCATTTGTTGCACCAAATTTAGATACAAACAAAAAAATTTTTTGAGTTCCGGCTGGCAGCAGCAGCAGCAATGAAAGACGTCTGTTAATTCCAGATACATATTTCTATAATTTCTTTGCTGCTATAAATTAAAAATGTTTATTGAATTTTAAACAAACAAATTGGAATTCAAAAATAGCGACAAAACAGAAAAAAAAAAAAAAAATTAAGTTTGCGTCACAGCGTCAGTTATTAAAGCCCGGAGCTATAAATCAAATATGTTTTTCAATGCGCTTCACACATATTATGAAAGTTGGTAGTAAAAGTTTGTCGGAAAGTTTGTAACACAGTGATGAAAAGATACTGTTAGCTCTAAAACAACTTGAAACGTACCACAACTGCAATACTGCACAAAAAAATCAAAAATCTGAATTTAAATATCGACTTCAGTAAGAGTCGACTCTAATTTTTTGATTCGAACTACAGGAATTAAGTAAAGAAATAAGCACTGAGCTAGGCTAAGTGAATCGGTCAAAACCGCCAAAAATGTGTAGAGGAGACTGACTTTAGATGAGCATGCAAAAACAAAACTCTACAATTAAAATTTTAACTTTGATTTTCATTCATGTTATAGTAGTTTATGATACACAAATTGTTCATGCTGAAATGTAAAGACAATAAGACGTATGAATGAATGAATACTGTGCAGTTTGCCTGTTTTAGTCTTATTTCATGGAGTTTCGGACAAACGAAAATAGTATAAACAGTAAGAATCTAATATGCATTAATAGCTGAGAACTACTGTTTGATTAAAAAGTAGTAACTTAGACCATTTGCTGCGCCATGTATCACTACTAAATTTAGTGTCGGCATTAGAACGTTTATTAATGCTAAGCAGTTGACACACTTCACCGCAATGTAGGGCTAAATAAAATAGATTTTTATTTTAAGTTTCGCAACATGTAGTTACTAGTTGAGAGAGCGTATAAGGAAACTGTCAAGCGTCAATACACCTATGGAACAGAGCGACAAATTAGAACGTACGATGCTTTCCATAGTAGATTCGCTAAGCTATATGCATATAACTTATAAATTTCTTGCAGTTTTCTATTGCTGTTCGTTATGCGCCTTCGTTGAGAATTGAATTTCTCTATTGCCGTTCATTATGCGCCTCCATTTGTTGCGAGAGAGAGAAACAACGAATTGAATAGACGTGCGCTAATCGTTTTCATTGGTTGTATGACACGAACACGTTATATGCGAGAGAGAGAGAGAGAGAGAGAGAGAGAGAGAGAGAGAGAAAGAGAGAGAGAGAGAGAAACAATATTTCATGTCATGTGAAGCGTGTCTGCGAGTGTGTGTTTTTCCTTTTTCATTGTGTGAGTGTATTTTTTTTGACACGTTTTACATACAAAAAAAATAATTGTTTTTGTGCACCATCTGTATGTTCTTTATAGTCGTCTAAACTATGGATCGATCATAATGTAATTTATAGAGCGCGTTACTATCGAACAGGGGAAGATTTCAAGTTATACTTCACTTGGAAAAAAGATTGGTGCCACGCTTCCATAAAAGAGAGACACCAAATTCGTTATATTTTAACAAGAAATTGACGCACGCTAAAAATTAGTTGCACTGGAAAGCAGTCAAAGCCATAAACCACTAAACTCCCAATCTAAAAAATCCCCTTCCCCTCCCATTTGAGAGTAAATAACTCAGCAAAAATGTGTTGCAGATGGACGTTTTTTGTTACTGGAAAAAAAATTTGCAGGAAAAGTGTGCACTGCCACTCCTAGCACATATAAGAGAAACCCCAAAATTGGCATAACTCAACAACTTAAACAAACTAAAATTTATACAAAAATTACCATTATATTCGTGAAACGGTACAATACAAATTGACAGCAAAATTGGCAGGCTGAGTGCTTAAGTCGTAGTATCAGACATTGCATTTTCGATAATGATTTGACATACTATGTAAATAGCACTGAGCAAAATAAGATTCACTTGAAATTAGCTGCTGCCACGCCCACATATGAGAGACACAAGTAGAAGCACAGTAACGCACACCGTGTAAGACGTGTAGAAGTTAAAATTTAAGTTAGAGAGTCGACAGTAAGTAATTTGTTATTAAGTTTATGACTTGCACATATAGAAAGCAATATTTAATGAGAAAATTTATCATCATAAATTTTGAAACGTAGTTTAAAATAAAATAAAATATATTGATAAAATATTTGCTTAGTGTTTAAAGATACAGATATAAAAGAGTAGCAGACAAATTTAAAGATACTGGTAAGCTTGTACTTCTGAAGTGTATAAAAACTTCGATTTTAATGAAAGAAAATGTTTTGCTAGATTTTTAATTATTATGTATTATTATTTTTCGCCTGAAGTGGACTTCTGTCCATTCCTCTATCTCTGTATATGCAAAAATATTTCAACTAAAAAAACAGAAAAACAAAATATGTTGTATGACAACAACAATCAACACACATACATAAACACACTAAAAACACGAAACCGGCAAATAAAAAAAGAAAAGAAAAAATATTAAATATATACTCGTACATATAATATACTTGATTTTTCATTCTATTTCATTTTATTATACTAGGCGATTTCTTTTAGAGTCTCTTCTTTTCGCTTTTGTTATGCTTTTCTTTTCAAATGTAGATAAAATACATAATAATAAATTTGATTAATTAATTAGTTCTACTTAAAACTAAAGACAATAAATAGACCATTTAACGTCAGCAAAAATCACGTGGCTATATTTTGTGTTTTTGTTGAACTTACGTAAGATTTAAAAAATTATAAAATTTAAAAACTTTTTGTTCAACGGTTTAGTTTGAATTCTTTTTTCGCTGCAACGCACTTTTCTTTTTTATGCATAAACACAAAAATTTTGAAATATCTATCAGTTTTTATATAGACTGTTCGAGACTAAATACACATTCACAGTCACAACTATGTTTTTATAGGTACTCCAAACAACACCAACAACAGAAAAAAAAAAAACTTGTTTATGAATATTAATGAATTAGTTTTTTTTTTTTTTATTTTTAAATTTATTTGATTTCTTTGTTTTTGCTTTGCTTCTAGAGCGAGATCAAACAAAAAAGAGTCAGTTAAAACCCGATTTTTCTTTGTTTTTTTTTTTTTTTTTTGTTTTGTTTTTCAGATATGTATTTAATTTTAAATAATTAATATTTATTTTCAATTTCTTGGAATATTTTTTAACTGTATATTATATTTTTAATTTAAGATACACGAATTAAAATTCGATTTTTCTTTAGTTTTATTAATTTTTAAGCACTACAACACTGTTAAATCAATGAATTTTGGTTTTTTAATTTATCATTTCAATCTGATTTGAAGAATTGATTACACTTAATTATATATTTTTTATTGAAAAAACGTAAAATTAACACGCGGTAATAATTTTTACAAATATAGACAGAGTTAGAGCACACACGTCCAGCAGTGCCGGCTGTTCAAAACTGAATAAACCGCTGCAAACACAGCTACGAGCAAGTTATGTATCTCAAAGAGTCAGCTACCTATACATTTCTATATGCATGTGTGTATCTATGTAAATGCCGCTGTTAATGTATGAGTGTGGGCTTGTCAAGCAACGCAACCGGCATTTTAAATACATATGTAAAACAACAACAACAACAACCAGAGGCACTGTTAATAAATTTTACATGCAAAGAAATGTAGCAGCTGAGAGAAAAAATAAAATAACAGTTTAGTGTAAGAAAAAATGAGCTTAACATAAAAACAAAACTATTAACTGCTTTACGCTATGTGAAAACTGTTAACACTAACGCTGCCTGACACTGTTAATGTATAACAGTTAGGCATTGCTATCATTCGTGACATAATCTATTATAATAGCATCATACGATTTGTAAGTTCTAATTAGACAGTATTATCTTTATCTTTATAGTATCATAATTAGTTTTATGATTTAATGGCACTTTTAGTTAGTTCAGATATAAATTTATAGTATAGTAGTATTTACATAAACATATGTATGTAAACTTTATTGCCGCTGTTAATGTTAAACATTTTAACACGCATATTAATTTAGTAGCACCTTCTTTCAACTTGTATCTCGCTCTCTCTCTCTCTCTCTTTAGCTGAGCAGCTCAAGGACACTTTAACATAAAAAAGCAACATTCCTTTCATAAAAACAAAAAAAAAAAACCAAATAGAAATAGAAAGGGGCTGTTTTATAGCAAGTAAATATAATGTAAGTGTGCAGCAGACAAAAAAATTAGAATAACAATTCAAGTAGAATGAAGTACCGAGAGAACTTATAAAGTAAAATGTGGTTTAAGTCACTGTTTAGAACTGCGACGCAAAAAATACGACAAAGAGAGAAAGAGAGAGAAAGAGCCACTGACGCCGGTGTAATATATGCAAAAACAAAAACAAGAAAAAACGTTAACTTCGATGAAACCGAAAGTTTTAATACCATTCATACGAGGTTGTTTAGTTAGCAACTACGTATGTACATATATATGTACATGTATGTACATATGTATATGGAAAAAAGAAAGAACGCGAAGGCGAAGGCATATTTGAGATTTGTATGTGTGCTATATGCTAAAGTGGTTTGATTTGAACCTATGTACATGAGATATTTTAATATAATAGACAAAAGATACACAAATGTTACGTTTTTAAATAAGTTAACAAAACAAAAAAAAAAAAAAACAAAAAAAAAAGGCAGTGGTGGACGAATGTTAGATATTTTGATAGAATTAACGCAACGTTCATTTTATACAGAGTGTCTCAAAAGAAAGTTCACATTTCATTTGCTGATTGCGAGAACGCAACTATTCCGTGGCGCGCAAGGGGTATGTCAATCGGTAGCCTAGCTTTTGGGAATTTAGTCGCTATGGAGCGTTTCTCCGGAGCTGATCGTGCGTTGTGCGTACGTGAGTTTTACAAAAACTGTAATTCAACGACTGTATTCGACATGCTCGTCATTTAAATGATGCGCCAAGCACTCGACTCATTGGAAAATGGGTCGAGAAGTTTGAAGAGACCAGTTCAACGCTGGAAAAATCAAATTCCAGGCGTCCAAGGTCTTCGAGAACATTCGAAACCATAGACTGTGTTAATCAATGTGGACACTCTATTCGGTTGCACTAAAAATAAGTCTATAAACTGGGTTTCAGCCAGAAATACAAACAGACTAACATAGCTAAATCAACTCGGCGCGTTGAGCTGATCAAGAATACATCGTATATACTTTATGCGGTCTACGATGCGTTACAAACATTCAGAAAAACGGATTATACCATTTCACACAGTGTGTGAATGATATAAAAAGCAGAGAGTTAGGGGCACATAATACACGTAAAATGATAAAAAAAAAAAACAACTGGGAATGAGATCTATATTATAAAAAACAACAGTGCCTAAAGTTGTTGAAAAGTTATAAGCTCGTTACTTTCGAACACAGGCTGATTTTTAGCGAAAGATTTTGTTTGAACATGTGGCTACAGAACACAGTTAATGGCTTTGAATTGTGCTCTGTGGCCACAACTTCTCTCGGTCGGTTTTCGGCAAATTTTTTCTTTGCCAAAAAAATATTCAAAAATATATTACAAATACATATTCAATTTTTCGAAAAGAAATATATGTTGCTGTCTCGGTTAGATAGAAATAAAGCCTAAAGCCTGCGACCTTTTGTGTACATATGTATGTACCAGTACTTAGAATTTGTCTAATAGATTTTAAATTAAAAAAACAAATTAAATTAAAATAAAATAAATACATCTAATCAATTTTAGTTAAAGATTCATTTTTTTTAAACAATAGTTACGCAGACAATTATAACATATTAAAAATGGTCACCTTAAAAACATAAATTTTTTTTAAACAATTATAAAAACATTTTTTTTTTTTTTTGTTAAATGAATTTACCGTAAAAACAAAACGAAAACAATAACAAATTTTTAATAAACACGGCGTTCACATTGAACACTTAACAGTTTACCTTGGAATATTTATTTGTTTATAGTATGTATTTATAAGGGAACATTTTGTTTGTTTGTGTAGGGCCTAAACAGATCATACACACAGTTACATTTGCCAAAGAATCGCATTACAACACGCACACATAAACACTGATAGAATTACCGGCAAAATTAGCTCTGCTTGTGTATAGAACGCAATAAGAATACTTTTGGTCTATGGATGTGTTTGGCTGTAATAGAGTAAATGTGCAAAGACGCACGTAGGCACAACATACAAACGGAAAAATGCTATGACATCTTGGCAGCAGCAGCACCAGCACCAGCACCCTTCTTTTTGTTGTTGCTCTCAATTCTATGTTATTCGTTGATATGTTTACTCTCTCACCTAAATATTTCGCTCTATCAATTGATAAGCATGACGCCTCTTCGGCTGCATAATCTAATGAAATACAATTATATTTTCTCTCTTGTGTTTACGCATTCTCTTCTCTCACCCACTCTCTCACTCACTTAACAGTGTGTCACCGCTGTTTCAAATCTAATACGACTAACTTAGTTATGTACTCGCATTTGTTACACTGCTTTGCTTTTAATATGCAGGCACAGCCACCCACACTTGTTGACGTCTCCTTTGTCGCTGTTTGATGTCGTTCGTTGCACAGACTACCTTGAGAATCAATGTCATTGATTTAGTATACCCTACAATTTATCATAATAGGCATCAGCGAAGTTTTTGCGTTTAAATTGTAGGCTTCTTAAAACAAAAAAAAAGCAAACTGGCACTTCTGAACCGAATAATCTTAACTAAAGCCATTTGATAAGAACACATAGACAAACAAGTTTTCAATAACTTTGTATGGTAAAACCAATGGTATCTAGTATTTAAAATATTTATTAATCACGGAAAACCACTTTTCAAACCGAAGCCATAAAGACTCGAAAAATATAAACTAGTACCAGTACTCTAATAAAAGATAGGAAGATTTTGACAAAATGCAGAATTTTAACTAAAAATACGTGTTTTTAAAGTTAAAAACACGATTTGTATTAATTATTCGTTAACATGTGTGTTTGAAGTATTATTTTTTTTTTCGTATTTTTATCTATTTAAAGCTTTCATTACCGTTGAGATTATTTATTATTTTTCAATGTGTATGAAAAATAGAAATTTTTAAACTTTTGCAACCGAAAAAAAAATATGCAAATGTCGCAATATCTTACAAACAAGTGCCATTTGAGAAAAACGAAGGTTATTTTCCGATACAGCGGCCTATAATTACCCAAGAAAAACTATCCTCTTTCTTGCCTTTTTCTAAAAATTTTACTCTAATATTTTACAATGTGTTATTATATGATTTTATCGTCTCCATGCTGAGTATACTCGTATGCATTTCTTCTTAATCGTTAGTATTCTTTCGAATAAGGTCACTACGACAATTTTCATTTCAGGTTTTGAAATAATTGTAAAAAAAAGAGAAGATTAAGACATATAGATTGTGGCTGATTAACAACTGCCACAACTTAAGTACAATACACAAATCTATCTGGCAATCGAAACTTAAGGATTGCACTGTTAGCCGACTTAATATTGTAGTAAAATAATCAAATATTATCAGCTCCATTTCTTTGCGTGACTGGTTAGCTATAATACGACTTCATTATAAGTGTCTCACTTGAAATATCATGCATTTTGTAATATTACCATCACAAAAATAAAAAAAAAGGAAAGTTTTAAAAATCAAGCATAGTAAAATATTTAATATAAACTATTTTTATTTTATTAGCATTGTACGTATGTACATAGATGTCATTCTCATTGACTAACTAGAGCCTTAACCTCATAAAGAATAAATGAAGCATTCGTTTTACACAAATGGGGAATTCCCCAAACAATAGATAAAATGAAAAGAAGATTCAGTTCTATGAGTTTGAACAAGACAGCACTACAGACAAGCGGTTACGTATCGACGAGCACATTACAAAAACTGTTCTTCAAAATCTGTGATTTCTCGCAAAAAAATTCGACTGCACTTGCACTTGGAGATGTTTGAGGTCTCGTACTAAACGCTACTGCAACTCGATTTGGTTCGAGTTATAGAACCTATTAAACTGAAAAGAATTTCTTAAGTTCCACAGCAGCATGCAAAAAAATCTTAATATGTACATACTGAAAAAGGCTGCGTCTTGATATGAGTGGGGAATGCAGAGTGGTATTAATTTAGGAGTAAACATTAACGCCGAGCTGCAATTTTTATATGAAAAGAGTGGGGTTAATTTATAGGAAGAAATTAACGCCCTAAAAAATCATGCAATTGAGTGGAAACTCTGTTGTATAGCTACCTTGCACACGTAGAGTGCAAACCTCAGAAAATGAAAATTCGTCGAAGAGATCGGCCCAAACATGGCGGCCGTCATTTATAAAATTACTTGACCTTAAAGGTAATGAGATAATCTAACGAGTTACATTTCGATACCGCAGATATCGATAATAAGCAAGAATTCGATTGATAATTTAAATATATTTTATAATTTATACAATTTATGTACCGCAACGGCTCTGTGTTATACATACATATATGTACATACACACAGATAGTACAAGGAGTTCATAAAAAAAAAGTAGGGTACTACAAGTGCGACTATGATGCACCATTCAGCTGTGTTGCTTTTGTATACTTTAACTTTTCATCTCGTCTTTGAGTTTATTTTCAATATTTTTCGTTTTTATTGTTTTTGTTTTCTAGCTGCTCTATCCATTTTAGCACGTTTTGCGTGGGCTGCTAAAGTAAATAAGCGAAAATAAAGTCAATTGCTGTTGAATTTTTATATTTGTTGTTGTTTTTGTGGTTTTGACGTCTCGTGTGTTGGCAGACGGCGCAGCATGTCAAATGTAATGTAGAAATGCGCAAACACAGTCAGACACACACACACACACACACACATGGACAGTTGTCTTTGAATGAGTGCTGCTTTAATTTGCGGTAAACAAAATAATAAATAGCTACATACATACATATGTACATATGTAAATCTTTAAAGCAAATGAGAAAAGATTAGAGAAAAACCAAAGCAAAAAATTATAATGCTAAATTAATGTTCAATTGATTTCAATCAATATATGTATGTATGTATGTAGGTATGTATGTATATATGTAAAGCATAGTGACGAACACCGCACTTTTTTCTGTTTTTTTTACGTCCATTTTCTTTTGTTGTTGTTGTTGTTGTTGATTTCGCATTATATTTGTTTAAATTAAAATTTATTTGAATAGTGCGTTCAGACGCAAATGACTCAGTCGTTAAAAAGTACAATATGAATATGTATGTACATTTGTACGTATGTGCATACATTGTATGTATAAAAAATATATAAAAAATTACGTCATGATATATGGTGTTTGGTTACTTTTATAGGTTTATAAAAATATACACTTGATACTTTGATATGAGACTAAGTGAGTGAGCGAGCTACTACAACAACAACATTAAAAAAGAAGCAGAGCCAAAGCACAAAAACAAAAAAGCGGTTTATAAAATGAAAAGAAAAGAAAAAAAACAACAACAAAAGCGGGAAGAAAGAAATATGTATAAAAAAAAGAAAGAACTTGAAGCCAAATGCAAAAAAACAAGACAAAACAAACATTGAATGGGATTTGCCATTGAAAGCGCTCCAGGTGGTTGATTTCATTCGCTCGCACTCTCCTCTCTCTCTCTCTACTCTTTCCTACTGCCCTACGTTGTTGTTATGTTGTTATTGTTTTGCTGTTGCGACTTGACATTAAATGCATATTTGCAGCACTGCATACGTACAACAAAAACAACAACCACCACCACCAACACAGCAAAGAACAAAAGCAATAAAGTGCAGAAATAAGGAAACAGCGCACACATAAAAAAAAAATCAAAAACAATCATAAAAAAATGCATACAAATTTTTATTTATTTTTGCAGCAGCTTCTTTTATTTTTAATTTAAGGCGCAACACATTTCAAGGTCAAACAAAGGGTAAGAGCAAACATATTCCTATTCATGTATGTACGTATATACAGATGTTTGCTTGTGTGTGTATATGTCTAATAAGAGTAACAAATGAGGACAATGCATACTGTTAAGCCTTAAGCTGTTAAATATACTGTTAACGGTTAACAGTTTTACAGTATCTTTAACAGCAGCTTTTTAACAACAAAGTAATTAATAATTTGATATTGTTTTAACTAATAACAACAAAAATGTGTAAAAATGTATGTTGTTAACAATTGGTTTTGTATGTATTTAGTACCTTTATATTGCCATAAATTCTAATAACAGCATGACAACTTACATTTAACGACGGCGCAATACGAAAGAACAACACTATTTATTTATGTATATTTGCATAAGCTTTAATTGAGCTGTTAATACTGTGGCGGATTCAGAGACCAAAATGGGTGCAGGACTCTACTAATTTTACGTTAACTTCGGTTGAACTGAAGCTCTAATATCATTCATACGAAATTTCAAATAGTTTCGGGCGGAAAACGATGTATGCGAAGCAACCAAGCTGATATTGACTTAAATAAGAAAGTTTTGCATACAAAAAGTCCAAACTGAGCGCGTGGTTTCACACTCGGGAGATCACACCCATTGTGCAGCGTCCAAACATAAAAGGCCACAATGTCAATATTTAAGTTGATATTGACCGCAATAAAAAAAAATTCAAAGTGGGCGGGTGGTACGTATACATGCTAAAATATTCGAAGAACTAAGGTGACAGAAGGTTCAGACAGGCCGAAGCTGAATTGTTAACACTTTTCAACTTTTTAATTGTTAACACCAAAAATTAAAAAAAAAAAAAAACAATGAGATGAGTAACTTTTCACTGTTGAACAAGTGCAACGACGACATGCCAGCAAATCTAATGATACCTAATATATCAAAATACAGCAAGCCGTTTAGGCTACAGTTACATAAATTAAAAAATGAAAGAAAAAATCACTCTATTTTTTATATAAAAATTGTATACTCTAATATATATTAGGATATGAAGTGCACAATGAAGACTGATCTAACGATACCTTACATTTTGCATACCATCGAGACGTTTAGGCTACAGTGCGTGCCAAAGATTATACATTATACGTCGAAGATCGCTTCTGCCGAGTTTACCACTATGAACAAACCCAACATTAAGGAACAACACCATTTGCCGTGACATCATAAACGTGAATGAGGTGTTTTCATACTAAGGAATATATGAATTACAATTTTTAAAATTTAAATTAAGCGCGAATCTTTACAAAGGCGTTCTTGAGCAGGCTGTTCCACACTTTAACAACTTTTTTGTACATCTGTCATGAATTTACCAACATAGTAACGATCCATACTGCTCATGTTATATCGAATTGCATATACATATGAATAAATTAGAAACAATGTACTGCCTAGCTGCCGACTGCGCAAAAAAGTTGAAACATCACCAATGCTATTAACCACAGAAAGTGAACATTGCCAGGTGTACCGTTCGGTTCCACAGATGTTTAGCATCTATTCTGTGGATTTACTACAATTACAATAGCTATACGAGTGTCGTGCATCTTGGATGATCATCATTCTTAAGCTAACTATTTAGTCTCTTTGATTGTCTAACATCACATTAATTTTTGAATGATTTCTTAACTTTTTGATAGTTACTATACTCCGTCAACAGTAGGAACCAATATTCGTTCATATACTCTGGCTTATTAAGTTGAACTAAAGCGATGGAATAGTGAAAAGAATAGCGCAATTCGTAATTTTCAACCGAATTTCATGTACGCACATGTATTTATACAAACATTTGCATGTCTACAAAGATTTTTATTAATTATAAGCAATAAAAAAAAATGCAATAACAAGCAAACCAGATAGACAGACAGACAGACGGACGTCAAACAAGTAAACAGTTCAACGGCTAGACATGTTTACAACAAAAGAAACGAGCACTGCAACAGAATCCGATTGATCTAGAAAAATCTTTTTTAGTTTTACGCTGAAAGTTAAGAACTAGATATTTGTATGCTGCTTGCTATGACGCTTTTGTATTGATATTTACGACCAATGGATGTAAAATGAGCAGAGTTTAGAAATAACAATATAAGCATTGTTTCAAAAACTTTAAATATAGCTCACACAATGTCATCGAATCTTAGTGGAAGTTTACGGCGAGCATGCTCTATCTGAACAATCGTGACGATGTTGTTGGTTTGGTTGTTTTAAAAATTGTGATTTTGAGCTCGAAGAACGGTCGGGTCAACCCAAAAAGTATGAAGATGAAGAATTGGAATCATTGCTCTATGTAGACCAATGGCAAACGCTTCATTAGTTGTCGAAATCATTGAGAGTGGATGAGTCGACAGTCAACAAATGTCTTAAAGCCATAGGATTGATTCAAAAGCAAGGAAACTGGTTGCCATACGAGTTGAAGCCGCGCGAGATCGAAAGGCGATTTTTGCCTGTGAACAACTACTCGAACGCCAAAAAAAAGAAAGGGCATTTTGCATCGTATTGTGAATGGCGATGAAAAGTGGATTCATTACGACAACCCCAAGCGCAAAAAGTCATGGGTTTTGCCCGAACAGTCATCAATATCCTTCGCAAAGCCGAATATTCATGGCATGACTGCTCATTATGCTCTGTATTTGGTGGGAACAGCGCGGCGTGATCCACTACGAGCTGCTCAAACCGAATGAAACAATCATGGAGGAACGCTATCGCACTCAACTTATGCGTTTGAACAGCAAACTGAAGCAAAAATGGCCGGAATACGAAGCAAGGCACGACTAAGTGATTTTGCAGCATGACAACGTTCAGCCACATGTTGCAAAAGCGGTTAAGACATACTTGGAAACGCTGAACTGGCAAGTCCAGCCTTCCACCCGCCGTATTCTACAGACATTGCTACTTCCGACTACTACTTGTGCCGATCGATGAGACATGGCCTGTCCCAGCAGAAGTTCACGTCATATGAACAATGAAAAAAAATGGGTCGATGATTGGATTGACTCAAAAGACGAGTCGTTCTTCTTCGAGCTGGTATACGAAAATTGCCAGAAAAGTTGTGGTCAGCGATGGACAATACTTTGAATAATATATTTGTAACCATTTTTGCACAATAAATCCGTAAATACAAAACGCTCACACAAGGTCCCAATAATTGATGTATCTAGCTGACTACGTCATTCATGTACACCATTTAGGTTTATGACACTTGTGCGACATTTTCGCATTTAATTTTCAAAGTCAAGGTTGAATTGTGCTGTCACAATTTTTGTTTTTGTTGTTTCAAATTTATTTTTATTTACACTTATTTTCAAGATTTTGTAATTTTGTGATTTTATCTTATTCCATAGTATGTATTTTGTGTTTCAATTCAAGCTGTTTATGTTTTCACTTAACAATGCTTGTTGAGTGTTTGCATAAATTGTTTAAACAAAATTATGTTTTGTTTACAATTAAGTATTGTTGTATGTAGTTAGTAGTAAAAAAAAAAATAGCTGAAAAATATTTATAAAAAACTGTTGCGTTAAGGTAAATCATTGAAGTGTTTATTTTGGCGGTACTTGCTGTAGTTACTTAAAAAAATTACTAAAATAAACATTAGTTTCTGTACTCACTCTGTGCAGCCAATTGTTGCTGATGCGCCGCAGCGCGCTGTAATATAGAAAATTATTTAAATTAATAAAATTATGCCTATAAATGCGTATTTAAAGTTATAAAAGAAAAATCAAAACAAACAAACAACTTGCAACATGTACAGCGAAATATTTGAAGTATGCTGCTTCTCACAAAAAATAATTATTTATAGTTGTATCTAGTAATTACATTTAATAAAACAGCGCGTACGCCGCTATTTTGCAACGATTGCACATCAAGCGATTGACTACGTCCGCGTTTTGTTGTGCCTGCGATTGCTGTTGGCGATGGTGGTGCTGCTTGTCCCGTTGTTGTAGAGCTGGAGTGCTGCGAGTGTGTATGTCGATAGATCCAACGTTTGACCGCAGACATTTTGTTTAATTTTGTTTTAAAATTTGATTTAATGTTAAATTCTCTTCTATTTTAGTATTTAAATTATTTGAATTTAACGGCAACATTTGCGCGCTAAACACAGCCACTGTTGTCTGTATTTATATACATACATAGTTTTTACATTTTCTGTTGCATTAACATTGCAGTTGTTTGTTTACAGCAGCAAAGCACACTAAACACTGCTAGTTATATTTGACAGCTGTTATTGCAATAAATAGCTGTAGCTATGCAACGCTAGATGGCGCTACTGAATGACTGTTAAATTTGAAATGTTTAAAATGTGAAAATACAAAAATTTAATTTTAATATTTTTTAAATCGTAGATTTTTAATTATTAAAAATATTTCATAATTCATAAACAATGAGATTTTTCGTAGGCTTATATTAATTTTAAAAATAGTTGCATAACATATTTACAAAATTAAGCTGCGCTCAGCCGAAATAGCTATTTTTTAACCTACATAGGTTAGGCTGGCATGGTTGCATGAGTTACAAACACCCACCCAGCATTTAGGCTACACACAGCACGTTGTAATACCTTTGAAACTTCGAACATCCTTTGCTTTTACAACCACTGCGTAGATTTTATGTACTTCATTAAACTTTTAACCTCTAATTTAAAAGCCTCAGATATGTCATTTCGGAAGTAGTTACTTGAATCTACACTCAGACAGCACGGAGCAGTGACATAGCAGGTGATGCATGATTTCAGGCGTACATATAATAATATCTTTATGGAAACTATTTTTGAAGTAGCGCCTTACAAAGCCAGCGCTCACTTTTTTTGTTTTTTGTATGGAAATGTATTGTGAAGACTTTGTATGAGCCAAGTTTCACTTGTGTATAATTGGACTTGGAACAACCACTATCCATCTTTTTATAGTTTTTATATTAAAAACCATTTTATTTCTGTCATTATCAACATGAAATTCGGCTTGTTAGCTATTTATGGACGTATATTTCATACATACATAGGTATATTAATGGACGTGTTCCGTACAGTTAACTTTAAAGTTCCATAGACAAATCTTCTACCTGCTTCTAAAATGTTGTATTACAAACGGTTTTAAATACAGACCTAAAAATATTGTTTTAGCGAAGCAAAGCTACAAAAAGTTACAAAATCGTTATAAAAGTAAAAAGGCAAAGAAAAAAATGGAAAGAGAGGGAACATCAGATGAAACAGTAAACAATGTTTGTGTTGACTTTTAATTTGATTTTCTTTTTTAATTCAATATACGTGGTTCTACGCGATGATACGCTAATAGAAAATGACAGCTTAACTGTAAGTTCATAAAATTCAGCACTAATTCAAAATTCACCATAAATAAAAAAAAACCCAACCAAAAATTCTGGAGTTCACAATGTGAACATCACAGAGTTAAAATTTTGAATGTTCTCTGTTAAAGTTTTTAAATTGCCGCAATCGCCACCAACTGCAACAGCATAAACAAGCGAAAATATTTCGTTAGAACCGGAGCTCCACACGAGTTCTTTCAATTGGCAAAAAGAAGTTCAGACGATTGTTCTTAAGCATGCTATGCGCGAAATAATGCTAGTTCTTGAAAAGGGGCGAGCTTGAACTATATAGAATAGTATGACGTTATATCACAGGAAACCATTTAAACTGACATATTTTTTAAATAACATTACCCCCGGTAGAGAGTTTTGTTTTAATGATCTGATTATCCTAATGGAACCTTATTTTATAATAATCACATTTGTTCAATAGTGAATAAAGCAAATGGTGTTCTTGGCTTTGTGAAGCGTTGGTCTAACGACCCTTATACCACTAAACTTCTCTATATTTCTCTTATTCGTCGAATAATTTGGCTACTGTGTTTGGAACCCTATTCACAAACATCGTTATGAGTCTGTTCAGTTTCATCTCTTTGCTTTTAGGAGTCTCAATTGTGATCCCGAAATAAAACGTTCACCCTAGCATGACAGTTTAAAATTAATTGATCTTCCAACGCTCTTATCACGCCGATCTATGTTCTCTGTTGTTTTTTTTTTTTTCATAAAATTCTTATTGGTGAGTTTGATTCTCCCTACTTGCTTCAGTCCATATTACTAAATGTTCCCATTCGGCCAACTCTTCACATCGTGCCAATGAAGTTTCCTTTTTGTATGACAAATTACGCACTCAACAATTCTACAAGTCACAATCACCAGCGAATTAATCTCCCTACAAAGACTGTAAGCATCACTGGCATTACGGCACACGCTTCTCAGTTCTCCTGAGGGGCAGCCTTGATAATGGACCATCTACGATTAACTGGTTCACTTACCGATATGAGCACAGGTGCGGATGTCTACGGACCCAACACCAGGATCTCTATTACCATGGGTGCCTGGCCCACGGTTTTTCAATCTGAGGTGCACGTCATTGAGGTTTGCGAGCGACATCTTTTGGATAAAAGTCCTAAAGGAGCCAAAATTACCATCCTTTCAGATAGCCAAGCAAGCGGCTATTAAAGCACTAACCTCTTGGAATTTATCCTCGAGGCTGGTTCTTCAATGCTACAACATGCTCCAACAACTGTCAATCGGTCGCAAATTCGCGATTTATTGGGTACCTGACCATACGGGCATCGCGGACAACAAAAGTGCTGATGAACTCTGCCAGGACTGGTTCTTCAACTTTCTTTATACTAGGTCCAGAACATTTTTGCAGAATTAGCTGGGCTAAGTCTAAATCTTTCATAGTAGATCGTTTTAAAAGCACTACCAGCCGGTTCTGAATATAATATCATGGTCTACGGCAGGTCAAGCTACTAACTCGTCCTATATGCCCAAAAACCAAAGCACATCTCAATAGATCTGAACTGCGGATGCTTATGGGCTACCTCACTGTCCATCATTCACTGAGATATCAACTAAATAAACTAGGTTTCTCCTCAGAAACATAGTGCCGACTCTGTCTAGTTTACATCCGTTTTGCGATTGTCCGGCCTTGGCCAGGCTCAGAATGGAGCAGATTAATAGATCCTTTATTACATCTGATGAGAACACGAACACCTCGTCTAATGTTATTTTCCGTTCCATTAGAGACGTAGAAGATCCTATATAAATTAACTAAACCATATCCGGGCTAGGGTACAGAAGACATCATTTCTTGTCGCAGTGCCCGTTTCCTAAAGGATGGCTCTACGACTTTCTAGCTCTGACACTTAGTCCTAGTTAGCATTATAGGCTGATCGAGCCTAATTCGCAGTGACCACTTGCTTACTTAAAACGACGACACAGGGAGAAACAGGGACGACACAGGGAGAAACACTAGTGTCCATGCCAAAGGACGAGATGACAAGGAGGTATGTTTTCAATCGGAACTTCACCATCAAATGGTCCGATAAGAATATTGGGACGTCGGAAAAGCCATTTCCACTAAAACCACATACGATTAAGTGGTATACTGATGAATATTTGGCGACAGATGTAACTGGTCTATGAGTCGTCGTGGGAGTCCTTGGGCAGATATACTAGTATATGTCAAGCAGAATTGTGCACTATAATTAGATGTGTACAGTGTAATTTAGATAGAGGCTATCGCAATTGTGAGATTGCTATTCTATCTGACAGTCAGGCGGTGTTAAAGGCATTAAGCTCAAACTCCGTCAGGTCCAAACTAGTGCTGCAGGAACCACTTGGTATATTGGATATTGAAAAAACTTGGCGAACACAACAAAGTTTACTTGCGGTGGGTGCCAGGACACAATAATATAGTAGGAAATGAGCTAGCCAAAAAACGATGGTAGGACCAGAGCTTTTTTGTGGCACTAGGAGACACACTACACTGAAACTAATCCGCAATGAAACAAATAGGGCAAAGAAGCAGTACTGAGCCAAGAACTAAGGCAAGCAAAAATATTCCTTAGGGGTTGGCAACTAGGAAGAAACCAGTTCAGAACATTCGACAGGAATACTAACAGGACACTGTCGACTGAGGCAACACGTGTGTGTGATGATGGGTGTATATATAATTTCGCAGATTTTGTGATCATAACGAAGAGACTTCGCTTCATATCGTTGCAGAATGTGAAGCAATAATCAGAAGTACATTTCGAATATTGGGCAGCTACGTTGTCGCCGAAGAACAACTGAAAAAGTAAGATCCTAGCATAATACTAAGGTTTATTCAACAAGTTCGACTAGAGCAGGATATCTAAGTAAGAAGAACAATACAATAGATTTTTTTAGGTCGCAGTTTTTAATTTATGTTCTACAATAGTAGTAATAATAGCATTACACAGCTTGTATGGGGTGTGTCTCAGGATTTGCGCCGAATTTGTTTTTCAAATAAAAAAAACTGTTTTTTTTTTTTAATTTATGAAACTTTTATTGAAACACAAAGTAGACAACATGAGGTTATGTATGGAATAACACATCGGGTAAATGGCCGCCTCGGCCTTTCTGGCAAAACAACAACAACAACAAGAAAATGCCTATTTTGAAGACAAAATCATCTTTAGTGACGAGGCTCATTTTCATCTCAATGGCTTTGTTAACAGTCAAAATGGTCGCATTTGAGGCTTAGAAAATCCACGAGTGATTTATGAGAAACAAATGCCGAGGCGGCCATATACCCGATGTGTTATTCCATACATAAGCTCATGATGTCTACTTTATGTTTCAATAAAAGTTTCAAAAATGTTCAAAAAAATAACAGTTTTTTATTTAAAAATCAAATTCGGCGCAAATCCTGAGATACCATATAGTAAATATGGCTTTAAAATATAGTCATATCCCTTGTGTGAACGTATGTTAAAATTAAAAAGTCATCTGTAGAGATCTGCGACATTTCGGAATGGGCTTTGATTTTACGCTATGTATCATAAAAGAGTCAATTGGTTTGAGCGCTTTTTGACTATCTGTCTAGAAGGACATATTTAATTTATATTTCAGTACTTTAACAGAAGGGGCGCACAAATTTGTTGTTAACCTCTATTTGTGTATTATTTATTTTCTTTATATTTGCCATATTTTTCTTCTTCCATTGCTATCGTTGCTATCGTTGCTATCGTATACTAAGTATATCGTGTTTATTTATTTTACAAGTATAGTAGATAGTTTTTGCGTTTCGGAAAACTTTTCCCAAGTTTGCACAATTGTTTAGTTTTAATTAGTATTTGTATTATCAAATATTTGTGCCAAATGCTTGTGCTAGCTATTAAATACTGCTATTTAAATACAATTTGTTTAAACATTTCACAAGGTGTACGTCAAAACGAAATGGCGGCGGCTTGGTGGCTTTTTAGTAAGCAGATAAAACTAAATATGGCAAATAGTACTTAATTGAAAATTATGTAAATTACTGCGAAAAACAAACTAAAAAGAAAAAACATTTTTTTAAATGCTTTCTTTCGAAATGCATATATATATATATATAAAGGGTGTTTTTTTAGGCAACACTGTTTTCGGCAGCTGTCACTTGATATATGTTCAGTTTGGTTTGCCATTTCAAAATGAATAGACTTACTCCGGAACAACATTTGCCAATCGTGCAAATTTATTACCAGAATAATGATTCGGTTCGGTTCCAATATTCGGTCGACATAATCGCCCAGCAGACTCGATGATTCGAGCAACCATGGATCGGTTTCGCACCACGTTTAGTCTAGTGGATAATGCGCATCCTCAGAAACGCCGTACAGTACGCACCGAAGACGCTATTGCTGCTGTGGAGCAGAGTATCGAAGAAGACCCGAATGAGTCCATTCGCCATTGCGCGCAACAATTGGAGCTGTGTCCATCCACTTTATAGAAGATTTTGCGGTTGGATCTTGGTTTGCGGGCTTACAAAATCCAACTCGTACAAGAATTGAAGCCGTGCGACCATCAAGCGCGTCGCACGTTCGTTGAATGGGCCCAAAAGGATGAAGCCGGCCATAATGTTATGTGGACGACCTTTGGTTCCAACAAGACGGCGCTACATGCCATACAGCCAACGAAACAATCAATTTATTGAAGGAAACTTTTGGTGAGCGCATTATCTCGCGTCGTGAGCCTCCAAGATCGTGCGATTTAACACCGCTGAACTATTTTTTGTTGGGTTATGTGAAGTTGCTTGTCGACGCAGATAAGCCCGAGACGATTGACGCCTTGGAAGCGAATATTCGGCGCATTATTGCTGATATATATGGTCCCAATTGCTGCAAAAAGTGGTCGAAAATTGGGCCTCTCTGCCCACTGGCCCGAAATCATTTTTAAAACATAATGGAAAATCCTTATCTTTATAATAAAGCTAAATTCTTGGCCACAACATTAAATTATATGCGTTTTATTTCTTCTTGAAAACCACACGTCTATTAAAAAACACCCTATATATATATTTTTTTTTTTTGTTTTTTATGTCTTACCTATGAGCAGGCACCTAACTTATTTTATATTTTTATTTTACAGGAAACTGCGCTGCGCAAATATACCTAATTGATAATGATATTGAAATTGTGCTGCTTTCAGCTGCTGTTGCTGTTGATAATGATGATGATGATGATGATAAAAATTTAAAAGATAAGCAAAATTCGTTCGTGCCCCTGAAATTGTTTGACAAAGATATAAAAAATCTGAAAAAATAAAAAAAAAAATAAAAAACAAACAAAATAAAAATAAATACTACATCACATCAAGACGGAAAACTGCATCGATTCTACGCGTACCAACAACAATTTAATCCTTGACCCTAAGTTTTAATTGAGCAAATTTATAAGAGCAATAACTGATGAATGAATGAACAACATGATGTATTGATAGACGTACGGCAGGTTGCATTGCATTGATGCATTTAGTGATTTTTGTCATTGAAATATTTTCTTTGCTTCATGGCGCCATGACATTTTGTGTTTAAAAGGTAGCTAGCTATTTGATCGCGTGTACCGAAACAAATTATTTATGCAACACATTTTAAACAGCTTGAACATAATTTCAATTGAAATAAGTTTGAAATTCATGAGCGTTGCGCTATTCTAAGTATATTAATTGAACGCGCTTGAACCCTTCCACCCAACAACTGCTAGAAGGGGCTGACACTAACTATCTTAGTTAAATGCTCTTCTCCTTCAATAGCTCACTAGCTTTATCACTAATTAATATTTATTACTTTGTTGCATTCAACTACGATAATAATGTTTCTGTTTTGACTTCTCACTTGCTGTTTGTTGTTTTATTTAAATCAAACGCTTGACGAAGTAAAAACCAAGTGATGAAAGCCTACTTACAACTCACAAAACTGTTGATATCAATTTTGTGTTGAAAGATTTGTAGATAGTGTCTTGGAATATATTGTAACAGTGATGAATTTTCGAGAAGATGCTTTCAATTAAAGCTCCATACTGAGATCGATGAAAATTTTTGATATCAAAAAAACTACATCTAAAAAAACGTTGTCAAACGTCAATCAAAAAATTTCTGCACAAAATGTTTTTCATCTAGTACTCGGATAACAAAAACGTTTGCTACCGAAAACACTTTATATACTCAGAAAAACAGTTGACAAATAGTGTGAGCTTTTGCATCTACGTCAGAAAAACCCAAAGAAAAATCAAAATGTGTGGACTTTTCACCTAATAAGTATCTGATTTTAGTATTTCGTGTTGATTTGGGAACACTGTTTTGACGTTTGTTTGACATAGCAGAAATAATGAAGAATTTCATCATCAAAAATTATCATCGATCTCAGTATTGGGCTTTAGTGGAGAAACGAATTTGATGTTCCAGAAGAGATACTAAATACCTTGTCAAGATGTTTTTCTGAATTGGCCCATTTCGTCAGGATTTTGTGATATTTGAGTTTATGTACTCGAATGACGTCGGAGGGATATATTTCGAATAGCCATAACATCGTAATTGATCTCTTGAACTCTAAAATTAAAGGGTAAGAGTGATACTAAATGATGTAACTGGAGAGACAGACCACAAACATTTTGTGCACACTGTACATAACCTCAAAAGTAGGAAAAAACGCCGTTTTTCGCGTACATAACCCCAAACCAATAAACAACACTGGAGTGCTTTGCCATGTGTGTCGATTCGTACAACAAAGAACCATTTTTAGATACTGTCAACTGGCTGAGATTGTCACTGAAACTTTTTAAACCTAAATAAGAAAGTACATATCTATAATTTGGAAAAAATTCAAGTACTACGATTATATGCCAAGGCTTTGAACAATGAAAAACGCTTTGTGGAGACTTTGAACTCTATAGATGAGGCATTAAATTTCTATCGTAAGGATACAATTTTATTAGAACAGAAATCGGAAATTGAATACGTTTTCAAAAGGAATTTGTTTAGATCTACAGTAACTCCTGAACTAGCTGACCATATAAAGGGATTTACTAATGAAATTCATTGAAAGTTGTCGTGGCGATTTCAAAAGAATTACAAAATACATTGTCGCTTCAACAAAACAGCTTCACCTTTGCTGCGTTTAGCACCCTACAAATTGTAAGAACACTCACTCGATCCATATAGAATACAAATTCATGAATTTATTTACGACACAGGAATCGAAGTGCTCAAATCACTTTCGTTACCGGACTTGGAACGTGCCAAAGTGGGTAGAGTTGACCATGTGTTATCAGATATTTTGATAGAGAAGCTGAATACAGTGTTTAGCTACAACTGTGAATGAAACCTGTACTTTGTTTAAGACTTCTTACAGGAACCACAGAGTTGCATTGGAAATATATGTAAGATATTTTAATTCAATTGACGAAAAATTAGAGTTCACAAAAAACAAACAAAAAAAATTCCAAAAATACTCCTTGAGTCTTTGATAGGCGACTGTCTCACTGTTTGTACATATGTAGTTGTGTTGTGATTAGCGCATGGTGAAATAGCAGTAATACAAACTAGTGATGAACTAGTCAGTGATTTTTGAGTAGCAGTGATTGTTGTTCCTGCTAGTTTGACATTACCGTGATTTTCAACTGCTTTTGCGATCACTGTTAAAATAAAAACCAAAACAAAAACATCATTTTATCTGTTTTTCAAAATTTTGTATTTATTATATAAACCAACACTTGTATTCATAAACTTCTTCTGAATATCTGAAATACCCTGTTCCCGTCTCAATTTCCAAGATCTTTGCACGAAGTACATATTCTATTGCGGGTTGATTTCGACTAACTCCCACACGTTTGGCCTTCCGCAACAGTATATGGGCTTCTTACATAAATTTAGCGAATTGATATATATTCCAAGTGGCATATCATCACTACAATTCTAATTCCATACTATAGGAAACCGCTATCAGTTTCTGAAATATCTCCTTTTTTGTTGCCATTATCAGGAGAGGTGGGAGATAGTCTGAATCATTGGGCTCCTGCAACAGTATATGAGCTCCTTATAAAGATCTTGGGAATTGAGTGGGCAAAAGGGTATTTTAGGTAGTCACCTGATGATATATATTCCAGTGAAAATTATTGTTGATTGCAGCGTCCATTCCCAAAACCCATTGGAACATGTATATCCCACATTATCATTCACAGGATTGAGCAAGTGGCATACCTTCACTACAATTCTTTGGGAAACTGCCATCAGTTTTTGAAATATCTTCTTTTTTGTGCCATTTTCTGGAGAGGATTAGCTTAAAATGGCATAAAAAACAAGAGGAGAGAGTTGAATATAGTATCAATCAAAAGAAGAAGTACTCCTCAAAAAAAAAAAAAAAAAATCTTGGGAATTAAAGCGGAAAGATGTTATTTTACGAAGTCATCGGTTTTACCATTATTTTAGTGCCAACTATTGCAGATATCATTTCCTTTGACTTAATCAAGTGCCACCTAAGGCAATACTACGTGAAACCGCAATGCTATGCTGAAAGAGTTGTGTTTTGTTGTCATTTTCTAGAGAGAATTGGATATAAAAATCACAAGAAAATATCAGAAATAAACATTTCATTATCCGCTACAGTAAAAGAAAGCAGATGCTAGCAGAGATAAACGAACGATAAACAACGAAGTATAATGATTGAATTCAAAACAAGTGCCTAAATAGCTTTATTAAATATATCACAGTTGATAGTCAACAGCCTGTGATTCAATGACGGCGACTTAAAAATCACTGATATCAGTTGCCACTCAATATTGTAAATATCAGTGATTGAGTATCATTTGTTTTCTACAAGACGTAACAGTAATAAGTATATCATGCATATCATCAACTTGATACGTTGAGACTTTCTGTGCTGCTAGCACTACATGCATGAAATATAACACATACGCCGTGAATCACAGTGGCATTAGTAAGAAACAAATGATACTCAATCACTGATATTTACAATATCGGGTAGCAACTGTGATATAAGTGATTTTTTAGACTTCGTGATTGAATCACAGTTAGTTAAATATTACTCAACTCTATATTAGAACAAATAACTAGAAATGCAGAATCTAATATTTTCGATGCTATATCTCAGTTCACAGAATATTCACTGAAAAGTAAAAAATTTGAAATACATTATCAAAATTTGAGAAACAAAAGTTTTTTAATTTTTTAGGTGTACTAAAATGTTGTAGCAACAAATTTGTTTATTTTTAAAATTCAAACAAACACACAAACACAGACACACACACAAACTATTTGACTAACTCGCCAAAATTAAAAAAAAAAAATGCATAACTTTTGAATGGTTGAACCGTTTTTTTTGTCTTTTTTTTTGGGCGATACGTACTTCATGAGCACCAAAACACCTTGGGAATCGATTCGATTGTTGTAAAATTTTCTGAATCTACGTTTCAAGATCTTTTTAATGGTATATTACACGTCTCGATCGGATTTATCGGGCTGACGTCACTTGCATGGACCACCGTTCACAGTGATTGCAGTCGCCTCAAAAGCTACAAATTTTTGCTAATATTGACAGCACAAATAAATACACAAATTTAAACAGCCGAATGCAACAAACAAAACATTTAAAATTAAATTTCATTATAAAAACATTTAAAAATTTAAAAGTATTTAGAAATGTCTTTGCTTTTTTGAATATGTTTATAAAAATATTTTGCGATTTAATTGCGTTGAGGCGTTGAAAGCCTTATGGCGTCGCTTAGCCAAACAACTAAACTAAAACGTTTCCGTACTTCCGTGCGGGCGCGCGGCTTCAGCGACAATTAAAATTCAAAAATATTTTATACAAGATGCAACATTTTTGTGAAATACTGAAAACGTGTCTGCGATTAACAACAATGAGAGAGGGAAATAGTTTAGCTCTAGTAGAGAAAAGAAAATAAAAGTAGCAATGAATTAAAATGGCGCTAATAAATTGAAATATAACGCATACGCCGTGTTGTATGAAAAATTTACTTTTTATAGCGACAAAATAGTTTGTAAAATGAGAAAAAATAAATAAAAAATTTAAATTGTAGAAGTGTGCAATAAGTTAAGTGTAATGAAATGTATTGTTCTTGTTGTAACAGCTTGTTTTGGGCTGTATCAGGATATGAGGCTAATTCAATTGGACTCAATTGCAACGGACGGGACGGACAGTTGAACAGGTGTGTGGTCGTGTTGTGCGGCGATTGACGACACTCAGGAAAGCAGGCTTTAGTGCTGATCCCGTTACACTCACTCAATGTAACACTCGAGCATATTGCTCCATCCGTATCTTAACTGTGCTAATTTAGCCTTGGTGTTACGAGCGAGACGTTTTTAACTCTCATCAATAGGTGGCGGCCTGCCACCAAGAGCACAATATTGTCCCTGAGAGGGTTCAATCGCATCTTTATGTAATTTAGCCCTACCGTACTATATATAAACACACTTCTCTATACGATCATGAGGTGCGAAACGAGATATACTCGCTTTATAACTTATGTTGTCATCTCTAATACGAGTTGGAACAGTTATTGTGCGGATGCCGTGATTGGAATGATTGCTCCTATACGCATCTAATAAAAACTGTTTCTAAAGCAATTCATTATGTTGGTGAACCGAAAGCATTATTGCTTCTTCATGCAGGTGGTCTGCATGCAGTCATTTGTAAACAACCAGTAGCAGTCTTCCGAGCACTTTTCTGACCTGTTTGCTGTTAATGTCATTGAGTCTTACTTAGGTAAGAAGTGAAGACAGGAGCAGAATAATTTAGTACAGATCGTCCAATAACGTTATAGGTGGTAATTATGGTCTCCTTCTCCTTACCCCAAGAAGACCCAGCAAGCTCCTTCAGCACTTTGTTTTTTGACTTAAGCCGATTATTCGTCTTGGTGGCATGCGCCGAGCATCTAAGCAGGGTATCGAAAGTTGTACCAATTCTCGTTGGGTACTGAATTGTCGGACTACTCAAACCCCCAACAAAAAAATATGTTGTTTACACTTCAGCGGATTGACACATACTGAAAATTGAAGCTTATGAAGTAGGCTTTCATATGAATATAGTCACAGGTTTATGCGATGCGATTTAGTGCTAGTTACGCCATATCTTATGAATCCTTTAAAATTAACTCCAATACCTAAAATCTAATTTGTACACCCAATAAAAAAACAAAGTGTTCGGCTGATGTTTATAGTGGCTACCTCTAAAAGTGGGCGCTATACGCCCATTAGTATGTGTATGTGAAGCGGCAGTTCATAAGAAGCCATTTCAAGTTAATAAATTTCAAGTATATAAAAAAGTTTATTTTACAAAAATAGAGTTTGTATGGATGATATCCCTAAAAATGGGCGTGGCATGGACATTGTGGCATATGTACAGCCTAGAAGCATAAGAAGTTTCTATATCAGATATAAGTTCGATATCTTACAAAGTTAGAGACTAAATTTGATACACACAGATGGACATGGCTAGATCGACTCGTCTACTGCTGATCATGAATATATAAATACAACGACGTTGTACGCGGCCCTCCTCCTTCCCCTGCCACTCCTTCCTCCTGCCACTCCTACCCCACATGCTCCTTTACTGTATTAAAATTAGAAAAATCAAAAAAAAATGCTCTGTTTATTCAATTGCCACGAATCTTCACAGGATCACCCGCAAGTCTATTTTGAATATTGCCACAAAATTTGATCAAAATCGGTTGAGCGGTTTCGGAGTCTATAGGGAACATATATACATACTTCCATTTTTATATATACAGAAGATAAATTTTAAATACATATAATAGTAATACAATTTTAAAAACACCAACTCATGATCATTGACCTCTTTAGCTCATGACCAGCTGGTGCAACATCTAGCGCTTATGTGAAATTGTGTGGTCCTCCCCACCTTTCACATACATACATACACACATATATAGATTTTAGATTTATATTAATAACTAGCTGTACCCTGCCACGCCTCGCTGTGGCACATTGTCCCCTTGCACCACTTCGCATACCACCCTTTAAAAATGTATGACATAAGCGCTGGAAATCAATTTTTAAACGAAGTCGTTGAGACACAACCGTTAGCAATAGCCCGCGCGACAGCCAGCCTTTGTGATATTAAGTCGTTGGTGGGAGAAGTGTTTGCAACGGTGTGAATTGAATTTTTTGAAACGAAAAGTATAACGAAAAAGAGACAACTATAAATGTATGCTGCGAGAGAAAGAGATAAAACGCGTTTTTATATAGTTTCCCTATCCTTTGTCTCCTCTTTGTGCTATGGTTCGTACGTCCAGACTACTCTATTGTCATATACGATGTTTTTGTTGTTGTTGTTGCTGTACTCTATCATCGTCATATACGTTCTTGTTGTTGTTGTACTTGTGGCTGCTGTTGCTGCAGCTATTGTTGATGCCGGCAACGCCAAAGGGAGAGAGAGACTGCAGCTTAGTCAGTAGCAAACGCGCATGGTAGAACAAAAACATATGTAGATATAGATATATACATTAATAAAAATAAATAATGAAATTTCTAAAATAAAAGTAGCCTAAGTTACTCCTTATTACATCAGCTATCTGGCAGTGAAAGCCCCGTCAAAATTGGTCCAGCCGTTTCAGAGATTAGCCGGAACAAACAGACAGACAAAAATTATAAAAAAATGTATTTTGGTATATGTACCGTGTATACATCGATATGTATTTAGTAAAAACCGGTTATTTTAATATGTATTACAACATTATTATTATTTATCTGTCTACCTGTATACTACGTGTAATGAGTACAAATATACATATTCGATATATGAAATTCTTCTACATATCAATTTACGTAAAATGCAACAAAAAAAAAACACTTGATAAATAATATTAAGCATACGTCATGTTGTTGATAAAATGTTATCATATCATGATAAAAGTATTAAAAAGCAATGATAAATATACATTTTAATTAAAAACGTCTAAGGAATAAATATGTATATCTAAAACATGATTTATATATATATTTTTGTTGAAAATAAGCATTAATACTAATATTAAGTATACGCACTGTGCTGTGTCAGCCATGTTAAGTAAGCAATAAGAGAATAGAACTGCTTAATGATGTACTATGTGCCGTATTAGTAACATAAAAAAGAAGTCAAAGCCGGTAGCTTATAAACATAGCATTAAAAACACAGCCAATTTAATTATGTTGCGTATACGCGCACTGACATTTCTAGATACATACTACAATATTTCGTTTATTTAGTGATTAAAATCCAACAATATTTCGCATTGCAAAAATGCTAAATTTAATTGGCAAACAATTATATTAAGTGTCAAACGATTGCTATATAAATAATAAAATTTAAAACAAATACATATATGCATAAAACAAAACGAGGTGTGCTTTATAGCTTCGGATAATTGAACCTAAGCATTGGTGTGTGTGTGTGTGTGTGTGTGTGTGTGTGTGTGTGTGTGTGTGTGTGTGTGTGTGTGTGTGTGTGTGACAGTTGCGTTGACAATGCGCCATAAAACTACAAACTCGATTATTAGTTAGACAGCAAACGAGCTGTGATCAACTGATTGCTCGTTTTTGATCGATTACCAATGAATGCACAAAAAACTTTAAACGTGTTATTTGGTAGACAATACAGCGCCAATTCTCAATTGAAATTTGAGAAACAAAGCTTTTGTAGAATAGTAGAGTTAAAATGGCATATACTAACATAAGTGGTTGACCTCCTCGCAGTAGAAAACGCATAAAATACATTTAAGTAAATTTTTCTATGTAGGCGCAAACAGTTGAAAGAAAACATATTTTTAGAAAGTAATTAAAACAAAATAAAATGAATAAATATGGAGAGAAATATTTTCTAAAAAAAAAAAAAAACCAAAAATTCATTTCCGATTTGCGCCTTTAAAGCGTATACGGGTATTTATCGCATAAAACTTTGCATTTAATTAAAATTTTCTATGTGATTTATTAGTATATGTGCTTTTCTTTGTTTTTGTTGTAAACTGCTTTTTTTATTTGGCAAATAAAGAAATGTCTTTGCAAATATTTATGACTTTTGGTTTATTTAGCTTTTTTGATTTTTAGCTGTTTTTCTTTTTTATATTTTATTTATCTTATCTGTACGGAGGCTTTTGGTATACTTATTATATAAAATTAGATTTGTATACGTACTATATTTTTTATTATTCAATAATCCAGTTAAGCCATAAGCGAAAGAAAGTGACTTTGACATTTTTATTATATCTTAAATAATTTTATATAATACAAATTGAAATGGTAAATGGCAACTATTCCGAGTGGCTTGGGGGGTACGTCAATCGGTAGCCTAGGTTTTGGGAATTTAGTCGCTATGGAGCGTTTCTCTGGAGCTGATCGTGCGTTGTGCGTACGTGAGAAAATTCTGCAGTATTCGGCATGTACGTCATTTAAAGGATGCACCAAGCCCTCGACTCATTGGAAAATGGGTCGAGAAGTTTGAAGAGACCGGTTCAACGCTGGAAAAATCAAAATCCGGGCGTCCAAGGTCTTCGAGAACGTTAGAAAACGTAGACAGTCTAGTCTGTTCGTGACAACCCAGACCTTTCTATTCGGAAGCGTGCTGTTGCTTTAAACGTGCATAGATCATCATTGTTCCGCATTTTACACAAAGATTTAAAGTTGCACCCCTACAATATTCAGTTGGTGTAAGAATTAAAGCCTCAGGAGGCTTGAATTCATAAATCAGATGATTGAGTGCTTTCCAACGTTTAACAACATCATGTGAAAAAAAAAACAAAATTGCCAATACTGGAGTGCAACCAATCCAAAACACAAACATCAGAAACCCCTACATTCGCCTAAAGTGATCGTATGGGCTGCGATGTCGGCGTGTGGAATTATCGGCCCTTACTTTTTTTGAAGGTGAAAGGGGACGCACAGTTACAGTAAATTCAGAGCGTTATGTGGAGATGTTAGACAACTTCTTCGTGCCTGAACTGAAAAACTTTCCTGGTTATAACCAAAGAACATGGTTCCAGCAGGACTCAGCAACTTCACACACGTCCAACAGGTCTCTACCACGAGTTCATGAAATTTTGTCCTGGAAAATTGATCACCAGCAGAGTTGACATAAATTGGCCTCCACGAAGTCCCGATTTAACCCCTATGGACTTTTTCCTGTGGGGTTACGTCAAATCTAAATTTTACGACAACAAACCGACTACCCTGACACACAATTGAAAGAATATATCCGTCACGAAATGGCAGCCATCACGGCGAATACCTGCCGAGCCGTCATAGGAAATTTTACTTTTTTTTATCGATTTTTTAAATGTGAACTTTCTTTTGAGATACCAGTATACTAGTATACCACTTGAGTTGTCATACTCACATTCACAAGAGTATGCGTTTATCTTCTCGGACAGTCAGGCTGCTCTGAAAGCGCTGAACTCTTTCAGCTCCAATACTAAAACCACAACGGAGTGCCGTAAATCTCTTAACGCGGTTGCCGAGCACTATATTATATATCTCATCTGGGTGGGTGCCTGGTCACCAAAATATAGAGGGAAATTGTGAAGCGGACAGACTAGCCAGAGAGCCTACCGCTGCTGATATGGCTACATGTACACTACAGATCTCAGCAAAGATGATCGGTATAGTAAGTAATAGAAGGTGCAATCTTGGCACGTGTAGAATCTCCAGACTCACCTGGCCAAAATATAATCTCAAAAGAACAATAACACTACTTCAACACAAGAGAGAGCAGATAGCTGTTATTGTGGGAGCCCTCACAGGCCACTGCATAATAGGGAGACATGCCATAAGGGACTTCTGCAGAAGCTGTGGAAATGCCGAAGAGGGTGAGACGGTCGAGCACTTGCTATGTCACTGCCCGACCCATAGTAGGAAGAGACAGACGTTACTAGGGCGCAACTTGCTGGATAACTAAACTGAGATCTCGGAACAAGAGATAAAACATATCTCAATGTTTTTGGCACTGTCAAAGTGGTTCTCAGAGTAGCAAAGGCAAAAAGAACGGGCAACCCGCCATCAATCATAGACCATCCGTTTCAATGCAAATGGCTGTAGTCTCCTTTAATCTCAGTTTTGATATTATTACATATACAAATACAGCGGAATAAAGCTAGTGGGAGACACTTGAAATAAAAACTACGCTTATCTCAAGGCCAGCTCTATGCCGCATTTTCACGTGTGTCAAGATCCTTAAATATAGGAATCAAAAATAGTAAACTCAAAAGTTTGTTATTATAATTATGCGCCTCAAAGTCGGGAGTTAAAGTTAGTTAACACATGTGCAAAAATTTATTAAAGCTTTGGCAATAAGCAAATTTGTCGAATTTGGAGCGTGGAAACTCCAATGCTTATCCATTAGCATTCGGCACACTCCAAAAAATGCACGATTTGACGGCATCATCGGATCAAACTTCTTTAAAAACGAAGAAAATGCAACAGTCACCATCAATGGCGTCCGATGTCGAGTCATATTGAACGATTTTTATGTTCCCAAAAGTACCTGAACATAATCAGGAAGGGCTTAGGTTTCAACAAGATGGTGCCACATGCCAGACTTCTAAAGCATTCATCGACATATTGAGGGAAGACTGCCTGGCACGCAAGATCTTGTGATCTGACACCGCATAACTATTTTCTGTGGCGATACCTAAAATCGTTGTTTTTTGCGGACAAGCCAGCATCGATTTCAGCCTTAGAATTCAATATCGAACGCACTATTCGTAAGATAGGGTCTCAAACGATTGAAAAACTGTTGGAAAATTTGTTCTTCAGAATGCAGTTCATCAGACGAAATACTGATTTTTGTTTCTCATTTGAGGGTTTCAGCTACACTATTTAGCTAGATAACGGTATATTTGTGCTTTTCGATGTGTGATGTGTCATTTTTCTAGTGTGTGAATGGCAATTGGCAATGACAATTTTTTTTTATAACATTTTCATTTTTTTATTAGATTTTGGTCTGATTTGCTTTCAAATTGCGAAATTTGTCAAATTGGAATTGTTTACTTTTGAAAAAAAAAGTTAATTACTCAAAAATGCGACAAAATTTGCAGGAAACTTGAACTTTCATCAGCTGTAAATCAGTCAGTTTTTACGAGCATTCGATCGAAACGAATTGGATATCGTTAGACTCGTAATTTAATCACCTTTCTAGTGTTATATCGCTCATTTCGATCGAACAATTCGTACTGAACGCTGGTTTAATTAAATTCATACATCGAAAAACACAATTATACCGTTATCTGGATGATGATAACCTAAATGAACAAAATCAATAAAAAAGTGTAAGAGAAAGATCTTATTAAAAATGAAATTTGTAAGTTGGTATTAAATTTGGAATAGTTTGTTTGTAAACGCACAAATTTATTAAACAAATATTCTCTCAGCTGCTCTCAAGTACTAAATGAATAAATTTTAATTGTTCTTTCAAGTGAAAGATATTTCATGTTTTGTGATAGTCAACTTTAAAATAGAATTTTAATAAATTGAACGAAAACCAAACAAAAAAATACCTAAAAATCAAATGGAAAACCAAAATAGACAGACGTACAATCATATGAAGAAAAAAATGACTAAAAATAATTCACATCTCCAAAAACAAAACGACACCGAGTAATAAGTAAGTATGTATGTACTTAAGACACTTAACAAATTACTGAAATACAAAAAAAAAAAAAAAAAAAAAACAACAACAACAACAAAAAGCTTAAAAAATCACAAAGTAAGAAGTAAAAATTTAACGAAAGAATAAATACTAGACAAACACTTAAATATAATATGCACATTGTACTACTTAGGTACGCATCAAAGTACGAACGATCGTTCAGATCACATGTTTGTCATTCATTTTACCGACTTTGCGCGTTAAATACGTATACATATCTTTATTACGCAAAGACTAAATAAAATGAAATACCACTATACACACTTGCATATTATAGAGCAGCAAAAACTTATTTCCATATCTTGTTTTATATACTATTTTAATTGAGTAAATACAAATTAATTTCTTTTCGCCGACGCTGCCGTCAACGAACTTGAAAATTAAAAATATAAAGGCAAAATATTTCGATGAGCTGCTGAATTTTGCTTTTCATCTACAATATATACAAAGAAATCTGCATTATTTTCCTGAGATTCAGTTGATTTTCAGCTGCCACTTGTTTCAAAATTTATTGATCATTTGAGTAGAAAAAATAAGCCACCAAAATGTTTTTTCGAAATTTTTCAATTTACATATTTCACTTGTTTCACTTGTTTCATTTTAATTTTTTATTTATTTTTTTTGGTCGATTTGGTTATTTTGAAAATTGTACATATTTACGCTTTTTATTTTTTGCTTACATTTTGCTGACCTTGCACAATGTTATATAGTTCTTTTAGGCAGTCGCATCGAAATATCTAATTATGAAATGTAAATAAAATTTAGCTACACACAAAACAAGTATTTGAAGTACATGGTATACAGGTGTTAAGTGCCTTATTAGATGTATATTGGCAAAAATGTATAAAGAACGTAATTAGATAAATTATAAAGCATTTAAGACAATAGTTTCTTAAAAACAATGAAAAATAAAAACCGGCCAAGTGCGAGTCGGAATCCGTACCATTATTTATAAAAATAAATATTTAAGTGGGGCTCCCATACAACAGAAATGATTTTTTTTCTTTTTTAAGATAATGGTACGGAACCCTTCGTGAGCGAGTCCGACTCCCACTTGATCGGTTTATTATATTAACTTTTTCCACATTTCTCAAATTCAGCGTTTCATTTTTTGTCATTTGACTCAGATAGGTTTTAGTATAGCATAAGAAAGGTGCATGTATGCAATAAACATGGGTTTAAGCATCGAATAATATTTGATATTACTTCAAGCCTAAAGGTAGACACTAAATACAGAAGGCTATTATAAATATGCAGCATTGCATTTATCACTCTCGCACTATTACCTCTCGAGTTATTACCTGACCACCAGTTTGGTTTTCGAAAAAGACATGGCACTCCTGAACAGTGCTACCGCGTAGTACAAAAGATCACAGAGGCTTTCGAGACTAAAAAAAATATTGCTCGGCAACGTTTATAGACGTAAAGCAGGCCTTCGATAAAGTTTGGCACTAAGGGCTGCTGTTTAAACTAAAGATAATGAAGCCAACTAATTATTTTTTAAGTTTTTTTTTTTAAGTGTGCGCGGGATGAGAATGAGCACTCTAACATTAATGCCATCAATGCCGGTGTTCCCCAAGTTAGTGTCTTAGCACCTATCTTCTACACGTTATTTACCGCTGATATATCAATATTCAGCAACCAGGATCTTCTAGCTGCAACATACGCAGTTGATACCGCCTTCCTGGTTTTGTCTAATACTCGTAATGCGGAAGAAGCTTCAGCATTACTCCAAGCGCAGATTCACGTTCTCGATACAGATGAGCGCGAATAAATCTACACATGTTACTTTTGCAACGAGACATGGAACCCGCCCTCAAGTGATCATATATGACTTGCCCATTCCTCACGGAATACATATCCTAAATCTCCCTTTTAGGCTAACTTAATTAAGTTATGCTTCTTATGACCGTATGACACACGAATACAATCAGCCAATTGTTTTTCCCTTCAATGCTCTGGTATTTCAAACACGACAGAGACATGCGAAAGGAATAGCTATATATAGCAACATTAGCGTACGATTGAAATGTTATGTGATAGTAATGAAGCTCGAAAATATTATGAAAAGGTCAAGCGTTAGGCCGAAGATTTTAAGCACAGAGTTTCTCTCTGTAGGGACGAAAATGTGAGGCTGTTTACAGAAGTCCACCAATTACTGAGACTATGCAGAAGTCAATTCTCTAACATACTTGAAGACGATGAAGGAAACAATGCCGCGAAGTTAGAGAAATAATTCCAGAAGCACTAGTTGATGTTCTCGCCATCGTAGAGCCAAGGAACTATAACGAGCTCGACGAGCTGCCAGCTGAGTTATTTAAGATCGGTGGAGTAGAATTGGAATTGGAACTCTTATGCAAGATACAATCCGATGAATACATGCCCAACGATTGGAATCTCAGTTTTTTGTCCTATCTTGAAGATAGACGAACTCGCTGTTTGCGCGAATTATGAGGAATAAGACTCCATTCAATTGAATATAAAATTCTGTCACGCATACTATGTAAACGGCTGAAGCTGTACACGGATACACAGACAACATAGTATCGCCACACGCAAACCATTGTCACGTTTTGGACGATATGCGAGGATGAGTCTGAAAGTGGAAAATTTCTCGTACAATTTTTGAACCTATCAGAGTTGGCGACGAGTTTCGAATCTGTATGAACTGTATGAAGCTGTTTGAGCTGTATGATGAGGTTGGCATAGTTCGGCACATAAATAAAAAGATGCACAGCGAAGCTCCAGCACGGAGGGTATACATGGGAAAGCTTAACTAAATTGGTGGACAATGTCAGAGCACGCGTTTGGAAAGAGCAAGTTCGGGAAGCTCACTGCAAACTTAGTATAAATAATAACTGGCAACAGCTATAGCGGCCGGTGTGCCTTCCTACGGGTGACCATTATCGGTAAACTAGCGTCATATAAGTAAAAAACGAAAAACATAAAAATGCCTGCTGGTTACTCGATAGAAAACTGCTTTGTCAGTTACGGATGACTACTGTTTCTATTGTTTAAATGTGACATATGCGAAACACACATTATGTGAGTGCGTAGACTTCAAACCTGTGAAATTTCATATAAAGTGTGGAACATACAAGATGCCACCGTTTCAGTGCAATAAATTGGACTGATAATAACACATTTAATATGTGTTCATTTTTAATAAAAAAAAAACTTATTAAAATTAATCGATTTTTTTGTTTGTTTTACTATTTATAATTTTATTTTTATTTATTAATATTTTATTAATAATTTAAATTATTTTATTTATTATATTTATATTGATTAATTAATATTTAAATAATTATTATCATATTGTAATTTTTATAATGCAGGCCTGTTCCGATTCACACTTTCGGGTAAATTTAGCGAAATTTAAAACGATAAACTGGGTAATTTTTCACGTATAAGATGATTTTGCGTTTTTAATTATTTTGGCTTGAGTAAGACGAAATACACTGGTTCAAAACCAAGTGAATTCAAATCGAAATTTATCGAATTCACTTACGCAAAATCTTACCGAAAGTGAAAACCGGAACAGGGTTTATAGTATCATACTTTAGATTATTATTTTTTATGCGTTGATTTACTTTTAACTTCATACTACCAACATAAAAAATCACATTTTGTAAATCTTTCATATTTCTAAAAAAAAAACACACGAACTAATTTTCAAAAAAAAAAATAAATAGTTTCTCACAATTTTTCACATGTAAAATATTTTCTTTTTTACACAATTTTCTATATTAGTATTATTTATTATTATAATAATATATTTAATAAATTTGCACCGGACACAAGAACGAGAACGTGTTTTTGACAACGAACGAAATTTATTATTGTAGGTAAAAATTTTATTGTTTCAAATTGGACTAGAGCGAGCCGCGTGCGCGTGTGTTTGTCTGTCCAATTGGATATGCAATTGAAAGCACAACTGAGCAGAAATATTTATTATTTCCATCATCTCTGCTAGTACAAACAACTACAACTACAACAACGCTAAGCAACACGGAGAGAACGGCGGCAAAGGTGGGCCTTCACTCTCAACTTATTTAATTTGCTTGAGATTTTCCGCAAAGACAATAAATATAGCAAACACAAAATTCAAAAACAATTTAATGAAATTATTAAAAATGAGCGCAAGTGTAAGAAAAAGAAGGCGTGCGAGAGAGAGAGAGATAAAAATGATAAAAATGACGTTGGAAGAGTAAGAAAGTAAGCTGAAGTGCGCAAAAGCATGCGAATATTTAACAAGTGAAAAGAGAGCGAGAGAAATGGTATTGCATAAAAGAAAGAGCGCGTATGCGAAAAAGAGCTAACATTTCTGTATAGTATGTATTTGCTCAGCTGTTAATCACCTGTTCTCGACGCAGTATTTGTGAGTGTGCGAGTGTGTTTAAGTAGCTCTTATCACACAGATACAATCGACATGTTATTGACATGAAATAGCTTTTGTAAGCAAAGAAGTATCTAATAAAGCAAAATATTAAATAATTTGAAGAAGATGACACCGAGATGTATTTAAAAACAAAAAAAATAAATCAATAAATCTTGGACAGAACCAAACTTTATGTGGTCTCCTCAGATGCATCCTTGCATACGTTACAAACTCTGTGACATAATTATAATACTATTTGAAGATAATTATTAAAGCTATAAGTTTCTGATGACAGTCAAGTCATATTGTTGCATGTAGAATTGCAAGTGTCACGTGTTAAACATTAATTTGGGTGTCACCGAAGATTTAATACTCTTCAAACATGCCCTGTTTGTTCAGCAACTTCAAAACTTCAAGTTTGCAAAGGTACAGATTAGGCCACAATAAGGGGTAGCCCCATACAAACTTGCACAGCAGTTTTAAGTTTTTGTATGAAATACTTTGTGTATTCCATATAATTCAAGATTTATCCATTTTAAACAAGGTACAAGGTATCTCGAAGTCGAGTACAGTCGACGGCAGCATTCGTTCTTGTTCATATATATATTTGGCGTGAATTTCGGGTTTTTTTTATGACGATTTTTGATAGGATAGAGGGTTGTGAATAATTTTGTTGCGCATGAAATGATTAGAAAGAATTAAATTATAATTTAAAGAAACTTCAAATCGAGCGTTGGTTGAACGACGGACGTCTGAAATGTTAAGCAGCACAGTAGACAGTTGAGCTATCGAATCTTCAAATGTTTACTGATACAAGTGTTGAGCATTGTATGGCATATATATATATATATATATATATATATATATATATATATATATATATATATATATATATATATATATATATATATATATATATATATATATATATATATATATATATATATATATATATATATATATATATATATATATATATATATATATATATATATATATATATATATATATATATATATATATATATATATATATAGAGAGAGAGAGAGAGAGAGAGAGAGAGAGAGAGAGAGAGAGAGAGAGAGAGAGAGAGCGAGCGAGCGAGCGAGCGAGCGAGCGAGCGAGCGAGCGAGCGAGCGAGCGAGCGAGCGAGCGAGCGAGCGAGCTAGCTAGCTAGCTAGCTAGCTAGCTAGCTAGCTAGCGCGCGCGCGCGCGCGCGCGCGCGCGCGCGCGCGCGCGCGCGCGCGCTCTCGCTCTCTCTCTCTCTCTCTCTCGCTCTCTCTCTCTCTCTCTCTCTCTCTCTCTCTCTCGCTCGCTCGCTCGCTCGCTCGCTCGCTCGCTCGCTCTCGCTCGCTCGCTCTCTCTCTCTCTCTCTCTCTCTCTCTCTCTCTCTCTCTCTCTCTCTCTCTCTCTCTCTCTCTCTCTCTCTCTCTCTCTCTCTCTCTATATATATATATATATATATATATATATATATATATATATATATATATATATATATATATATATATATATATATATATATATATATATATATATATTCTATATTGTAACATTGTAAATTATTGATTTGCTCACTGTCAAAATTATTGTTGACTAACAAATTTTTGCTAGAGATATTTATTGTACAAAATTTTGATAAGAATTACATAGCTCGTTGCATTTATTATACAAAGTCGATGCTTATCATAGACCTTCTCATGGTCAAGTATACATACTACTTCAGTACAGTTCATTTCTATATTTTTTGTATATTCGCAAAGGAAATAAAGAAAAGGACCAGCTAGCTGTGTTGTCGCGTATGATGACGCACTTGTTTGTTTTATTGCTTAATGATTATATTATATTATATGTACATAGTGAGAAATACGTATGGACTCACTGACTGGGAAATATTAAAACAAAAAAAAATTTTTTCTGGTGCAAGCTGCTATATTATGTATTGCTAAACTAACGCAGACTGCGTGACACCAAAAAGTAAATATATTTTAACAATGTTCATAAAAAAAAAAAAATGGTTTGCATTTAACGGCTGTACTCTAAGAGCCATTTTCACGGCATAGAAATTCATTAGAGAATACGAATTTCCAAGATATGCAATTGGGGGAATAACATTGAGTACTGTATTTCACGACTTCACAATTGTAATAAATCGAATTCGAATAGCCCTGTAGTATGAATCAATTATTTGTATGTTGTCGTTGAAAATCTGTCACTTCTTTGGTATGTTATGGTTGAAAATCTGTTACTTTTGTCTTATTTATCACTCAGCTTCAAGATGCTGAACATGGTAAACGCATAAAAAGTATAAATTATAAAATAAGAAAAAAATTGAATGAAATTCATTAGAGAATACGAATTTCCAAGATATGCAATTGTAGAAAATCCATTTCGAGTAGCTCTGCAGTATAAATCTATTTTTTGGTATGTTATCGTTGAAAATCGGTTACTTTTTTGGTATGTTATCGTTGAAAATCGGTTACTTTTGTCTTATTTATCGGTCAGCTTTTTGTTTTGGTTTGTTATCGAATTTGTGAAGTCAAGTTGGCAGCTATATTTGAAATATATATTTTAGTGGGTCGAAGTAGGCAATACGTTTATAGGCTAAATAACAGTTGTGACATTGAGAACTAGGTTATATCATGAAAAAATGAGCTATAAAGATATAGGCGAGTCGTGACAATGACCGAAAACAATTTTACTCATAATAGAAACAAGATACTAGCCGATAACATAAAAATATGTTTTCATAAAAGCTCTTAATGATATTATTTGGCATCCATACCTAATTTTTTTTTTTATTGCATTGTTACTGTACATTCAGTTAAAGAAAATTAAACGTTCTCTTTCAACTCGTAAATTTAATGTTCGCGAAAAATGTAGTCACAAAGTTTACGCAATACTTCTTCACAAATTGTACGCAGCGTATCAAAACCTATGCCAAGTACTTCCAGACCTATTTCGACGCTGAATCAGATCGGCAATCATTTTGATGTCTACTGACTTTTTTGCTTTGGGGCCGGTGAAGTATTATGCAACGCAAAAGTCAGGGGAGAGAAGGTGTTTTCAATTTGTTACTTTACATTTCTCAAGTTATTTTAATATAAACAAACATTTGAAATCGTATTATCTAGATATAAATAGGCAAAGGGAAAACAGTTTACTGCCATTTTATCTGCCTTAAACACAATTTATTCAATACATTTTTTTGTTGTTGGAAAGGTTATGAAGAGTTGTAAAGCATAATGTGTATCGGTTAAATATTTTGGACGTAAAACACTTTAACCATTTTTAAACACCAAGCGTATGTTATAATTTGCAAGCAGTTTATGTAATTACAAAGTTAAGACTTGCTGCTGCTTTCAAAACATTCGGGGTATCGCTGAAAATGCTTTCGCCATAATACACTTGAAACTTAGTTTTATTAATGAATTTTGGACATTTAGAGGCTATAGCGTTTTCCCCTGTGACACCCCTGCATTATTACACTCATTATAATTTAGTACTGTGAGTCAATAAATCAATTAAGTTTGAAAGAAGTAAAAGAATCAAAGCTTTACTATTTTTCACACATCTTCATTGCACTTTTAAGGTGCTTAGCTCAAGGCTACCTGAAGCTTCCAGCCATTAGAGGCCACAATAACGAGTTTCAAACTACAATAATATTGCTTAATATATATTTTTATAAAAAAATTTGAAAAGTGTGGGTAGGGTTTGTATGTGAGCTACTTCTAAAAGTGGTCATGTCATGGTACTAGTAATATACGTTGAGCCTAGAAACATAGGAAGTCTACATACCCGATTTCAGATCAATAGCTTAAAAACTAGTTTTGTTTCATATAGACAGGGGATCAAATTTGCGATTAAGTATTAAACTTCCAACTTTGAAACCAATATTTCAACAGCTGAGAGAATTACTATTAAAAGCTATGGCTGTCTCTTTTCTTTTTTAGTTATTTAAAAAAAAAAAAAAAAAAAAACATTGGTCACGTCAGGTTAAGTTGGATCACCGTATATGTACATATGAGAGAGGTATTGTTAGAAATAAGTTCCGCTGATTAATTTGAAAATACCACTTTCCAAGATGTATGCCAAATTGTATGACAGAATTCGATACAAAAAGATATATAGAACACTTTTGCATTAGGTACAAAAACGCGAGCTTTGCAGAGCATGATGGGCACGCTGCTGTACTCGAAAATATAATAACGAATTTAGTGTGTTTAAGTTATCTCTATTCATCTTACACTGATATTTAAATATTACATTTTCTTCGTCATACTGTAATTAAATTAAACGTAGAACAATCGAATTTTCAAATAAATATTTTTTTTCAGTGTATATAAAGCTAATCTAAAAGCTACACCGCCTAGTATCTGTACATGTTGAAAGCTCATAAGAAACAAAAATTTATCGTAGACCACAACCCAAGCAAGTGTGGTGAGTTTAAAAAAGCATTGCAATTACAACAAAAACTCACCGCTTTGCGCTTATCCGCCTCAGTTGCCGCTGAATTTGAACGATGCCTGAATAGATCCATCACTTTGGTCATTGGTGAGCGTGTTGCATCCGCACGACGCACTGCAGTCACTGTGTGATAATACTGTAAAATTAAAATTAAAAAAAAAAAAAAACGATATAAAATTTCAATTATTAAATGCACTCATGCATCATGTCAAACACTCACCTGTGCATCGCTGCCCTGATGCGGATGCGCTGAGCCATCTTTAATCTTTGCTTTCGTTGACACTGTACCATCAGCATTTGTTATCGTTACCGCAGGATGTTGCCGATGTTGATGTGTACCGCCACCGATGAGACCCGAATTTTGCATTGCCACTTTCATGGAATTCATAAGGCCACCAGCGCCGCCACTGCGTCCCTCCGAGTGACCGCCAGAAACGGAATATGTGCTACTTGTTGCGCTGCTATCAGCCGACGATGGATCGAGCAAATGTTTCTCCTTTTGTCGCTTTGCATCCGATTTGGCACGCGGTCGAAATACATCGAAAATTGTGGGTCGACGATTCGGCGATGCAATGCCATGTACTGTTGACTGATTGAGCACAGGTGAATCTTCGCCACTGCGACGTCGCTCAAGCGAACCAGAACGTGAACCGGCACCGGCACCGGCAACACGTTCTGTGCTGCGTGAGATCTTTTCGGTATTTCGAATTAGCTTCTCCAATTTGGCTGTCTCGCGTTCAATGCGACGCGCTGTTTCACGTTCGATTTTGCGTGCCTCCTTTTCGCGGCGTGATTGTTCTTTCTCCTGACGTCTGTGAAAAAGTATTATTATCAAATTTAAGTTTTAAAAGTTTATAATTTCATACTATGTAAAATACTTACTTCGCTTCCTTTTCCATTTTCTTTGAAGCTTTCTTTGCTGCTTTGGCATTGGGTTCCGTAGGCGCACTGGAGGGCCTTGAGCCGGGTGCACGTCCAGCATCCTGTTCCTGAAAGCGTACATGTCGTTTTTGAGTATGTGGTGCGGTTTTTTGCATTATATAAATATCAAAAAAAATCAACAAAAAAAAATAAAATATATATTCAAAAAAACAAAATTATTTGCCACCAAAGCAAACCGTCTTCGTGCACTTTCACTGGCGCACTAAAAATATCCATTTGCTACATTTCCCTGACTACCAACAACATCATCCATATTATTGTAATACATACATTCATACTCATAGATATAGGCGGCTTCGTCTTCATTGTCGCTCGTAATAATAATTGCTCAATGCTCAACGTTCGCGCGCCACAAGTGGTCAATAGGATAACAATTATATTTTGTTGGTGTATCGCTGCTGTGTATTGATAGCCACCAGCCGCAATTATGCCGAATTGTTGGCAAACAATTCGTTCGAAATAAAGTTAGAAGAAGCGCTGCGCTACGTATGTAACCAGTAAGAAATAAGAATTGCACTAGAACATGAACATTTCGCCGACATTATCCTTGACGTAGTTACTTTGGCGTATCAATTAATTGACCCCATGCGTTTTGTTTCATACTCACTCTTAGTTAAATTTACTTTTTCTGGCCAATATACGAGTGTGTCCTTGCCGCATATTAATTATCGAGGCTGTGTTCGTGTTTTTTGCATCTACTTCATTCTACTTGTGATCGACTTTAATCAATTAATTTATGATTGCGTAAAATTACAGTGGGTGGAGCTTTGCATGTGGATTTCACGGATGACGGCATAAATCTTTATTGGTCTTGAAATCGGTTTGGAGAATTGTTGCGTCTCATTTTAAGCATAAAAATAATGGTGAGTTTAAGATTCTTTGTAATGCAAGTGTGGTGAATATTTGGTTCGATTTTCTCTTTCAGAAAGATTTTGCGAAAGTGAATCCGTTAAACCGGTCCGATATTCGCGCAGAATTTCACGATTTTAATTCACTTGACTTTGAGTATATTCAAAACACTAAATAAGCCCGAAATCGAACACCAGATCAGTTTACCGAATACGTTTCAACGATTTCTTACATACACCGAGGCATTATATTTAGGAATATATTTCGTTTGTGCAAATATATATAAGAGCCAAAAGGAGGCGTGGAAGATCTAATAAAGTATATCTATTCTTAATCAGCATCAAAAGCCTGTTTTCACAGGTTTGAATTAGTTATTAATAACACAACACTAAAAATATGTTTTTAAAATTGGCAGGGAGGCTCTTCTAAGACCGATACATGTATAAACTATTCAAGCCGATATGGTACCATCATCCACTTTCATGTTTTTCAATGTCAATCTGATATGAACTGAATGGAGACTTCGTATGGACAGACCTTTTCATTTTCATTTCAGTCAATGGACACTATAGCACTATCATTATAGTGTGAAGCCTCGTTGCCATTTTTAATGTTTTTGTATAGCCAACTATGCAGCCAATGACGTAGCGAAAAAACCTCTATCAACAGTTTTTTTTTTATACCATTCACAAATAAACTGAAATGGTTTGTCAGAAAGTTTATAACACATTAGTGGAGAGACCGCATAAAGTAAATTGAGTTATGATCGGCTCAACATGATGGGACTTCAAGTTTGGATATTTCGGCTCTCCTATTCCCTCTTCAGATGAAGAGTATTAAGTGAACGGGCTAGCTCCATACAAACTTGCTGCTACTTATGAGTTTTTGTAAGAAAATACTTTGTTTTTGCTTAACTAACAAAGCTACAAATGCCAAACTTATTGAATCTTATGTCAATCCTTATAGAATATCTTTATCAGCATCGAAAACTGATTAGATTTATCAGTGTCTGTCTGTCTGCCGGTCTGGATGTATGGACAGTTAGATTTTCCTTAACCATACGAAAATGTCTTATATTAAATTTAGTCTAGTTTTTAGGGCCACATGGCCCTACACAAGTGTGAATGGTATTAAAACTTCGGTTTTATTGAACGTTTTTCTTGGGTTGTTTTTTACTCTGCCCTGAAGGGGGAAGGGTAGCTAAGTTATGAAATGTATGTAGCAGGCAGAAGGAGAAGGAGGACAGACGCCAAAAAAAATATATACATTCTTGATCCGGAATGTCAAGTCGATATAGACATGTCTTTCTGACCGTCCGACCATTTATAGATACATATTACCATAGTCTGAACGCCATTTTCTCTTGAGTTAAAGTGTATGCATTAAACTTGCCAACCTTGCTTGAGAGGTGAACTCCACTAAAAACCTGAAGTTGGTACTCAGTAAAAAAAAAAAAAAAAAAAAAAAAAAACTGTATTCAGAAAACACGACATATGGTCTGAAAATAAAAATTGTTTAAAAACTACAAACGCCATCTGACGTCAGGTCAAGTTCTTCTTGGACTAATTATGTAGGTCCAGATCGGAATATAGAATATAGGCGCCATACAAATCTATGGTATAATTTAGACCTAACTCTCTAATAGTCGAAAACACTCGGCACCAGCATTCTTTCTTGTTTCCTTTTGAAATTATCTAGAGGTCTTTCATTAGTGGATCTAGGGGGAGGGAACTGGGAAAAAAACTAATAATGTTTCATATAAAATTTTTATGTAAGGTATCTTCTTTTCTCTTGTTTTTTCACGGGTGGTTTTTTTTAGGAGAGTTCCACAAAGAGTATCCATATTGATACGCCACGCACACTTTTGGGGTGGTCCCATTCCGCCCACTTTTTTGCTTTTCTACGAAGAATGTCTTTAGTTATGTCAATATCATATCTTGACACTAGATGTGTTGGCTTCTAATGAATGGTCGTTTCACATACATATACTAATGGGTGTGTCTCGCCCACTTTTTATGTTAGGCGCTACACAAACCCATGTTTATGTTTTACCAAACGATTTGAAATTTCGAATGAATGGTATTCGAGCTTTGGTTCAACTGAAGCTAATGTTTTTTCTTGGTTTATAATGGTTTGGTATGCAATTATAATGCATAGGTTAAATATTGTAATTGAAGGGAGCGTAAACAATACTCGATTCATAACTACAAACCATTCGAAAAACTTGGTGAATCTAATATTTCAACTATAAAACAATCCAACTTAATGAAACAAAAACTATTTAACAAAATTAGCGTAAACCGAAAAATTAAATAACTAACAAACAATATACCACACAACTAGTTCTTTTATTACAAAAATCTTAATAAATAAAGTACACATCTAATTAAAAAAGACTTCACAGAAATCTAAACTGAAATTTCATTAAGCAAAACTATGTATTTACGTCACATTCCTACTAGGAGCGTGCAAAATATTAAATCTTGTTTCATGCATAAAACTTCATCCAATTTTGACCCATCTCGAATTTCACATTCAACAGGTTTCCATTACAACTGTCAGAAGAAACAGCGTGAAAAAAAAAACAAACAAAAAAAATTAAATAAAACCTGAAACATGAAAAGAAAAAAATAACTCAGCAAGTCACGTGCGCCAGCTTGGGGTCAGCATGCGACAGCTCCATCGATGCGAGTTTTTAACAATTCATATGCGCAACTGATGATGAGCTTTGGATATATCTATAAATATAAGCTAATGACATCGTTAGCAGCTCACAAGCAAGTGGGTTAAATAGATTTGCTATGAGACGTTTTTATGTTTTTGGCAGTCAAGTCAGCACATAAAAATTTGCCCATGACGCTGTTTTCGAAACGTCGTCATCACTTTACTTTATTGGTATTGAAATTATAGAAACAAATTTGGAAAAAAAAATGGTCAATCCGCTGAAACCGAATATTTAATACACTTCATGTGATACACTTCTGATGATCTTAACATTTTCGGTGAATGTTGAGATTGTAAAGAATTTTGTCATTCGTCCCGCACGAATTACATGTTTTTCGATCAAATTACAGAATTACTCTCGATAGTATATCATATTTATTATCATCACTACAAACAGATGATATTTAAATAAAGCGCACTTCATTTTGCCACTCAAAACTTCACGATAACAAACATTTAACAGTGGAAAGGGGAAAAGTTGAGATTGGTAATGTTGGATTTAATGAAAAGACCCTATAAGAAACATACAATTCAGTTTAGGTGCACATATCTCAGAACAGTGTACTTTAATATATAGACAAAGCCATGCGGATGTGACACGCTGATGCCAAAAGCAAAACACTGTACTCAGTGTTTTGTGTTTCACTTTTCCGTTCAGCACGTCATATCTGCAATATAAAATATAAACTCAGTGGTGTTTTCTGAAGGAGATATGCTTACACACTGATTTATTCGCAGCTCACAAGCTGCAAAGCTTTGACGAGCAAAAGGCTTCGTTTCACCAAATTCTCTTTTTCTCTTGTTTTAATCCAGTAAGCAGTTTTCTTTGCGATGGCTTTGAGTAAATAATTGGATTTATGGAGCTGTCAAAATGTATCTAAACATAGCGAAGGAAGCATCAGAGACCCCAAAAAGTATATACATTCGTATCGATGTAGCAATGTCCGTCCGTCCGTATGTCTGTCTGAAACAAAAGTTATTCGTCTAGTGCGTGAATGGTAAACAAACTGTATTGCGTCTCTAGGTACCGCACTGCTACAAGAGTAACTTGAAATTTCATAACTCTCAACCATTTTTACTACACGTACAGGGTATATATAGTCGAGCAACTCAACTATAATAGCTATTACTTGTTTGATTTGGTGAACTCTTTTGTTATACCATTCACACACAGTGTGAAATGGTATTATGAGTTTGTCTGAAAGTTTGTAACGCATTAAAGGAGGCATCGTAGTCCCCATAAAGTATATATATTCTTGATCAGCTCGACGAGAAAATCTAGTTCGTCTTCATGTTTTTGCGCATTTTCCGTCGAATAATTTTTATGCTATCAAGGTGAAAATTGGCACTTACACTTCTATTTATTGCAGTTTAATAACGTATCAAGATTGACCCACCGCTCACTTTTCGTATGAAAAACTTTTTATAGTCAATATCAACTTAATAAACGGAAGCTGCACATATGCATTAATGGGTGGGACCCGCTTACTTTTTGGGGTAGCCCCCATACAAGCCTACTGCCCACTTTTGTGTTTTTGTACTAAAAATTTCTTTATAAATCAATATTAGGTTGAAATGATGTGGGACAGCCGCTGTACATAGACTAATGGGCGTGTCCCGCACACTTTTTGGGGTAGCCTCCATACAAACCCACCGCCCACTTTTGTTTGTTTTTGTTTTTGTATGAAAACGTATTTATTAAAATCAACGTTAGCTCAAAATTCGATTTGGTGGATCTTAGTGAACAGCCGCTTCATATTCATATACAAATGGGCGTGTTCCGCCTACTTTTTGAGGTACTCCCATAGAAACCCACTGCTCACTTTAATGCATTGTATCAACTTTGAAATTCTATATCGTAGCATCGTGGGTAGTCCCTATTTAAAACCACCTATCCCCCCCATTTGAATGGTATTAGAGCTTCCCCTTCAGCGTTTAACGTCTTTTCTTGTTTTATTTTAAAATATAAATGGTAAAAATAACAATTCTTATGTTTGTTTGACAATAATTATTGCTCTATTTATCGAAACTTTTTGTCAAGTTAATCAAGAATAGACACCTTCAAAGCGTAACAAACTTACCGATAATATGATAACACACTTTTCACACCATGTATGAAGGGTATATGTTAAAAGTCTATCACAAAACTGGATAAAACTGAATCTTTTTACAATTTCAAGCAAATTAAGCATTTTTTGAACTTCAGCACGTATCTGTTTTTATTTGAGCAAAGCTAATAAACATTTTGCTATGCTAAAAATGCACAAACAGCTGGCTTTAAGGCGAAGCTGTTGTTTGATTTTCTTATTAGTCAAATTAAATTTACACCTTAAATTTATGTGAAAAAAAATTTTTTTTGGTAACATACTAAAAGATAGTTTATCAAATTTAAGGTAATTTCATGCAGACAATGGCATAAAATTTTATAACAACGATAAAAAAAGAAAAAAAAACTATAACAATAAAGTGATACCAATCACTGTGAATGGTTTAAGGCAGTTATACTTGTTGGCCATTTTAGAGTTGTCAAATGCATTCAAACTATTAGTTAGAACTGTATTTAATATAATATCTATGTACGACAAGGTTAGCATAAATTATTCTTAAATCGCGTCTCAACAAACATATACAAACCATAACCGAAAAAAAAAAAATTATTTCCTTTACGTGTCTAAAATAAATTATTTACAAATCCTACGCATGCATAACTTTCAATGAGCTGCATACACATTGCCATCGAACAATTTGAAATTTGTTTAAATAATGTGCGCATAAACGACTGACGTCAGAAGTCACTCAAGCAGTTCATGCAACCGCCTTACATTTATATAAAAAATATAAATTTCAACAAGACAAAAAAAAAACAACAAAAATTTCTATTGTATATTGTACTTAAGCCGTGTGTAAACTACGCAAATTTATCTACTTTATTTGGCGAAATAGCATCTTATACTACATGACATTTGCAAACAATTTGGCGTTGATTTTTTAGCATGTCATGCTGGCTCATATTTCTCAAAGTTTTTTGTCTCATCTTTGGTTTAACTTTATATCTTTTTGTTTTAAGTCAACAATTTTCGACTTTTATTTTTACGTATTAAGTACTTTCGTAAACATTTTATTTTATTTATTTTTTTTTTTTTGCCTAAATTGGTTTTGCAATTTATTTTTAGATCAGTTTGTTGTTAAGTGTTAAGATTTTGCCCTGAGTGATTGTTAAACTGTTTCATCTGATTGTCTGTCTGTCTGTCTGTGTTATTTAATCTTAAAGAAAGCGTAATTATTATCATTTTGTGATTACCCCAGGGCGAAATATATATCTTGTGTGCTACTATTGTTTTGCTTTAATATGTGTGATATAAAATTGGTTGAGAGTCGCATGAAATAAAAGTTCACAGAAAGGTAAAATATACGATATATTTGTTATATAGTGCATACTAGGAATAATAATACTAGGAATGCAATACACTTTTTCTAAACAATATTATAATATAACCTATATACTAAAATTTTGATTTTATGTGGCGGCTGCTACGCTCACAGTATGCAACTGACTTTGACAAAAAATATACCATTTAAAAGGTATTATTTTGCAGCTATGCACAATCTGTATTTTTATCAAAATTGGCTGCATACTTTTGGTGTAAACAATAGTCACTCACATAGCGAATCATTCACACATATGCTTTACATGAAATACAAACACACTAGTACAAATACTAAACAATAGCATGCGACCAGCCAGTTACAAGTTGATAAGTTTCGGCTAGTGCGAAAGAGATAGTAGATAATGTTTTATTTTGTATAAGCATCGCTATTTTTTTGGTAACTGTCTCTCTGTTTAGTATATGTTTTTATTGTGTTTGGCGCGCCGTAAAATAGCAATAACAACATACGCATACACACAATAATATACAATATTCTTTCTCTATTTCGATCGATTGAGTCAACCGCTGAGCGTACATTCGTACGCAGTATTTTATTAAAGATTGTGTTCCGTCTAATTTTAGATGTATCCATTATACAAACCCACCTTTCACCTATGTGTGTAATTTTGTATGAAAACTTCTTTATTAAACTCAATATAAACTTGAAATTCGATATGGTTGCTTCTTATGAACCAAAAACTTAACTTTAATATTTAGGGGCTTTTCCCGCCCAATTTTTGGGCTAGCCTAAAGTCAATTCCACCACCTTTGTCAATATTTGCTGGTTCAAATATACATTTTATTTATTTCGTTATAACATATAGCTGCTAACTATACGATTTGAAGTTACTAGAGTCTACCCAGTGTTCGAAATTGGAACTTTTGTCTTAAAAGTGCTCAATAATAACAATAATATAAACAATTTGAAAGCAGCAAGTCGCTTTTCCTTACGCTACGACTGCATAAAGTGCTTTCAAATAATATCATGTTTTTTAGACAGAGAGAAAAACCAAATATAGGTGTAAGTATGTATTTTTCATACACACACGGCGTGTTTTATTGTGTGAGAAGATTGTTTTATATTTAAAATATTCAATAGAAATATTGTACACTGTCCCTTTTCACAATATTTCCACCAACCACAAACAAGTAAGAATGGAAAAGTTGTGTATTCACGACTACGAAATACCCTGTAGTTTTGCTATTATTATATATTATATATTATATTATAGACCTATGCAGATTTTGAAGTTTTAAATAATTTTTATAGAAATGCGCATCTTACGTCAATACCCACAACATATTCCATATACTAGGCTCAAACCGAACCACTTTAAGAGGTATCTCCATCCCAACATGTCTTCCATTTTTGAGTATTCTATGAAAATTTTATCGCTTTTTAATTAGCTTTAATTTTTCATGAATTCTAATAAAATAGCCTGCATTGTACAGAATGGACCGCTAAATAAACTATAGTTCATATAAGGAGCCTTAAACAAGGTACAGGGTATCTCGAAGTCGACCACACTCGACTCCAGCGTTCTATCTTGTTTTCAATATAAAGTTTTTATACTGTTAATTGAAACAAAAAAAAAAAACAAGTTCTTCATAAAATCAATCAAATTAATATCCATTATTAATACCCATACTTGTGAGGATACATTTTATAAAGTCTTCATGTTCGGTATGATTTAAAGATAATAATACGGTATTGATAATCTCCTATGTAGATTAGACTATTTATTCCTATTCCTATGACTAGAATATACAATAGTTACCTCAACCAGAACACAAAAAAAAAAAACTTACATCTTCCGACGGTGCCGCCGTGGTTACGCCACTTGTTGGCGCACTATCATCTCGCATTAGCACAGGTGCCGAAGGTAGCTTTCTTCCGCTGCCATATAACGACTCCGATCTCGATGACGTTGACGTCGTCGTCGTCGTCGATGATGATGATGATGATGCCGTTGTCGATGCGGGAGTGCGTACAATCCAGACCTCGTCGAGCTGTGGTAGCTGTGCACTAACGGGTCTTTGGTCCTGTCTCGTATTACTACTAATATCACATGTGAAACTTTGGCTACTGTTTGGATTAGTGGCGGTGGCGTTGCTAATTGTATGCAACGAAGTATTACTCTCCGCTGGTGTACGGATCTCAACGAGTGAGGTGTCAAAGAATTGTTTCGAGAAATGTGGCGTTGCAGCAGAGGAAAATCGATGACTGCCATAACGCTGTGAGAATAGACCCTGCACCGAGGAGTAACCACCAAAGCTAGAGGGAAAACTGATTGTTTGTGCATTCGATGTGGCACGCAAGTTTTTCAATTGCTGCGCTTCGGTACGCAATTCAGGTGTCTCCAGCGTTTTGGTTACTTTGAATTTACCTTTAATGATGTACGGCGGCTCGGAGCTAACTGTAAGCGGTTGCGGTATACGCTGTTCGGTCGGTGTGGTTATAACGGAGAAAGAGGCAGATGTATTAGAAGACGTGGCTGGCAACAATTCAGCTGGAAGCGTTTCTCCAAGCGGTTGGAAAACTTTAATGGGCGTTATTGTATTGCAATTTGCCTTAGTTGGAGTTGTCATTTCTGCATCCATTGAAACTGTCGCCGTATTTGACATATGCACCGGCGACGTAACCGGTGTGCTTGTCACCGGTGAGGTGCTTGCATGCAAAAGCTTCTTTAGCGATGGCGGTAATATGGTTGGTGGAATTGGTGGCGGTGGTGGCGGCGGCGGTGGCACTGTCTCTATTTCCTCATAGCTGCGCGTATTTATACGATCAATTTTATGCATAAATTGCTGCCTTAAACGCTCGAGGTCTTTAAATTTCTCCTTCGATGCAGCATCCTGTGGTGTAGGTGGACCTGGTGGCGGTGGCACCGGTTTTGCACGGTCCAACTTGATTATGTCACTGCAATGTTGTGCTGCTTGCAACGCTACCTTATCACCGTCATCCTCATCATCTTCCTCCTTGCATTGCGATAGGCGACGTCGTTCGATAAATGGCACCAGATACGGACGTGTTTGATAGACATCGTAACGCGCTTCATTAGAGCGCCCGTATTTCGGTGATATATTCAGCATTGAGTATGCTTCCAATGCATTATCGCTACATTGCTCATTATCACCGTCATCTTCATCATCGCTGCTGCTACCGCTGCTATGCAAATCAAAAGAATTTGTACTTGGCAAATTCTGCAACATGCTCGGCTCAATGTGTCTCGTATATTTGAGTCCTTCATGCGAGTGACTTGTCACCGATGCAGCATCATCGTCATCCGCATCATCACCACTCTCCGTATCCGATTCATAGCCATCGAGTGTGCCCTGTTCCAGATCATCCATAGATGCTTCAAAGGCACACTCGAAGCTATCGTCTTCGTAGATTGCTGGTTGACGTTGCAATGTTGCCGTCATTCTGGAATAATTGCTGCAACCGCTGGATACTTTTTGCTCCTGTTCGTGCTCCTTCAAAATATCGGTCAGCGAGTTGTCGCTACAACCTTGCTCTGATTTCTCTCTACCGTCCTGTTTCTCCTCGTGTGTATTCATTGATGCATTCGATGCACTTGTTGACATGGCGTCGCCGTCGCCGTCGCCACCGCTGTTTTCTGATTTTTGAGTTTTTGTGCTGACATTTTCTTCGATGTATTCACAATTTGTGGCCATTTGCATTAACTTTGAGACTCGTACGACTCAACGACTTTTTTTCGCAGTGTTTCTTCACTTTTAATATTGATTTGTTATCGGTGTTATCGTTGTTATCGATAATGTGTGTAGAAAATTCTATGCGGAACTTCTTGGATTTTTATTTGCACGAAATGATTTTCTTTTGTACGACATTGATTTATTATTTGTATAATTGATATTTTGTTTAGAATTTTGGCACAATTAACATAAATCTGTAAAAGAATTTAATTTCAAAATTATTTAAATGTTTTCATAATGTAAAATTGTTGCCCACTTTTTGTGTTGACATGACTTTGTTGTTGATCATTGACTCTAGTTGAAGTTTTCTTATTAACATGCTTATTTTATAAATATGTAATCTATAAAGTTTAAAATTATGGTGAATAGATTGATAACTGTTCCATAATATTATCATAAGCATTAGTTCTGTATTCTCTGATGCGTTTATCTTGGTTAAATAGTGCTACAAATTTATAATACTTTGTCTATATTTGTTTATTTTATAATACCTAGAATACGTGTATATAAATTCAAGATATTCAGAGGCATCGTAGACCCCATAAAGTATATACATATATTCTTGCTCGACGAGACGAGTCGATCTAGCCATGTTCGTCTGTATGTCTGTCTGTCTGTCTGTCTGTCTGTCTGTCTGTCTATATGTTATCCAGTTTATGCTATCCAGTTGAAATTTTGTACATATACTTCTTTCTAATAATTGCAGTGGTAGCCCCCATACAAACCTGCTGCCGACTTTTGACTATATGAAAACTTCATTATTAAAGTCAATATTTTGGGGTAGTCCCCAAACAAACATACTGCCCACTTTTGTGTTTTTGTAAGAAAAACTTCTTTATTGAAGTCAATAATAGGTTGAAATGCGATATGGTGCCTTTTTATAGCCAGCCGCTTAACATACATAGACTAATGGGCGTGGCCCGCCCACTTTACACATCTACTACATCGCTAAATACACATCTACTAGTGGGCGTGTACCACCCACTTTTTTTGGGGTAGCCCCTATTCAAACCACCACTTTTGTGTTTTACAATACTATTTAAAATTTCATGTGGATGTTATTAGGTTCAACCGAAGTCAACGTTTTTTCTTGTTTTATAAGTTATTAAAGTTAACATTTTTTTTTTAACTTACTCCCCTTAATTAGACGTTCATTTCCCTGCCAACTTTCTCCTATGAACATATGCAGGATGCTCTGCATACCCTAATATTTCTCACCTATTTGCGCCCTCTAACGCACAATAGAAGATGCTGCTTTACGTCACCATTTATTGACATATCATGTACTTAGGATACCAATAGACGTATTGTGGGCATGGCAAATCCAAAAATCTAAGTTTGGTGGCTCTATATTTTATAGACTCCGATATCTCGGCGTTCATACAACATATTTATATCGACTTGACTATCGACGCTGATCAGAAATATATATATATATATATATATATATATATATATATATATATATATATATATATATATATATATATATATATATATATATATATATATATATACTTTATGCCATTTGCCACGCCTCCTACTGGTTGTTACATACAATTGCACAAACTTCGTACATACACACTTGGTCGTAAAGACCTTGTGCATTTCGCTACTGACCACACTATACATTTTAAGACTGAAACGTCTGAACTATAATAATATACGCTTTTATCTGCTCTGCATTCTGTCGAAAAATCATATGTCTCATCATTCTTTATCAATTTATAAACATATGTATATTGAAAGCTCTTTGGTACAATACAAAGAACGCGATTATTTTCAAACGCCTATAGAATATTCATTGTTCTTTCTGAAATATATTAACCAAACACATATGTATGACTCAAAAAGCACATGGTACGAGTCGAATAATAAAAAGCGTAAAAATTACTGAAACATTTTCATCATACATACTGAGGCTCGTCGTCTACAACTGCATAAGTTTTTCTACATATCTGTCTGCCTGAGTGTGTGTATATCACGAGGTGAAGGTCAGGCGCTCCACAAAAAAGAACAAAATGATTTTTTTTTTTAACAAAAACGAGATAGCATATCAAACTAACATAAATGATGACGGCGATGACGCGTTCGGGCGTATTTAGTCATAGCGCGGAATTTCTATCAAAAAAAAAAAAAAAAAAAAAAAACTCAAAAACATTATGAGTTCGCGCAAAAAACAAAGCTAATTCAATTATTTCAACGACTAAATAAACAACAAAAAAGGTGAACATACAAATTAAAAGCTTAACAGAAAACCAAACAACTAAAGAAATGAACATATGTATACGCCGCACACTTGGCGCCGTTACAGCTACAGATACAAATGTATCTGCAAGTAAACAATAATGAATCAGAAATGCTACTGAAGAAAGAGTAAGGGAGAGAGGTAGTAGAGTTCGCAAAGAAAATGTGAATAATGCATGGAAATACATATATTGTACAATATAGTATTGCACACAATGCTATTGTGATAAGCGTTTTGTGGTTTAAAGATATCACAAAGCCTTAAAACGCTTAGCACCATAAACGAGACAAATGTCAATAAAAAAGAAAAATAAATGTGGATATGTGTGGTAAAAACATAGCTGATAAAAAAAAACAAAAGCAGCAAACAACAAACAACCAAAGAAAAGCGAAAGCCTGACACGTCATTCCTTCAATTCATTCATTTGTTCGTTCATGTACAGCAAAAGATACTACTCAATGTGTGAGATACTTTTTTGCATTGACCGCATGCTAAACTTGTGCGCTTGCTGCCACTGCCACTGTCACTACCTCAGCCGCTGCCAAAGCTGCCACAAGTTGTGTAATTGAGCAGCAAGCGAAAATTGTAAATAAATAGTATGCACAAACGAACGCAAGTTTATATAGATACATATGTAGATACATAAATATAATTAGTGGCAATTAATCGACAATTGCATACTATTTTTCAGCTTTGCGGTTGTGTTGTGGTGGTTTTGATATGTGGCTATTGGTGTTGGTTGGTTTGTAAGTTTATATTCATTGTTCAATGACGCATACAATGCGCTTAGAGCAAGCGAAAATGTGGAGTGTTTTGGAACGGAAAATGTAGTGAAAACTGTTTGAAATTCAACCGCATGCTTTTATAATTATAGGAAAATGTCGTATTCCGCATTGTATAGCATATTCTTAGATGTTGTGCAATATATTTTTTTAATTTTATAAATATTTATTTAGATTCCATTTCGAATGCATTTTTCGTCTTGATTAATCTATACTTTCTTAATTACACTAGGGAAGAGAAAATTTCCATGGCTGAGACTTCTTTGTATTTAATGGTCGCTGAATCTAAATCCGGCAGACATTTTTTAGAAGTTTTTTTGATGTATTGCCAATCATGATCACAGGAATACAATAGATTGATTCTTTGCGAACATTTTAAGCTTAATCTGAACGAAGTTATTAAAACTGTCATGATTGACAATTTTAAACAATTTTAAGAGTAAACATTTTTACAGTGTACCATTTTGACTTAAGAAAACACCATCACCATTCTTCTTACACAACTGAACAGGGACTAATACCAATTTCTATACTCTTCGCACAGACCAGCACTGGTTAAAAAAAAAAACAAACATTTTTATGCATTTTAATACAAATCTTTATTATCGCCTTCAAAATAGGCTCCTTTTGAGTCAATATAAGCATGCCAATGGTTACACCAATTTTGCATACACTAGTTATACGAATCGGCCGGGATAGCCTTTAGTTCCTTCAGCGAATTTTTTTTTTTTTTTATGTCCTCAATCGACTCATGACGCGTTCCCCGGAGCGGATATTTATAAAGTCACAGTGGTGGTGGTAGTGCGATGACTTTTGTTTCATGCTTGGCCAAAAACTCCGTCACAATCAAGCTATAATGTGCAAAAAAATGCAGGTCTTTTGGTACGAGTCAGGCGGCGACGCGTTTTGGGTATACATCAACCAAAATGTTTTCGAGTCGATCCATAAGAGATGTGTTGAGTGTCTCTGCTATCTTTTCAATGCCAACACAACGATTTTCGAGCACAATTTCCATCACTTTTTCGATGTTTTTGTCGTTAACAGAAGTTTTATACGATTTCACGACTCTCACTGATTGCTTTATGCCACTCAAATACTTGCGTTCGAGAGTCCTCATAACACTTTTGTAACATTTTGAATGATTACGTTGCCGTTATTCAATTGGAAACACAAAATTTCAAGCAAATTCGTTGTTCAAATTTTTCCCTGGTTAAAAATCGTCATACAAATGTTTCGTGTCGTAAAAAAGTAGCTGTCGAACATAGACTAATTATCGCATCCCGCTCAAACTTGGCATGCATGTCAATGACAGTGACAGCCAACTTAAGAAGAAGAAGAAGAAGAAGAAGAACTGGAACGATTCGGTTTAAATACACTAGTCCGGGTCAATTTCGTTCCAGAGGTATATTCGTCATCAGCACGACAAAACAAGTCAATCTAGCCATTTCCGTCCGTCTGTCTGTAAGTTTATCTGCGCTTGAATCCAATTGCTAATAGCTAATATTGTTTAAATTGTATACTTATGTCAGTAAGTATATGAGGCAATGATAGTTCAAGCGACCTGAGTTCAACCTCGCTCGAACCAATATATCTTTAAATTTTATTCTTTCAAAGTCTTTCTAGTCGTTTCATGCACAAAATGTATCCACTTAAAAACTCCATTTGGAGTAATTTCTTTCGATTTCCTAGTGTCATTTTAATTTTGCAAACAGCCTAGTTATTTTGCTGGAATCAGTTGAGTTTTAGAATGACAACGACACACTTTACCTCTACAACATTAGATTGACATTTCACTTAATATTTCTTTCATCTACTTCCATGCACACACACACACACACATTTGACTGTTCTACTGTGCGCTATAACACACTAGTCCATTTTCCGTCCAAACTTATATTGTAGTATGTTCATTTGAATTGTTTTTGTGGCTTCAAGCTTTTGTACTGCCTTTAAAAAACTTATTCGTCCAAATTTTGTTTGCCCGAAGAAGTTTTTAGTGATCCAAAACTTTGTTCAGTTTCATGAACTTTGTTTTGCAAGTATGTACTTAGAATGGGTATGGTTGCACTCAGCTTCTTCAATAACTTTAGTGGTAGTGTTGCTCAAGATTAGTTGCACAAACCAACGGCTTTAAAATACAATAATATTTTCATCAAATTCATGATTCTTTAATCCAGACCCAATACCAGTCCTCCCGTGGAATGGAGAGTCATTTGTGGAGAATATCTTGAACAATGCTTGTTGCCCAAAACTATTACTTATATGCTGCTAGGATATAATTTTATATGATATCTCAGAAATATTAACTAGTTTTTCCTATTCTAAACCCCAGTTAGTTACGGATAGCAAAAAGCAGTTCCAAAACAAATAAAATATCGTCCAACGAATTAGTTTGGATTCTGTATGTAGTAAAGAGTTCAAACAACTACATCGCTGGATAGGATCTGCAGTGTAAATCCAAATATGTTCGTCGGTCAACAGCATTAGTTTCAACTTAGTAATGAACCTACTAAGATATACTGCACTCGGCGAACTATTTTCAATATGAAGTATGATGTTTGTCAGGAATCTAGTACTTAGTAATGCTCTTAGTGAGACCTGGTTCTTCAATATTAGATACTGCATTGTGCGGCTATAGAATCTAAAACCTTAAGTGAATATTGTAATGTACAAAATGTTACACAAACTTGCAAATCGTAATGTATCTATAATGTTATATCATATTTAAGATACATTGTGGCATGTGTCATTAAGTTTTTATGAGATTTCACTTGCTTCGATAGTTTGAGGCACTTTTAAAATCGCATACTAGAATATATAAATACAAAATATGAACTACTCAATAGCTCATTAAGTGACAAAATGTATATGTTTCACTTAATCATCAAAACTGAGTGACAAACAGAGAAATCAAAACAAAAATTTACACACAATTGACACTAACTGAATAGTATCTGCGTTATTGTACGAGTATGCAATGAGTCACAGACAATCGCTCACTCATTTATAGCGTCGTCAGCGCACAAAACAATAAAGAAACTTCTAGCTAGATATCTGCGAGTGACTATCTAGATACAAATATTACATGCTGCATACAGTACTTCTATATAGGTGTATATATAGGTGGCGTGTTCTAGCGTAAAAAAAACTTAAATGTGAGGCGGCAGCTTTTGTGTTTTTCATAGCAAACTAATGCTAACAATTGAATTTAGCTTCTACATATATTGTTTTCAGCTTGGCGAGAAGTTATCGCATTTACTAGTTTGTTTTTATATTTTTTTTTTGTTTTTGTTTTTATGATGTAGATAATCCACATTTGCTGCGGTTGTTGTTGGCGGCATTTTTGCTTGTTTCTATTTAATTATTATTTTAATTATATAAAATTAATTCTTTTGCAATTTTCTAGCTTAGATTGCTTCAAGCGAATTATTTAATTTATGCAATTTTGTGCTAGACTTGTTGGCGTCTAACATTAGATTTCTTAGTACGATATATGTATACATTTGCATTTATTTTCTAATACAAATTTAACATGTGCAATCTTGTCTCGCTACTAACCTTAAAACTTACATTATACTACACTTCAAATGGCGACAATGCTAAAGCTATCAATTTAGTTATCAAATCATACATCAATCAATCAAAAATACTGTGAAACATTGTGCTACTTAGGCTCAATTTGAAAAAATAAACTTGCATAATCCATTTGTATATATTTAATTAAGCATTTTATTATATTTCATTTAAAATATACTCTGCCTACAGTTTGCTCATTGATCAGTGGCACTGTATTATTTGAATTGTAATTTTCCATCCAAAACACTTATGTCACACTTGAGATACTTGCGCTCGATAACCAGCTCGTGCAGTAGCAAACACCCACTTAAAGTAAATTGTTTCAAGCGCATTTAGAAAAAAACAAAAAAAATGCATCGAATTACAATTTATATTAAAAAAACAAAAATAGTAATAAATTAAAAAAAATGTATATTAAAAAAAAAAGAAAGAACGCTGTAGTCGAGATGTCCTGTGTCTACTTTAAGACGCCTTACATGAAATATAGTGTTGCGAACTGAAGATATGAGGGATAATTTATTAGAATTGATGAAAAATTAGAATTAATTAAAAAAAAAAAAAATTTTCATGCAAAAACTCAAAAATGTGAAAAATGTCAACCTCATCATACAGCTCATACAGCTCGTAGTTCATACGGGTCCTAAACTCGACACCAACTCTAAGGCGGACCAAAAATCCTACGAAGAATCTTTCACTCGAACACTCCTAAAGACGCTGTATCCGTTGATGTCAGTGGCCATGCTTTTACGCCATACAGCAGGACTGGGATTAACAGTGTCTTATAAATTTTTATCTTCGTAGTTCGAGAGAGGGCTCTACTTCTAATTTGCTTGCTGAGCCCAAAGTAGCAGCGATTAGCAAGCGTGTTTCTTCATCTGATCTCTAGGCTAACATTGTTGTCGCTGGTAATTTCTGTTCACAGATAGACGAAGTTTTCTACAACATTGAAGTTGAAATTCTGCATACTCATAGACCGCCCAAGACGCGCTGATGGTCTGCGAGTGGAAACATCTTGTCCTCGTTCACCGCAAGGCCCATGAGACGTGACTGTTTCTCAATCTCTGAAAATACGCTGCTAACTCGCTGTTCATTGGTGCCAATGATGTCTATATCAGCAGCATATGCGAGTAGCATCACTTCCTTATAGAAGATCGTGCCCGACCGTGCATTGGCGTAGGATGTACTCCATCAAAAGATTAGAAAAATCGCACGATAAAGCATCACCCTGGCTGAAACCTCTCTTGGTATCAAAGCGTTCGGAGAGGTTCTTTCCTACTCTGACGACGCTTTGGGTGTGTGATAGCGTCATCATGCAAAGACGAACGATCTTTGCTGGCATACCAAGTTCAGATAGGGCGTTGAAGAACTTTGTTCTTATCGGCGCGCGTGTCGAAAGCGGCCTTTTAATCGACAAATAGGTGGTGTGTGTCTGTAATTGTACTCATGGGTCTTTTCCCAAAATTTGGCGTAACGTGAAAATTTTTATATCCGATTGAAAGGTGACAGCGGAGATTCCAATCGTTGGGCTTGTATTCATCAGATCAAATCTTGCATAAGATATGGTGCATACGCCATATAAACTCTTCGCCACCGGTCTTGAATAACTAAGCTGGCAGCTCATCGGAGCCTGCCGCTTTGTTATTCTTCAACTTTTTAATTACTGAGTCGAACTCGTTATAATCCGTTGGCTCTACAAGCGAGCCATCATCAAGTGGTGGTTCTAGTTATGCTTCTCCATCGGCGGTATTATTCTCTTCATCGCCACCAAGTAGGTTAGAGAAGTGATTTCTCCATAGTCTCAGTTTAGGTCACATTACCCGTTTTTAATTAAAATTTTCACTTTAAACTCATATTTTATGAAAATTGTTTTTTTTTTTGGGTGTAGCTTAAGAACAAAAACAAAAAAGAAAATTTCATACAGAAACTTGAAAATGGAGGTATATTTTATTAGAATTTCGTTAGATGCACCAAAATTTCGCGTTTATTGCGTAATAACCAACAGAACCAAGACAAAAAAAACTTAAATATGGCGGCAGATTTGTATGATTGCTACCCCTTAAAGTGGGTTGGGCATGTTCATTGAATACTAGTTATCTGAAGATGGAAATGGAGAGTTTAAATATGAAGATTTAAAGTCACTAGCTCCAAGATCAGACGCACATGTCTATATCGTTATAATATATATACATACTTTATAGGGTCTAACAAGCATCATTCTGCCTTTTACATACATTTGCACAAACTTAATATACCCTTCTACCCTATTTTAATTATACCCTATTGGTATAGGGCATAATTACAAAAGTATCTAGATATTTTTGTTCGATTTTGCAAAAAATGTAATTTTTAATTATTGCATTTCAGTTTAAATTTCAAGAAACGCTTATAAGCATGAAGCCTTCATGCTTATAATATAAGTAAGTAGTATAAGTTTGCAAACAATATTAATTACGTGACTTGTAAAATAAAATATTGCATTTTTTCAATTGACAATAACTCATTTTGTTGTATTATTTTTGCAATATAAATATGCAAATGTTGTACTCTTGTTTAATATATTTATACATTATTTTTTGTTTGTTTTTTCTTTTTTTTTTTTCTATACAAATGAAAGTTAAACAAAACACAGACAGACATTTTCAGACTCTTTCAGTTTCGCTTGTTTTATTTATTTTATTTTATTTTTTTTTTGTATTTTATAGAGTGCAATAAATTATTTTCGTTTGTTTGTCATTTGAAATTTTTAATTGTCGCACCGATAAATATATTTACACTGTAATATATGTTTATACATATATGAGTATATGCAAAGATACGCGTGTGTGCTTAAAGATACTTGTTCATTTCCAGCCCAGCCAGTTGTTCAATACAAATGTCGTTTAGCATTATTAAGAAATGTTATCTGCGCTGTTGGCTGCTACGATATACTTAAGTGAATGTGTCGTAAGAAAAAAAGTGTTTCAAGCACTACTATATCTCAATGTTATTTATACTATATGTGGAAATTAAAATAAATATAAAAATTTAAAAGTTTTCATCTAAATACAACTACTTACAGGGGTGTGACACATTTCGATACATATATATTTTGAAATATTGCTGTTAAGATAGTTTGTTAAACACCAGGTGTGTGTATAACGAATACAAATCTGCTCGTAGTAGACTATGTTGCGAAGCATCAGAATAGCGTACATTAGTGTACGAGCATGATGGATTGTAAAATGGAGTTCATTTATAAATACATATTACAAAGAGTAATGGGCCTTATGGAACACCAGAAAAGACAGCTATAGTTCTAGATAAACAATTATTGAATAAGACTCTTTGATACGCCATATTTGGCATTTCTAGCCTAAAGCCCAATACTGAGATCGATGAAAATTTTTGATGATGAAATTGGTAATTATTTCTGCTATGACATAGCAACAAACGAAAAACAGTGTTCCCAATTTTGATTTTTCTTTGGGTTTTTCTGACGGAGATGCAAAAGGTCACACTGTTTGTCACCTGTTTTTTTAGTATATAAAGTGTTTTCGGTAACAAACGTTTTTGTTAGCCGAGTACTCGATGAAAAACAGTTCGTGCCGAAACATTTTAACACATTAAACATGCAAATTACACAGGAGATGATATAAAGCCATAAGTTGGGACACTATAGGTATAAGATGAAGTAGAGCCAGAAGAGAAATTAGTATAGGTTGGTTGACAGAAACTAACAAACAAATCCGATATCTCAGAATCCGAGGATGCTGCCCTAATATCAATACGAAAGGGTAAGACGTATTTCTACGTTTTATATTGACAAAGCTGAAAAAAAAGCTCTTAGGATTACTGCGCACTACGAGAGAACAAAGGTAACCTACAAGTAACACAAGTAAAACAGAGTTAGGAATACATCTGTCAAAATAATTGCAAAACAGTGGAATAAAAAGTATTCAATGCAGTCTCAATATCTGTACAGACATCCAGAACAGACCAATCGGTACTGAAAAGTAATTGATTTAACTTTGCGTAGTCGGTTTTTTAAAAGATGTGACATTAGTATTAAGTGAACAGTGAACTTTATCTAGCTGAAAAGATAGCTCCAAAGTAGGATGACAAATGTCTTCAGGCAGTGCAATCGGGAAAATTCTGTTAACGAATATGTTAAAACCATTGTCAAATGAAGTGAAATGTTGTTATACTGTTGCAAGGACAAATTAAGAATACTATCTAGAAAATCATGGTTAGCTGATGGAATTAACATAGAAGAATCATTGACCGTTGACCAACTTACACTAGGTAAATTAAAATCACCGAAAACTATAAGATGGTCTTTATTACGTGCAAGATGCGTGAAGCAAGTAAATGCTCACTTCCGAAGAATTTGGAATATACGAGCACGTAATGTAAATGTTAAAATCACATAAATAAAACATACAAATTCAATAGCGTTGTCGGATATATTTTCTATTTTCTTACAGTAAGTAGAACGTCCATTATCAAATAATTATTTAAGCGCGAAACATTCACTTCTGTTTCCAACGCCTTGCCATATTGTATGAATTCATAACAATTCATTTTAAAATCTGTGCATGTTATCCTCGCCGAACTTGTTCTAATACTCGTACTCAATTACTTAACAATCTATCAAACGTACAGAGATATACACGAGCTATCTAAGCATATCTATGTCAAAAATATCAAATATGGCTAATTACCCAAACAAATTTCTCAACTTGTTGCCACACATAAAACATAAATCAATTAATTAATTATCGTAATTAAAATTTCACGCTTAAAAGATACGAAAATCACAAACCAATATATCGATTTAACTATCGGTTTGCAAACATGACACTTGAAAATCTTGTACTAGTATGACGTAGTTTTCTGATGAAATATTTGTTTATTTTTTTAAGGTCAATGCAAGTTTCCATTTATACAAGTATAGACATATAGTAAGTACAAAATAAATAAAATTGAATAAAAAAAAAAAAAAAAAAGAATAATAAAAAATAAGACAAAGATCATTTTCTTATCGCTGCTTAAAACAACATTTTCCACATAACTGAGCACAAGTGCAAAAAGCGAGACTGAGTGAAAGATATGTACACGTTTTGAAAGGGTTTTTAATTGGTATGCTCGAACTTTGACAGCGAATTGCTCTGTTGTTGCAGATGGCAACGCTGCCATTCTTCAACATTTGTGTAATAATTACCATTTTACCATTTTTTACATTTATGTTCGCTAGAATGGCGAAAAAATCATACTCGGTGATGAAGCACAAGCAAAATTCCCTCAGGGAGTAATTAACAACAATATTAAAAATCGCCTTTGCATCTTACTGTTTAGGCTGAATTTTGTTGAGACGTCGTCATTGCGCCATACATCTTCTGAAACGAGAATGGCTAGATGTGTGGCATGTGGTTCCAACAACGTGTCACACAACGGACGTTTTCGAAGACAACTGGTTTTACGCCCTGGAAGGAAGATCGTCCAAGCCAGCCCAAGTAGCTGTATCAGCAAAAAACAAAAAAAGCAGTTACAACAACAACAATACATAGGAGTTGATGCAAAAAAACGTTAACAAAACGCGTTATTTTCAAAAGAGGCGATTTGCAATGTCCGCCAAGATCAACAGAGAACAAGCTCTACTAGAGAACAACATTATTTAAACCATTGGTGAGAACCAGCCTGACTTATGCCACCAAGTCAAATTGAACCTCTCGGATCGAGTACTGTAAACGAAAATTTTAAAGTTTAAATACGCTTAAATGAAACCCCCTTTTATATTCAGGGAGCGACAAAAAGCTTATGTATAATAATCCCATTATATCACATTGTTTGCTATCAGTCAGCTAACTAACCAGCCAAGTCATTCAGTCAATCTGTGAGTCATGAAGCTCCACCCAGCTCCAGTACCGAGTCTTTTGCAATGCCAGCCAGCATAAAGAGTAGCACTTTATAGAAATCGAAACCGATTCATTTAAAATGAAATGCTGAAGCGACATACGAAAAAAAAAAAATCACGCTAAACAAAACACGTGACGTCTTTCAATTGACACAGAAACGAGTAAAATGAAAAAATACAACAATATAAACAATAATGGCATAAAACAACGACAGATACAATGTGCAAAAAAAAAAAATTTAATTTTAAATGCAAAACCTTGACAACAACAAAAAGCTAATACGGCTTCGAACAAATTGAAAATACAAAAGAAAAAATTTTAATTTCGGTAAAACCGAAGATCACTTACTTTATTTACATGCAAAACATTTACAATTTTGGGTCTTTCTTTTAAAGCTTTAATGAGAATTTGAAACCACTCGTCTGGCAAATGGTGGAGATCATTTCTAATCATGTTTTCATTTGGTACTGATCAAATATTGCAAACGAACCAAGCATGCTTCCATTCGCTTCCTACTTCAGCTGCCACTCGGTTGGCGCTCTACAACAAGCAAAAAAAAAAAAAAAATCAGTTTTCTTTATCTAACTGCATACCCAGCCGACCAAAAGTTCGAAAATAATATCGTTATCGAAAATGTTCACGAGAGTTTTTCGAACAAAACTGTCGCATTTCCCACGATTAGTCGCTCAGTTTGTGGCAGTCAAATTTTCGTTTTAGAAGCTTCGATAAAGATAGTATCTATAATGATATATTCTGTGAAAGTATTCTCTGTGTGTCATTCCCATTTGTTCAAGCAACGAGATGGTATTTGTTCACTTGAGACAATTAGCTGCTCAAAATTTGCCCAAAATGTATTTTGCGCATGTATGTGGTTACTTATATAGTAACATATGCACACAATTTAGCGCCCTTTCTCTTTCTCCCTCCCTCTTCCACGCTCAGCCTGTAATGAAATATGTATAGCAACAACAACAATCTAACGCAACAACAACAAAAAAGACACTTTAAGCTTCCACCTGGCTCGTTTTGCTCAGTTGCTGATGCTCAGAAGAAACGAAAGAATCAAAAAGAAGTGTTGTGTTGAGAGAGTGAGCGAGTCTGCTTCATTTTGTTATGTCTTTTCGGTGATTGATGATTTTTATTGAGTGAAACAAAGCTATTGAAGCTGCCATTTTAGCTGAAACTCATATTCGCGTTGGAATTGAATAGCTTAGCGTGAAAACAGCGTGTTATATTCTAAACTAGAAAGTAAGATACATGCGAATATATTAAAATATTGTATGAAGTTTTTATTAAAATACAATGTCATTTTAGATTGTTTACATTCAAAGCAGAACAATTCCATATTTTCTTGTTCGTTGCTGTGTGATTGTTTGTCTCATTGTGATTGTCATTTTGATATATTTTTCTCAATGTGAAGAGAGTACAATAACAATAACTGTTTGTTACGAGATAATGTTTTAGCCGCAAAGACACGTGTTTCGAACTCAGTCACGAGTTCAGCATCAGTTCTCAGGCAGCATCGCAACTTGAATATTTATGCTGCTTACATATATCATACTTATATACCAATATTCTCTATATTTCAAAAGCTAGATAAAGAAAAATCTATAAAAACACATAGACGAGCGTACGTGGTTGAACCAAGTATGCCAAGTTGATAAAAAGTCTAAATTGTCACAGTGTCAAGTGCATGAATTTAAATTAATTTTGTTAACCCCTACTGTCTATAAAGCCTAAAATACACGGAACCAGTCAAAGACTGGCGAATCACCAGACCCTTAGTAACCCCTACCGAGTTCCACTTATTTTTCTTTTACATGAGTTTGACTGGCGTATTTAACACGGTGCGCCGTCATTGCAAAGGGTCAATTGCCACGCTTTGTATTACTTTGTATTGTTTTATTTTTAAACTGACTACTTGCTGCATTACCGAGGGCTCATACCCACTCACTCTATTAACTGTGCATCTAACACTGGCTTAAATTAGCCTTATCAATTAGACAAGAAAACGAAAATAAATATTTAACACCAATGAGAAATCTAAGAGTTGTGAAAACATTAATTCAATTCAAGTTATTGCAAATTTTGTTTTTATAAAATGTTCCGACAAATTTTTGCAAAAATTCAAAATTGAACGAAATCATTAATAATTAAACCGGTTCCAAATTTTGATACATTTTTTTCTCTAAAGGTATTTTAAAGTAAATTTTTAATTTGTATAGAAACAAAGTTAAAGAAGAAATATCATAAATTATAAATTGTTGTTGCTAATATTTAATTAAAAAAAAAAAGAAGCTATAAATATAAATCATATTTCTCACTGAATACTGAACAAATCGAACAACAATGGGAAATAACAACAAATACAAAAACGAAGGTACGACTTCAACAAATATCTTCTGTCATAAGTGGCGATGTCGGCGCTTGTTTTAATTAACAAACTTATTCCATTTGAATTTGTTTCTTTTTTAAATTTTTTATTTAGATTCTTTTCGACTAGTTTTTAGCATTGATTTGTTAATTTTGTATTTTTAGCACGTTCTTGTTTGGAACTTTTTCTACATACATATGTATGTATGTAGAGTATGTGGGAATGCTATCCATTGACTACAAAATGATAAAGTTTTCTTTTATAGTATTTATGACATGTTTGTTTAATGCAGTTTAGGTCAGTTGAGTTGAAAAATTAATTAACTAGAGATACTTAAATGTTGATTTACTTGTATATTTAAGAGTTAGAAAAGGTTTAGGTTAAGGTAGAAAAACGAAGATAATATCTACGATAATAATTTATATACACACTATGGATCAATGTGACGAGAAAAACTTTTATAAGGTGAAAAATATGTTGTTTCTAGAGTTTGATAAAAGAAATATTTATAATCGTACAATTTAGGAAGTATTTGATCGATTCATCGAAGAATGCCTACCTATTCTTTCTGCATAGACGAAATTGGAAGGCTCTTGACAGATGCACAGAAATCACTGCGACTATGGAGAAGTAACTTTTCTAGCCTACTTGGAGATGATAAAGTTAACAATCATGCCGCCGATAGAGAAGTATTTCTAGTACCATTACTTGATAATGGCTTTCTTGTAGAGCAACCGAACTATAACGAGAACGATTCAGTAATTAAAAGGCTGAGGGGAACATAAACTTAATTGATAGACAACATCAGAGAGAGAGAGAGAGAGAGAGAGAAAGAAAGAGAGAGAGAGAGAGAGCGGCAGAGCATACGTTATAATAACTAAGTCTGGGAAGACCTCCGCAGATTTGGTATTGACAACGACTGACGCCAGCGCGCACTGTTTGTAATATTAAAATAGCCGATTTTTACTAAATGCATATGGATGTATACACGGTACATATACCAAAATAATTTTTTTTACAATTTTTGTCTGTCTATCTGTCTGTTTGTTCCGGCTAATCTCTGAAACGGCTGGACCAATTTTGACGGGACTTTCACTGGCAGATAGCTGATGTAATAAGGAGTAACACATGTATATATATATATATAAATATATATATATATATATATATATATATATATATATATATATATATATATATATACATGTGTGTATATTCTACCATGCACGTTTGCTACTGACTAAGCTGCATTTTCTCTCTCTCTCTTCTTTGGTGTTGCCGGCATCAAACACAATAATAACAACTGCTACAGCAACAGCAGCGGCAAGTACAACAACAACAAGAACGTATATGACGATAATAGAGTATAGCAACAACAGAAACAACAAGAAGAACGTATATGACGATAGAGTAGTCTGGACGTAGGAACCATAGCACAAAGAGGAGGCAAAGGATAGGGAAACTATATAGAAACGTTTTATCTATTTCTCTCGCAGCATACATTTATAGTTGTCTCTTTTTCGTTATACTTTTCGTTTAAAAAATTCCAATTCACACCTTGCCAAACACTTCTCCCACCAACAAAGGCTGCCTGTGGCGCTAACGGTTGTGTCTCAACGACTTCGTTTAAAAATTGATTTCCAGCGCTTATATCATACTTTTTTAAAGGGTGGTAGGCGAAGAGGTGAAAGGGGACAATCTGCCACAGCGAGGCGTGACAGGGTACAGCTAGTTAGTCTATATAAAGGCACCATCCATAAAAAGGCACCATCGAACCACATCGCATGTCAACCTAATATTGACTTTAATAAAGAAGTTTTTCATACAAAAACCCAAAAGCGAGCAGTAGATTTGTATGGGGGCTACCCCAAAAAGTGGGCAGGTCCCACCAATTAATGTATATGTGAAGCGTCCGTCCACTAGAAGCTACTATATCAATTATTAAGTTGATATCGACCACAATAAAAAAATTTTTCATACAAAAAGTCAAAAGTGGACGGTGGATTTGTATGGGGGCTACCCTAAAAAGTAGGCGTGGCTAACTAATCTTGATACTCTGTTAAGCTGCATTAAAAATAAGTAAATGTGCCAATTTTCAACTGGATTGCATAAAAATTGGGCCCCAAAAAAGGACAACAACATACAGACGCACAGACGGGCATGGCTAGATCGTCTCGTCGAGATGATTAAGAGTATATATACTAATATATATAATATAATGCATTACATACTTTCAGACAAATTGATAGTTGCATTTCGCACTATGTGTGAACGGTATAAAAATTGTGTCAGATACAATACAATCCAATAAATTTATTCTAAAAGATAAATTCTCTTGCACAGTGGTATTATAACCAATACTTACAAAGAATCTAAAACTGTATTTATTCTAATTGAAGACTACTTTAAATCTAATTCGAATATGATGCCTATTATTGAATTTAATATATATCAAATGCATATATTATTTAACATTTACATTTGATTGCAACTAATTCATGATGTACGAATATGTACATTACAAACAATGTTTCTTTGACATATGTAAGTATATCTTTCAATGTCAGTTAGTACCAATGACATTTGCTCCAAACGCATCAAACGCTTAATGGAACACGTTTCCACCAATGCAAATAAGTATAAATAATTATGGAACTCCAAACAGGTGCGAAAACTGTTATTAAAATTTTTGAAACGACAAGACAATTGCTTAAGTGTCTGCAAATAATAATGTGGGAGAATTTCATACAACTCAGATAAAAACTGTATAGAACTGAAATGAACTTGACGAATATGTTAAAATATTTAATATGAAAAGAACAATATCAAGTGCAAAGTCCTTACTGCAATGGATCACGTTCCGAATCGACCGTATGCGTGCAACATTCATTGAGGCAGAACGAATGATTGGATGGGTGTTCGTCAGATACATATGTACATGGAAAAAAAATAGCCGCCCATATACAAACGCCTACATATGTATAACCTCTGGAACCCTAGTGCTGCAACCAACGTCAATATAAGGGCGGAGTAGATCTATCTCTCTCTATCTTTATACATACGTTCAGAGTTAGCATTGGCTATAATAAATCGTAGAATATAATAAAAAATATTCGCAACAACTATCAGAATAAAATAACAATTGCAAATAATTGATTCTATAAGTAATGTTAATAGTCACTTTGTTCTCAGATACATTATATTCTCTGCCTGCCAGTCTGTCCCCTTTTCGGTGGGTGTACTACACACACAATATATATAGATTTTAATTTAATTTTTTTTTTTATCGCTGAAGTTCGCACGTAAATTCCATATGTATATAGACGTGCATCAACGCTCGACTTGGAAATCAATGCCGTGGCGATGTTTAGTACAAACGAGGAATTCAAACGTAACAGTTGCGTAGGTGCTTTCCTAAAAAATTTCGGTTTTAAATTTGGAAGAAAAAATACAAAATTATTGTACAGTGAAGCTTAGTTTTGTTTTAAAAGAAGATCAGTGAAAGCGTTTAAATATGCAAGTGAATCGCAATAAACTGTTAGCAGTCTCCGGTGGAGCTTTACTCTTTGGCATAATATTTGGTTGGGTTGGATTTCCCAAATTACTTAAATTTATGATCAAAAAGGTTACAAAAATTTTGTTTAAGTTTTTATTTATAGATTAATTTTAATAGCTTTTCTTCTTTTGTTTAATAAATTCTGAAGCAAGTTACGCTAAAACCCGGTACCGATATACGTGATCTCTGGTCAAATACGCCATTTCCTTTGCATTTCTATATCTATGTTTTTAATATCACTAATCCTGAAGAAGTAATGCAGGGCGGTAAACCCAATTTACAAGAGGTTGGACCGTTTGTCTTTGAGTGAGTTGTTGTATCGAAATTTTATTTAATTTTTTGAGTTTTAACAACATAATAATTTTATAATGCTAGTGAATGGAAGGATAAATATGATCTAGTGGATGATGTTGAAGAGGATACGGTCTCTTTTAATATGCGTAATACTTTTATATGGAATGCCAAAGCATCAGCACCGTTAACTGGTGAAGAGATTATTTCTGTGGCACATCCTCTGTTGCAGGTGAGTATTAAAGTTAGTTTTACATGTGCAAGAAGATTTTGAAAAGATTTTGAAAAGTTTAAAGATTTCAGCATAGATTAAAAAAAAAAATGAAAATGAAGTGAAAGTCAAGAAGTAAGAATTCAAAGTAATGAAGTTAAGCAGTAAAAGAAATTTGGGATTACCTATGTATATTAAGTGTGATCTTGAACATTGAGTTCTAAAGATTCTATTCAAGATATTTTTTTAGGCTTTCAGTTTTGAATAATTTTAAGATGATCTAATTCTAGTTATTCGAAATCAATATTCCAAATTAAACAAGACAAAACGTTGCAGTCGAGTGTGCTCAACTTCGACAAACCTTGTATCTTTTTTAAAGTCCTTTATTTGAACCATAGATTTGTTTGGGGATAAATTCTAGAGTAGTCTGAACTGGACCTATGTGGTATATTTTATTAGGGCTGAAATAGGGTACACCAAATTTGGCGTTTCTAGCTTAATTAACAATAAAAACAAAACAAAAATGCATACAAAAACGTTTCAATAATGGGTACAGATTTGTATGGGAGCTATTCCTTACAGTGGGGTTGACACGTTCATTTATCTGAAGGGAGTTTAGGAGAGTCTAAATACCCAAACTTCAAGTCACTTTCTCTTCAAGTTCTCGTTGTTCAAACAGACGGTCGGGTGAACGGACAAGAATATATTTACTTCATGAGGTCTACCTGTGACATACATTTGTACCCTATGGGTACAGGGTATAAAAATCGAATAAGTCACTTCTTATTAATTTTAAATTGAATAATTTCCCAAATCAGATTCAATAAAAATCCTACTAATATTATAAACGCGAAAATTTGTATGGATGTTTGTTACACTTTCAAGCAAAAACTACTGAATGGATTTTAATGAAACTTTACAATAATATAGCTCATATATCAGAATAATACATAGGCTATAATTATTGATATTGATATTGATATAGTATAAAGTTGCCAAAATATAACAATATGTGTCACTTAAGCCGGAAATAATTCTGCCACAAGAACTGAATTATACTAACCTGTCTTATCATAAGTGGCAATACAGGAAACATACAGTTAACATACAGTAGCGCCATATCATTAACATATCATTGTGCACTGTCTTATAACCGCTCGCCATCTGTAGTCAAAATAGTTGTAGCGGTTGAATCATGTTGTTTGCGGAAACTGATAACAGTATAATTGAACATAAACTATTTGACATGAGCACTCAGCCCACCAATTTTGCTGTTTATTGGAAGTGTGCTGCATAATATGTTATGAACATTTTTAGCTTGTTCTATTTTTTTATTTTTTTGTTTTTGTGTTTTATGAAAAATTAATATGTTTTGATAAAATGATTATGTTTGTCGACCGATTGTAGGCTTGTCTTGGTTGAGTCGATTATTTTGAGTTCACATATCATTTAAATCTACGAATCATTTAAATGAATCATATACTAGATGTAAGATGTTGCACATAGAGATGTAAATATGTAAATTTAATTTCGAGAACTAAATTTCAGATCTTACGAACAATCACTGTCAGATAAAATGCAGTTTAATTTTCAATATTTTGACATAAACCTGAAAAAAAAATGGAGAAAACTTGTGAAGGTCACTTAACTCTACTAAACTACAGGAAAAATGTGGCACACAAACAATATGATTAATAATAGAAAATCACATTTGAATTCAATAAAATCAAAACTTTAGCGCCATACTAAACAACAAATGTGAGAAGTCACTGTCAAGCTATATACATTCAGAAGTTAGCTAGATTTATGCGTCAAGCACGACAGTGATGATGACGATGATGATGTCTTTATGAATTGCAAATCAAACGCAATTAGTTGGAAAACGAAATAATAATTTGCATATTTGTGTGTGTGAGAAAAAAGTTCAAGTTGCGAAAGATCCCATGACTACTCTACTACACATTTTTTTATAGTACATACATACGTATAATTTCTTTACTAATGCTTTTAACTCTAGCCCATAGCAATCACTGTGCAACGTGAACGCGCAGCCATGATGGAACTTGTATCGAAAGCACTATCGCTTGTCTTGCCCAATGGTAAGGCAGTGCTGACTGTAAAGTTCATGGATCTATTTTTTCGTGGCATTGATGTGGATTGTTCATCGGAAGAATTTGCAGCAAAGGCACTCTGTACAGTCTTCTATACAGGTGATGTTAAACAGGCGAAGCAAGTGAATAGTACACATTTTTTGTTCTCGTTTTTGGGACAGGTGAGGAGATAGTTTAAATGTTTTATAATAACTAAATATACTAAAAAAGTACTTATTTAAAAAAATTTCCAGGCCAATCATTCCGATGCAGGACGCTTTACAGTCTGTCGTGGTGTTAAGAACAATATGAAATTAGGCAAAGTAGTGCGTTTTGCTGATGAACCCGAAATGGATATCTGGCCGGGTGATGAATGTAATCAATATATTGGTACTGACTCAACTATTTTCTCACCGGGCATGAAAAAGGAACATGGCTTGTGGGCCTTTACGCCAGATTTGTGTCGTTCACTGGGTGCTACGTATCAACATAAGACCTCGTATCATGGCATGCCTGCAATGCGCTATACAATGGATCTGGGAGATTTAAAAGTATATAGATATACATATATAGAAAATAATATAGCATTTACCAAAAATTCTTAATTACACATTTTAAAGGCCGACGAGCATCTACACTGCTTTTGTGATGATCCCGAAGATCCTGAGTCATGTCCACCTAAAGGTACTATGAATCTGGCGCCGTGCGTTGGTGGTCCACTGATTGCCTCAATGCCGCATTTCTATAAAGGCGATCCCAAATTACTTGAAGCTGTTAATGGACTAAATCCAAATGAAAAAGATCATGCAGTCTTTATAGATTTTGAACTAGTAAGTGTTACGCTTAAAAAAACTATTGCTGTCTAAAATTAAAACTATAATTTGTATTTTCGCTAGATGTCCGGCACACCATTTCAAGCAGCTAAACGTTTACAATTCAACATGGATATAGAACCGGTTGAGGGCATAGAACCAATGCGTCATGTACGCAAATTGATCTTGCCGCTATTTTGGATTGAAGAAGGTGTAGCATTGAATAAAACCTTTACAAATCTGGTCAAGTATACACTATTTCTGTAAGTCCTTTGAAAAAGAAAAATGGATTTCAATTTTGTTGTATGTACTATTAATATTTAAACCTTGGCACATTTCTAGCGGGTTAAAATTTAACTCCGGCTTGCGTTGGACACTCATTACCTTTTCAATGCTGGGCCTCATGTCTGCTGGTTATTTATACTATAAGAAATCCGATAGTGTGGATATCTCTGTACCACCTAAAATCATAAAAGAATCGAATAAAGTAGCCGATGTGAAGCCAACGCCAATTGCAAAACCGCCCATACAAGAAGCTGATCTATCAAATCCAAAAGTAGATAATAGAGCTCGTTACTAATGGATATTGTATGTGGGCGAGATATGAAAAGTATTAACGATTTAGTTGCACTCTGTAGTTGCTGATTAGTAAATGAAACACAAATTTTATTACCCTTAATTTACTAAAAATTTACTAAAAAATTAAATTAAAAAATTGTAAAACATTTTATGAGTCTAATAAAATGCAAATTTAAACTATCGTAGAAATGATAAAGATAAGGTCGTATCAAAAGTTTTGCGAAACGAAAAAAAGTAACGCCAACCTGACAAAGAGTGGTATGACAACACCGAAATAGTACAGCAAATGATGTCAAAGAGGCCTGCCTACATCCTTTGAAGAACATTCCGGAGTCAGACTATCAGTAAGTCTTCGCAGCGTGAAAAAGTCGCTGCAAGAAGTGTGTTAACATCGAAGGATCAGACTGTAAGAATTTTGATGTTTTTTAGCGACAGATTCAATAAATTTTTTTCCTGAATCTTTTCCCAATACTTTTTATACCCACCCTGTATTTAAAATATGTAGTCGTAATTCATTACTAAATTGTTTCATTATACGATTTATAAAATTTATTGGTTAGACCTTGTTACGAGCGCTGCGTCGGTTATTTTGAGACTTGGCAACCATAAGCATTGTTAGGTACCAGCTGACACTTCTATTGGAAAGTTAGACATTCTTCAGCATAAACGTGTGCAGTACATTTTGATGTACGAGCACTATTTGTGTTGCTAACAGTGACTTGAAAAACTCATCTCTGCCAAAAAATTTAATCAACACGTTAAAATTTTCATATGCATCGATTTATTGGATTATCAAGACAAAAGTGTACTGCTAAACTTAGTTCCTTTTTTAACGATAAAGTACCACTCCCTTTGCCACTGTGAAATGCTCAACTATGATTTTCGAGAAGGTCGTCAAAAAAACGGTTGTTGTGCCAGAAACAATCGATGCTGTGCATATGTATATCCTTGGACATAAACGAGCATAAACTCGATATTACATGAAACTTTGAGCATCAAGAAGATTTGTTCAATTTGTTCGATTTGCTCGTCTCGATTGATGCAAACAAATGTTAAAGAAATACAACCGCGGTGGTTTAAAACACTTCTATGCCATCATAATAGGTAACGAATCATGGATCTATTCATACATCCCAAAACAAAACAGTAATTCAAGACGAATCAAGCAAATGGTCGGCTGTTTTTTCATTAGAGCAAATTCTGAAAAAGTTTTCGAAGAATTCAGGTAAATCAACCACCGAAAAAGGATCAATCTTACACATCGGTTCACACACGTGGGTTTTTAAGCACTCAAAACATCGAATTGATAGGTCATCCGCTAACTTGACACCCAATGATGTCTTTTCGATCCCGCACACATGAAAAATAAATTGCGAGTTCAACTTTTTTCGACGCCTGAAGAGGCTGTTGAAGTCTTTAAACAGCTCGTTTTGTATGTACTCAATTCTGAGTGGTAAAAGTGCTGCGAAAAATGGTTCAAACGCATGCAAAAGTGTATTGAACTTCACAGAGAATTTTTAGAAAAACAATAAAGCCATATACAAAGATACTGTTTTACATTATTAGATGCTCAATACAAGAAGTGACCCTCGTATAATAGAAAAAAATGTATTACGTGTATTGGTAATAGAAAATAAATTTCTAAATCTAATCGTTACATATCAATTTTAAAAAATCTCTACTTTCGGCTTTGTTTTTTTTTTAGAGAATATATCACATCGAATGCCTTTTGGCACCACCCAGAACTGTAATGAAATCACCTGACTACAACAATTACGTCTAAATGGCAAAAAAACTGGCTCTGAGAACATCATGCACAAAGCTTCAGTGAACACTAATCGCCAGCGGCAGCAGTCATCTGGCTGTGCTCAGTTGTTCAGTTAAACTAAAGGCCATCATCGAAGCCATTTAAACGTGTTTACTGCATGACAATGTGGATTACTTTAATAGATTTGTGTTCAACGACGTTGAAAACAAACAAAAAATTAAAAGAAAAAATACTCACTTACTACAATAGAATGCGAAAAGAGAACAACTCATTATCTAAACTGACTTGACTGACTGCACTTAATCGTGCGCTTGACTGCAAACGATGTCGATGACGTTGATGATAATTACTGACTTTAAACTTAAATCAACAAATGTAACTGAACCGAGGGAGATGATGCGATGCATTGGTGATTTTTTTTTTTTTTTTATTTAGTGGAAACAACTACTTACAATATAATGAAGATGCCATGGACGGATGTTGGAGAACTGATAGAACAATCGAAACAGTTGTAACGGCAAAAATATGTATGAACATAGTCATACAGACAAGACGATGAATGCAGTTGTCATCGCTGTCGACGAGAACAAGTGATCAATGAACAATGTTTCTGTTTTCGTATGACCTGATTAATTATGAAAGCATCGCCACTCTAGCTATGCTCAAATAGTAAGGCAGAAACTTGAAAAATTATAAACAAGACGTTGACAATATATGTATGTACTGTATCATTTACGCCACTCGACAACTCTTAAGCAAACATTGCCAAAACTGTACAGAAAAACTACAAAAAAAAATGCATCTCCAAGTACTCGTATTTCCTGTGCTAATGGATATTTCAAATCATTCGTTTGCTTGTTTGACTTTGTATAATTGTCTTCTTTTTTTTCTTTCTTTCTGTTGCTCTTATTGCATTATTGCAACGGAAAATGCCATTGTCCTCAAATTTCAAGTGACAGCAGACAAAGAGCAAAAGAAATTTTTATACATATTTGACAGAAACGAAGCTTTTATACCCTTTCGGCTATACACATTAAGTATCAATGAATTTTATATTTGTAGAAAGTTCAGAAACTAAAAGTATGTAGAAAAATGAGTAAAAAATAGTTTCTCAATTAATTCGTTACCGGTTACTTTTAGTAAAATCAGTGCTAACACGCAATTTTAGACAATATTTTGTATATTTGCAGCATACTAATTTATAGTGAACTCAGCTTAGTGCAAAAGTCAAGCTTAAATAATGTAAAAATGTACGTTTGTATGGAATCTGCAGTCTTGAAAGAATATTCATAGAGTGAGTTCACATCTATATGTACACATTTCTGCATATTGGAAGCTTGTGCAGATCAGTTATATATTTCTAAAAAGATCAGCAACTAAATATAATATAGAAAACGGCTGAAAAACAATTTTCAAAATAATTCGTTACCGATTACTTTTTGCGAAAACGCTATGTTTAGACATTTTTAGACGATATTTCACCTCGTGGGTAGCATACAGGCATATAGAGAATTAAGCAGACTGCAAAATTTAAATCAAAATAGTGCAAAGTATGCATTTATTAGGAGTCTCCAATGGATTCATACGAATTTTAGAGCATACACATATTTAAATATTCCATGCTTGTCAATAAATTGTTTATGCTTTTTACACTGTATATAAACCTATAGAGACCACAATGACACAACATGGAAGTGCACTTACAAAGAAAAATAAAAGTGTTTGTTGTCGTTGCTAGCTACTATTGCTGACGCCATCATTGGAAAAAAATTGTTTCCTCAATTACATTTATATGTAGTATGTAGTTGTTGTTGTTGTTGGCATTTCTGGTACGTTCGTTGACAATTGTTGTTAATTTTGCGCTTTTGTTCAACGATATACAATGGAAATAAAAACCTACAATCCACTAAAGCGAAGAAACAAAAAAACAATATTACAGTGTAGGATCGCAAATTGCACTTAGCAACAGTCAGCAATTGAATTTCAGACTTGAAATAAATATTAATTGTCTTATGCTTGAAATTTTATAACACACAAACAATTACTCGAAACCATTTTTGTTTAAATTATTAAATGTAACTCTGGTTACTTTTAAGAAATGCTTATTCAGCTAAGAAAATATGACAAAACATATTTAGAGGCAAGTAAAGAATTATACCTCTACTAAGACAAGGACCAAGGACTAAGTCAAGCAAAGTTACTTCTAGGCGGTGACCCGAGCAGGTTGAAAATCATGCTTCAATTTGGTAGGAACCAACTAACAATACTGACAGGACTGCTAATAGGCCTTTGTAGCTTAAAACAACACATGTAAGCATATGTTATGAGTATACAAAACTCACCCGAATGTAGATGCTGTCTATATGAAGAGAATAACCCATTTTACATTCTCGCGGATTGTGAAGCTGTAGCTAGAAGTAGGCTACAGATGCTAGATATTCATTTCTTAGGCTTAGTGCACCACATCAGTCAGTAGGACAAACAATAGATAGGTTTGGGGGGCAAAAAAGTGGCTGTATCAGCTCACAAGAAGAAGGAGCTGCTACAACAACATAGATAGGTTTAGGTCGCTTGTTTATATGTCCCTCCCTCAATAATAAGATATATAATAATATCTGAATACGTAAAATAATTGCAAGCACATATCGTAACATCCGTCCATACATCGCAGGATACCTTTTCCGACTTAGTATCTGTAGTTTACCCAATAATTTGAGCTCAATTGGTTGGATCGCTAGCTAACAAAAACATACAACATTCATCTTTATATAAATACTACGATAGTATGTTGACACAATTGCCCGAAATTTAAGAAACATTTAAGAAAAATGTTGTAATTTATTACGTTTATGCATTTGTTATTGCTAATTCAATGTGCGCCAATCGCAACAACTACAAATAGAGACAGTCAACAAAATAATAGAGAAGCGCATACAAAGTAAAACATGCAAACTCTAAATTCATTCACAGTCTTATCAGTTTGCAAATGACTGCTCGCATGCTAACGTTTAATATTTGTATGTGTGTGCGTTTGTATATTCACTTTATGGGGTCTACGATGCCTCCTTTAATGCGTTACAAACTTTCAGACAAACTGATAATACCATTTCACACTGTGTGTGAATGGTATAAAAAATAGTAAATCAAAACAGTACTCCACAATGATCGATCACAGTGATAGGAACTGGACAAAAGCTAGACGATGGCGAGCCAGTAAGGCAATCATTCAGCGGGGTAAAAGTAAATCAAATCAGTAAACAGTATTTTAAGCACTGATAAGAGAAGTACTTAAAATTGCGTTGGAAAAATTCAGGTATTTACTTTCAGATAATTAAAAAAAAAAAAAAAAAAATTGTTGTAGAAAAGGTGGGGGAAAAACTGCTCAGTAATCGCATGATCAAAACTTTATCTGTCACAACAATGTCGCATAAAATTTGCAATTTCATGGTAAATATTTGTCTCATTTCTAAAGGAACAAATTCAAAATAAATTCATGCAACACGCGGCTTGCATTTGTGACACTAAAAATAGCTGTAGACAATTAATTACGAGTACATTTATTAAATTAAATAAAGAAAAAATTAAGGAAATAAATGAGGCACTTAAAGACAGCAGATTAGCAAATTATCCAAAGTTATGTTGTATTCACAATGTATGAAATTATATAAATATATTTATTCCATATTTTGTAGCTAAAGAATCTGCAATCACTTGTTGCATTTCGTAAAAATTAAACATGAAAGAGCTATATCCGATTTGCTTGACTATATTATACCCTGTGCACGCCATATTGTTTTCGTAGTTATACATTTTATCAGCTGGTTTATCTTGAAAAACGTGAATTGTGTGGTGGCAAACAAAATTTGTTCTAAAATTGATCTGTGTACATATCAATACCGTGAGTTAAGTTTGTCTACGGAGATCTTTTCTCACAGACAGACATACAAACATGGCTATAAAGACGTCGCGCTTATCAGGAATATATACCTATGTTTTATGGGCTCTCCCCGATGCTTTCTTCGCCATGTTACATACATTTTGACAGCTTACCAAACCCAATATACACCACTATTACAAACATTTTCATATAGTAAATTACAAAAATTCGAGTGCAACATGCACTGTATAATTTCAAAAATGTTACGCAGACGAAACGTTTAAATTTTTTGAAATGATTTTGACATTTAAAATGTATAAAGTTTTGACAAAATTTTGGCAGCTTTTCAACAAATTAACAGCAGTTCACACGAAACGTTAAACAATACAATTGATGCATGAAAAAACACCTGTGATTCTATAGAAACATGATAGAATTTAAATTATTGCACACTTATTTAAATAAAAAAAAATAGCTAATTAGCCAATTAAGTTGCTAAAAATCGCTGATGGGAAATTCTTGGAATAAAAAAAAATAAGTAAGCTATTGGACAGCCCTGCTCTATGCCCAGAAAGAGAGCGGCAATAAGTGAGCAATTTATTTGCAATAATTAATGCGTAGTTATGCAATTCATAAATGCACAGTTATAAGAGAGTTTTTGTTGGTGTATCAATTATTTCTCTTTTTTGTTGTAAATATGTATTTGATTCTACTTTTTTTAAATGTTACCAACTAAAATACTATTAAAAACACACTCAACTGATGCTCGCCAACATGTTTGCAAGTGTGCTCACAATAGTTTTGCGTCTAAAGTCGAGCTACTCGATCGACATGCTCTGCAATGTGAATCGCTCTTTACAGCACGACAGAGATAGATATTTTTTTACAGAACGACGGAACTTGCCATAATCATTACAATGGATTTATTGCGCTAATAGTTCAATGATTCGCTTATTTCCAGAAGTCTCCCTCACAACTGGCCACAACGATAATGTGATTTAATTATTATGGATTTTCAAATCGTTTGTTTCCAGCAACGGTCACAAAACTGTGGACATCAGAGCAGCCATTGCTGGCATACCAACCAAAATGTACCACACGTCATTGAAAATTGGAGAGTTACGATCAGCTAGTGCATGAAGAGCTTCGATAGCCATTTGAATATATTGTTTAAATATAAAATGGCATAAAATTATCCATCAAATAAAGGCGTCTGATTGAATTTTGTTTTATATCTCGTATAACTTGTATATCAGATATTTCTTTTGTTGTGAGCGAGCGATCTTAATGAAATGGTCAAAAATTAACACTCATCGCTTTGCACTTTAGGCTCCAAGTTCTTGGCCCCAGTGATTAAATTGCAATGATCTTTACTTTGTTTGAATTGCGTTTATTTTGTCAAAAACTCAAAATCGAAATCACTAAACTTCATTGGCGGAGAATCGTTGCTCAGCAGAGATGCGTGCTCTGCTGCAAATATGTGTTCACCCAACAATTTCGGCGTTTCATCTTCTTCTCATGCTTCAGAGAAGAAGATCAATCTTCGCTGATATTGCCACAACTAGTGCATTAGACAGCAGCACTGCCCTCCGTTTATTTTCTTCATCTCAGTACTAAGCTTAAACGTTTTCTTCACCAGGGTACAATCTTCACTTATAAAAAAAAAACCGGCATAGATACGAGTCGCACTCGCGCACGAAGGGTTCCGTACCATTATCTATAAAAAAAATCATGTCTGTTGTATGGGAGCCCCACTTAAATATTTATGTTTATTTTATTTTAATTTAATTATTTATTTTTAAGGTGAATATACTATAACTAAATATTTTGTGAATAGTTCACGCATCTACCTGTTGCCGTTATCAATATCGAGCAAAAACGAGCAAAAAACCACGTTTGTTGTATGGGAGCCCCCTTAAATATTTATTTTTTTCAATTTCAACTGTCTAACTATCACGGTTCAAGAGATACAGCCTGGTGACAGGCGGGCAGACAGACGGACGGACAGCGAAGTTTAAGTAATAGGGTCCCGTAAAGAGTAAATCTTTGGTACGGAACCCTAAAAAAGTCAATACCCACTTATTAAATTTTTCCAATCTATAATTCGCAGCACTTTTGCTTCATTGACGTAGAATTCTATTAATACCAAAATAAATATTTCATATAATTAAAAACTCATTTTGCAAATATCTTAAAATCCGCTTTAAATTAAAACTGGTTAAACGTTACGAATCACTTTGCCAGAACTTCGAGAAATTTATAAAATAAATATATAATGTATTAAAGCGACTTATCACAATAAATTATATGCAAACAAATTCATTTCGCATTTGAATGCTTTTGTTTATTTATTATTATAATTTTTTTGTTTTTTTTTTTGTTTTGTTTGTTTTGTTATTTGCAAGTTTAACAGCGCATATATCAAAGAAATATACTTACAAAAAGTGGCTTGCTTTAAGTACGTATTGATAACAAATTGCATATACTACTGCTCAAGACTTGAGGCAAAGTCAAATAAATATTCATTAATGAATCACTTTCAGTGTAGTATGTGCCTAGAGCTTCGCTGTAATTATTATACAAAAGCCAAATAAGTAGTTTGTATTTTTAATTTAACAGCGTTTCTTTATTAGTAGATAAGTAGATTATAATACTATAGCTTGTTTTTTTTTAGAGATTCCATTTGCCGATAGAAATTAAACTGTCATAAACTTTTCAGATCTGGCAACGCTATTGACATTTGCGCTCAGTTTGATTTGCCATTTTATCATGAATAGACTAACGCCAGAGCAACGCTTGAAAATTGTGCAAATTTATTTCGAACAACGTGGTTTAATTCGGGAACGTTACCATAAGCAAGACCGACCGTATAATTGTCCATATGTGAGCGACTAATTCGATTTACTATGTATCGTTTTCACACCACGGAAACTCATATTTAAACACTAATGGCATACAATTTTTCTAATCCAAAGATTCAATATTCAGTTTGAAACTTTATAATCTTAGTATTTTAATACAATGCAAAGTTCTACACCTTTAAAAAAGAAAATACTCCCTATATTATAGAAAAAATACAGAGTTCATTAAATAGCAAGCGAAGTACTAGGTATAGCTGGATAGTAATTAATGTCAACACGTTTTTCGTGCCTGAACGAAAAAGAGAAATTTTTTTTTAATGCATTCTATAAATGAATAAATCAAAGGTGATTCAAGTGATGTATTTACTAATAGATACGAGAAAGTTGATTTTCCACATTTATAATTCTGAGATATTTATGAATAAAGATTTAGTTATATTTATGTCAGATGTGTCAGTCGAATGATATAAAAATTGCCGAGATTTTTCAAGTATATAAATACCAAGTACTTACTAAAAAAAAATAAATACCAGAAGTTAGAAATACTCGTAACTAATACAACAGAAATGATTTGTAGCATTATAACGAGCTTAGTTTCAAACTTGCATTGGGTAATTAAAAATTAACTAATTAAAATCACAGAAAAAATGGTAGTACGAGATTATATACAATATGTATAATGAAAAGGTATACCAAGTTCATTTCATGGTCAAAAACAGCTCGCTAAAAACTAATCGGAAATTGTTTTATATATAAAGACTAGCTGGTACCCGGCGCGTTTGTGCATCGCCTTCCATTAGCCACTTCATCACCCTGTTCCTCCTTTCCCGTGCACCCTTACCCTACCACCCATACCCTAAACATCTTCCCCTGCCACCTTTCACCACATCGCAGACCATCCTTTACCCTGAAGCTAAGTGAGAAGTGCAAAATAAAAATCATTCAGATGATTGCTTAAATTCTGTCCGATTTATGTCAAAAAATATTCTCAAATTGGTTCTTTGGGATCAACTCTTGCAAATAAAGACATAGCTGCATTATATGTATGTACTTCAATTCACGCTAAAGTATTGCGATATATTAAATTCAACTCTGATTATTGAATTGAAAAATTTGATTAGAATACATAATAAACATCTACTACCAGGGTTGTCGGAAAAGAAACAGGACTGTTCGAAAAAAAAAAAAAATTTAATTTTTTGCAAAAGCGATTTTTTTATTCAAAATAGTTTCAGCGTTTTGCACAGTCATTAAGCATTTCTAATGAGTGTTTTAGGTCATTTTTCGGAATGTCCTTGAAAATGCCGGTCAACGCATTTTGGATGGCTTCAATGTCCTCATAGCAGTGTCCTTTTATCGGCAAATGAAGTTTTCCAAATAGATAAAAGTCACACGGAGCCAAATCAGGCGAATACGGTGACCAAAGCATGAACCTACCCATAGGTGGCGCCACCATAAACAGCTATTTTTAAAAAGTTCAGTTTCTTTTGTGACACACCCGGAATAATTATTATTAAAACAATTCAAAATGTATGTTTTAAGTAGCAATCTTTTTGAGGTACATCTATATGCATTTAGTACTCGTATGCTTAAGATTAATCACGAAAAAGGTTTTATCATTTATGCATGTTATGTTTTTTATATCTAAGAATGTACGTTAAAGATATTTCTTCTGTACTGCTATGAATAACGCTACTTTTAATGAATCAATTCTGACAGTTTTGTGATAGTTGTTCACAATAGCTTTCGTCGAAAAAATATCGATATCGATATCGTTAGCGAAATTTTTGCACACTGCCATTGCAATTGCATTCTATTACTCTATGAGAAACCTCAATTCTACAAAAACATTTAGAGTAGCCCTCGCATACTTTATTATAATTGTATGTAGTATAATGCATGCATATATGTATATATTAAACTCTTAAATTACAAATTTCTAGCACAAACTATGTCCTATACTCGTATACATACCTACATACATAGTAATGTATCTTTTATAAAGCCAAAACAATTTTTTTTTCTATAGCCTCTAATCAATGAACATGAAAATTTGACGCTGATAAATATGTCACATCATATAACTGATAAAAAAATTTTTATTTTGACAATGAACAACATTGACGTACTCACTACTACTACTACTACTATTGATTAAAATAATTGATTTTGTTAGGTAAAAGAACCTATGTACATACATATTTCAATACGATTTTATTCCTATGGTGGCATTGATAAAAAACGAAAAAAAAAAAAATACTTTGCTCAAGTATTTTTTAGTAGACAAACTAAAGACAGCAAGTCAAAAGCCAGTTTCGGTGCCAAATTTTTCTTTAATTGACTGCTTGGGATATTCCAGATATATTCTATCCGACGTTAACAAAGTTCCATAGTTCTCTTATAAGTTATAAATAAGAAGAAACATTTTGCGTACCAGCAAAAAAAGAACACATATATTATTAAGTGAGTAACAAAGCGCTATTAAATACAATCATCCACACATCAGACTCATTGTCGACAGAAAATTTTTAAATAATTTGTTTAGATCGCAAAACCATTACAGAAAATTTGATTTAAATAATATGCAGGTCGACTTGAACAACTATATGGAAACAAGAGAGAACGCTGCAGTCGAGTATGCTCGATTTTGAGATACGCTGTACCTTGTTTAGGGTTTTTTATATGAAGCATAGATTATATTCTTTAGTGGTGCCAGCTCGACATATGCGGGATTTGAAAAATGCTAACTAATTAAAAAAAAAAAACGGCCAAGTGCAAGTCGGACTCGCGCACGAAGGGTTCCGTACCATTATCTATAAAAAAATTATGTCTTTTGTGTGTGTGTGTGTATGGGAGCCCCACTTAAATATTTGTTTTGTTTTATTTTATTTTAATTATTTATTTTTAAAGTAAGTATATAACTAAATAATCTGCCGTTATCAATAGCGAGCAGAAACGAGCAAAAAAATCATGTTTGTTGTATGGGAGCCCCCTTAAATATTTATTTTATTGTTTTTTTTTTCAATTTCAACTGTCTAACTATCACGGTTCATGCGACACAGCCTGGTGACAGGCGGACAGACAGACGGACGGACAGCGGTGTCTTAGTAATAGGGTAAGTTTTACCCTTTCGATGGGAACCCTAAAAATGGAACAACCACTTAAAGTGGTTCGATCTGGGCCTATATGGAATAGTTGGTAAGGATTGACATATTAGGATTGGCATATCTAGCCTAATTAAGAACAAAAACAAAAAATTGCATACAAAAACTTAATAATCGAATACAAGTTTGAATGGGGTTACCACTTATAGTGCTCCAATCTGAACTAGACTGGAGGATTTACGTAAAATACACCAAATTTGGCGTTTCTAGATTAATGAACGACAGTATAAAAATAATATTTTCATACAAAAACTTAAAAATAGGGGTCAGGTTTGTATGAGACCAACCCCTTAGAGTGGGTTTGGCAAAAAAAAACAAAATAAAAATTTCATGAGGAACGTGACCACACAACATCAATCGATGCTGATCAAGCATATATATACTTTATAGGATCGGCCATCCTCGTTACATACATTTGCACAAACTTAATATACCCTTTTACCCTATGGATACAGGGTATAAAAACTATACATGACAATTGAAGGAATTTCTTTCTTTACAACTATATGTATGTGTTTTTGTTTGATTCTGAATTGACGATTATATATACTATGTATGTAGTATGTACCTACTTTTTGTATGACTGTGTATATGCAAAGTAATTGCGTCGAATTGAATTGAGAAAATTTATCGCTAAACGAAGTCATGCCGTTTCAATTGAAGCATGCAGCACAAACAGCCGTGACAACAAAGTCCACACAATAAAAAAAAAAAACAAAAAAAGAACGATACAATACGAGACATTTCAAATACCCGCCATAAAAAAAAAACGAAACCAATAAATACGAGAGTATTATTTAAGTTTTTTTTTTTTAATTTTAATTATTCTTTTATGTAAATGTGTGATCGTAGTGTGGAAAAGCTTTGAGCGTATGATCCAGCTGTAGTATTTAAGAATTTTTATAGTAATGGCGTTGAACCGATTGATTTTATGTATAATTGCCATCAATTTAGTGTTTCCGGCTGTCGATTGTTTTAAGTTTTTGTTTTTTTTTTTCAAATTGTTGTAATTGTAAATTAAATATTATTACCAAATAGTCATAAGGTTTCTCCACAAAAACCACTAAAATTTAGTATTTAATAGTTTAAACTAAAGATAAAATTTGAGCATTCACATATCGTCGATAATCGTTTATCGATGTGTGATAATATGCAGGGTTGTAAAGTAAGGAGAGGTAGGAGAAGGGGGCAGCGTAAGAGGTGGTTGTAGAACGGGTGGGGAAGGGACAGGAGAAGAGGGGTAGGAGATTTGGAGGTAGAGTAAAGGGGCATGGGGAAGGTGGGACAGGGGGAAGGATGGGCAGAGGGAAGGAGTGGCAGGGGAAAGGAGAAGCAAGGGGAAGAGCAGCAACTCGCCGGGTAAACGCTAGTAATATTATAAATTAGAAAGTTTGTATGGATGTGTGGATGTTTGTTGCTCTTTAATTCAAAAACAAACTGAAACTTTACAATAATATAGCTCCTAAATCAGAATAATAATTAGGCTATAATTTATGAAGATATTGGTTAATTGGAAGCTTTTTTTGTGTTTAGCTACACTTACAAGTTATTTCATTTTTATTTAAATTTTTATTAAATTATTTAAATAGTAGGTATTTGATTATTTGTTAAGGGAAACTAAAATTAAATTTGTCCAAATCTACCACATAATATTCAAGCCGAAAATTGGTTGTGCAAAAGAACCATACGGGCACCAAAAAATGATATTGTTACGAAAATAAATAAAAAATAACTTGGACGAACTAACTAGCAAAATATTAGTGTATAACTCCATCAACACAGTCATGTCATCCGATGACACTACGAGCTATCCCGTGGAGTTCCTAAACTCTTTGGATTAAACCGGGGTGCCATCCCATACGTTGGAATTAAATGTAGGTGTACCCTTTTTGTTAATGTGCAACTTGAACGCGACAAGATTATACAACGGTACACGGTTACGAGTCACCGAACTAGTAAGGAATATTGTGAAGGCCACAATCTTAACTGGCGAAGCCAAGGAAGGCAATGTGCTTATACCACGCATCCCAATCATAACTAATAACTTCCCATTTAATTTTAAGCACCTGCAGTTCATATTAAAACCTAATACATTTTCAATGACTGTCAACAAATCACAGGGTCAAACCTTAAAGGTAGCAGGAATTTGTTTATTTACTTTGGCAAACATATGACCAAATAAATATTCAATCTGCCTCAGCATCAGCCTCAGCCTCAGCTTTCCAACAACTGACATGACGCCGGTATTTGTAGACCTGTGTAATGAACGATATATATTTTGTCAGGAGCGTAACACCTGTGGATTTGAGTTTCAGTAGAATACCAGCGAAACTAATATGAAACATAATAATATTCGAGAAGAAGATTCTTTTAACTTTCTGATAAATACACCTGTACTTTGTTTTGCTTTCTACTCTTCTAAAATGGCGCCAAGCTGAAACGGGAGAAGTTTTTAACAGTTCAAGGTATCTATTAGATTATTAGATTGCTCTTTTAGCTTACAAACGTTTATCAAGCCAAAGTTTTGAATATTTTTAGAAAACTGTTGGTTTAAATCGACAAAAATTAGAAACTTAAATAGACATGCTGGCTATCATCTACATATAATCTTATATGTCTTTTTTTGCAAAAATACTGCTTTATATATTCTGGGACAAGCCTCAAAGATGATTATCAGCTTAACTCGATTCCAGCTGTTGTAATCTCGACTGTTTGTTTTTAATAACCTTCAAATTTAAATCTTAACCCGGAATACTCTATCTCTCTCTGTTTCCCACTCTCTAGATCCAATTTCAGTGTTGATTGCAAAATCGATGTTTTACAATTTGTAAAACTTTTATAGATAAGCTTTACTCAGCGCAGTTCAACCATGAATTTTTCATAAAAAAAATAGAATATATAATAGGAAAATAATTGCGAAAAAATAATCAGAATAAATATATAATAAAAACTGACAAAAACCAGCATAGGTAGAGCTTTATTAACGTGATTTCATAGTATAATTCACAACAACATCCAAAGCAAGTAATAAAATTTGTTTATGGAGAATGGTGTATCACATTTGCCTGTACTCGTATATAATTTGCAAACAATATAAACAAAAAAAAAAAACAATCTAGTATATAGAATATATGACAGCTCATAGATCGGACATTCATGTTATTATATTGCTTGCTCATTTGAAACGCGAAAAATTTCAATCAAATCACACAAAGCAGCGCTTCAGTCAAAAAGTAGTCGTTGAAGTGAGAGTATCTCACTGAATTGGTTCGGAAGAATTTAACGAAAGTATTTTTTTGGATAGGTTTGATACTTAGTAATGTCAAGAATACTTCTGAAATACTTGCTCTGCATTGCATTGTTGGCAAATGGCGTACACTGCACGGAGGACTATGTGCAGAACGATAATGATGAACGTATACGGAAAATGGTGAATATTTTTACATTGACGGATCACTGCAATAAGAATCATTGTAGCGGCTTTAATTATGCAAATATCGATGAAGTGGCATTCTTCGATCTACAAACTGAGGTACGCATTGCGCCTGATGGTGCTACATATGATATAGGAGAGGGTGCAACCAAATCAGATGCGCTAATCTTTGAGAATTCAACATTTGCCAACTTTCCGTTGCATCTTTTCTATGCATTGGATTTAAGTGAGTTGGATATGCGTAATTGTAGTATGAAGCATGTAAGCTGGGAAAGTTTTCTGATGGCAAATAAGCTAATCATTTTATTGCTGTCTGACAATCGCATTAAGCAAATCGATGATATGACTTTCAATTATGCCAGTGAGCTACAATATCTCTTTATGAGTGGTAATAATTTGCGTCAATTGACAGCGAAAAGTTTTAATGGATTACGTAAACTGCGTCATTTGGATTTGAGTGATAATCATTTAAAACAACTACCCGCAGGTGTTTTCGATGATCTGGCAGCGCTGCAGGAGCTCAATCTGGCCGAGAATCGTTTGCGTGTAATTGACAATGCACACTTTGCTAACAATGCGCTACTCTTGACCGTGACATTGCACACGAATCGTTTGCGTGAGCTTGGCGAGTATGCCTTCCGCGAACTAACGCAGTTGATCGCTGTTGATCTATCTCATAATCAGCACCTCGATGCGATTGTTTTGAATGTGGTAACGCGTTTCTTAGTTGCCGCCAACTGTTCATTATACCGTGTCAATGTATATGGTGCGGTGCGAAATGTCGATTTACGTGATAATCATTTGATGGAACTCTATTTTTCCGAACCCGAAACGCTCGAGACGCTTGTGCTGCGTAATAATGCGCTACTACAAATCGCTTCGCTTTCGCGTGCTACAAAACTTAACTATCTTGATTTATCAGATAATCCTGATTTGGGTGAGTTGCCCAATCCGTGGCAGGCGAATGCACTTGTACGTTTGGATTTAAGTAATACAAGTTTGAAGTTTTTACCGATTGCATCGCTTGCTGATCTACCAAATCTACGCAATCTCAATGTATCCAATAATCAATTGGGCGAAATTAATCCAACAAACTTCAAGTACCTTGATAAGCTTACGCATTTCTATATACATGCAAACAATTGGAATTGTTATAGTTTGAATACCATGATGGATCTGCTTATAAAACCGAACGGTATGTCATACAGCATAGATCGTTTTGATCGTGCCTTTCCTGGTGAATATGTGAATGGCATTGCTTGTATGTATCGCATTGAACAAGATGAAACTAGTGAGAATAGTGCTGCTAGTGATGAAAATTTTATAAATACACAAGAACAGCAGCAGCAACAAAATGATATGTTGCCAAAACCAGCACAGCTAAGTATGGATCCCGCTTTGGAAGAAATTGCTGTATTGCGTAGAGAGATGAAGGCGATTGTTGGCATCTATGAGGAAAAATTCGCACGCGTCTATGAAATGCTAAATGATCTCAATGCTAAAATGCGCACGATTGAGGGCATTAATAATACTTTGTGGCAGCAGATCACCATTGCGGTCTAAAAAACTGAAATTTTATGTCTCATGTATCTCGAATTAATTTGTTCCAAAGATAATTTTGTAATATTCTATAAATATGAAACAAATGTTTATACCTATAATATGTATTAAAATATATTCCATTATAAAGTTTAACAATTGATTACTGTATATGGAATTAGAAATAATCGCTGGAGCTAAAAGTGTATTACCGTTCACACGAAATTTCAAATCTTATATTTTAACCATGGAATACAAAAAATAATTTCTAAAAGCAGAAAAGCTAAACGTGTGTGGTGCGCTTATATGACTTATGGGACTGTTACTAAAAGTGTGCAGAATACAACGTAAGAAGTCACCACCATATCAAATTTAACTACATTAAAAGAGTTTGTCATACAAAAATTTAAAATTGGATGATGGTTTTATATGGGTCTATCCCTAAAGTGGGCGGGCTACGCTCATTGATATATATGTAAAGTATCGCTTCTAAAAAGGTCAGAATATAAAATTTTAAGCTGATATTTATTGTAAATTAGTTTTTCATACAAAAACCAAAAAGCTGGCGGTGGGTTTGTATGTAGGTTCCCTATAAAAGTGGACGGACATGCCCTTTAATATGTATGTGAAACAAACGTTCTTTTGAAGTAAAAATATCAAATTCAAAATTGTTATTTATTATAATTAATAAGTTTTTTATACATAAATCGAAAAGTGGCAAGGGGGTTTTGTATTAGGTATACTCCTAAAAGTGTAAATGACATATTGATATGGCTATTATATGGCTTAGGGCCAAAATAAGTTTCCATACCATTTTTCAGTCAGATAACTCAAAAACTGAAACAAAAATAATGACCAACAACACACAGACAGACGGACAGGTCTAGCTCGACTCGCCCCGTCGAGCTGATGAAGAATATATATCTGTTCTACGTTTCCTTTGAAGAGTTACAAACTGATACATAACACCATTTCAGACTATGTTTGTATGGTATAAAAATATTTCAATGTTGAAATTATTAAGTAATGGTACGCCTCTATAGCTGCAGTATAGTAGTAAACCGAACTAAATGCTTTATTTTATATCCGAAAAGTATCTTTTCCAACGGTGCAAATCGTAATATATTGCATATATTATTTGGTTAATGCTACTGTTTTTTAACTAATCTCCAAAATATTGTTTTACATGTTCTAGATTTATATATTTGACAAGTCTTACGAAATATTTATAAAAACTTTCAGTTTATTTATGTAACGATTCAAATGTTCCTAGAATAAAACAGTATAAATTGAATAAATCTTCGCTCAAGTTTACGATGCTACTCACATAATAAGTTTCTAGCATAGACATAAAATTGTTGACTTGTTCTCTATTTGAAACTTCACGGAAATCTTTAAATAGATAAACACATCTGCTAGCGATCAGTATAGTACGGACATATATATATGAAAATACAAATGAGCATGTAAATCCACAGAACAACGTGCTCATGAAACGTGCAGTAGTACAGTACAGACACACAATAGAGATCCGATAGGATCAATGCAGCCTTAACGTTTTATATGGCCATATAACACAGACATAAAGAATGTTCCTTACATTTGTGTTGTGTTCTCTCTTTTCCATTTTCTGTTCAACATCGTTTTAAAAAACTTTTATTTAGTTTCACTGCGTCTATTTAAATGTTTCAAATGGCTGCGATTTATAAAGTTGAACTTAAAACTTAATGGCGTTTATAATTCACAAATAGTTTTTACATATACTCTTTCACCAATTTATTACTTATCTGCCGTTTGATTACAATTTTTGTATTATAACAAACAAAATTTGTACAAGCTTTATGACTTTCATAGCAGAGTTACCCATATCTTTTGTCCATTCTGCTCGAATTTATACTGTACTATGCTTTCACTGTATTACTCGCCTTGTTTACTACATGCAAAGTTTATATTCGCGCAAAAAACAAACAAACAAAACGTCCGCAACTTGGCAAACATTAAATCTGAGTGCAAATCAACAGAGAAATCGAAATAGTCGGACAACTCGTCAGTCAGCCGGGGTTGTTCCGAAAACAACCAGTAGTGTGGCAGTCAGTCAGTCAGTCAGTCAATAAACAATTGAACAATCAATGGAGCTCACTGAACAACATTGCCAGAGTTTGTGGGAAACCGAGCAGTTTAAGAGTTCAATAAACTGCAAAATGCTGTTTTAGGCAAATTGTTTTGAAGTTTTTGTTTTATATTTTTTTTTTCTATCTTTTTTTTTTTAATTTTTGGCTACGGTCAATTTTTGGGTTAATGACGATGACGAAAAAACAAAGATTACCACAGAAAATAATAAAAATATATATACTATCTACAATATGAACGAAAGTAATTTCATAATATTGCAACAAATGGAAATTTATTTTTTTCCAAAAAGGAAAGGCAAAATATATTTAACGTATAAACCACTGCACGTGTTTTGGAATCAATTTTTCACGGTGAAAAGAAATGCATAAAATAAAAATACAATTTCAGAAATTTTGTATAAAATATCTTGCCGTATATATTTTGTGAACTTATTATTTTTACTGTGTTTTGGAAAAATATAAATCAAATGTCAGCGAAAAAAAAAATACAAATATGTATTTACAATAATTATTTAACTTGTCACGGTTATTTTTGTATTCGTACTCGTCGTATATAAATGTTAGTATATATACAAATGTGAACGGCTATATTAGTTTTGTTGAAATTGTTGACATTTTTGGAAATAGCTCCGTTTCTATTTCGTGTAAGATTTCCGTGTCATTTTGTTAACAGTGTTGTAAAGTAGTAATCAGTGTTTTTAAATACGCACAAAGTAAACATCAGCTGTTTAACTTCTTTCTCTGCACTTGTTGCAACCATTTCCGACACAAAATGCTACGTGCACGACTTTTTTGCAATTTGTCTTCAGCTTTTTGCTTTTTTGTTTGAATTTTTTTTCATCATAGACCTGATCTTGCCATCTTAAACTCAGACGTCCTCTCTAACGCTCTGCACCAATTAAGTTCAGGTTTCCGTTGTAAACCTTTAGTGCGATGTTTTCTACAACATTGAAGTTGAAATTCTGCATACTCATAGACTGTCCAACTGATGGTCTGCGAGTGAACACCAAGTACTTCGTCTTGTTTTCCTTCACCGCTAGGTCCATGAGATGTGACTGTTTCTCAATCTCTGAGAACGACCTGCTTACTCGCCGTTTGTTGGTGCCAATGATGTCTACATCATCAGCATAGTAGCATTACTTCCTTATGGAAGATCGTGCCCCGACCGTTCTACGTAGGGGCATGGGCGTAGGATGAACTCCAACCAAATATTGAAAAAGTCACACGATAAAGCATCACCCTGACCGTGTGACCAGGCTATTACTACTTTTTTTTTTATTTAACCATTCACACATAGTGTGAAATGGTATTATCAGTTTGTCTGAAAGTTTGTAAAGCATTAATGGAGCCATCGTAGACCCCATAAAGTATATATATTCTTGATCAGCTCGACGAGACCAGTCCATCTAGCCATGTCCGTCTGTATGTTGTTACGCATTTTTGGGGACTAATTTTTATGCTATCCAGTTGAAATTTTGCACGTATACTTCTTTTTATTCCAGTTTAATAGAGTGTCACTACGCCCACTTTTTGAACCCCATAAAACTCACCGCCCACTTTTGACTTTTTGTATGAAAAACATTTTTGATTGTAGTCAATATCTTTATCAATATAAAATGCTCTTAAGACAGCTAAAATTAATAGCTTATTTCATTTTACTACAAGATGAATTCATCTATGTACATATATCCAACTTGATATAGCTTTGACTGTTTATTTTTAGGTATGTTCCAATTCGTTCCCATCTTTTTATTCTATTTGTTTAATGTGATTTCAAACTAAAACTTGTTGTAAAGCAGCATATTTTTCAAAACGACCTTGCTGAAAAGCAGAAAAGACACACAATATTCTATTTACTATAAGCAACTAAAAATACATATGGAGGTTACCATGACTTATTTCGTTGTAAGCAAGAATATATACATATTTTTTAATAGGGACCACCACGTCTTCTTCACATTTTTTTATATTCCTTCAGCTTTTTATACGTGGTAAACATTTAAAAAAGCAAAATAAACAAAATTTTGTGAAACAGTATTTTTAGTTATACTTAAAAATAATTTATTTGTTTTGGAAAGATAGAAATAGTAACGTATAAAACAATTTTACAGAAAAAATTTGAAGAAACAAAAACATTTTATGGAAAGATTTTGTTCGTTTTTAATTTTTAACGTAAATTTCATAATGATTTCTTTGCCATATTCATTTCTTTACTTTCAAAGTAAATAAACATCTTTGTTGATGCCACCCCATACGTTTATTTTAGCAATTTATGGTTTACTAATTAAAATGATAAACAAAAAATCTGTATATAGAAAGCAAGAAAATGAACATATATGTATATTCTATGAATATTGAAGCAAATGTGTTTTGCATTCTCAATTTATTCAATTTTATGTGTATAATTTTTAAATGAATGAACGAAGCAGCTTGAAGTGGCAACAGAAACGTGCCAGGCACCAACAATATATACGAGACTGTCAAACCAAATCATGTGATTACAATTTATTTATTTGGAAAAAAAAAAAGTTACTTTAGTTTGTAAAATATTCTTAAATACAGTGTAATTTTTTTAGAGGTTCAATTTTTTCGATGGATTAAACTGTTATAAATTTGTCAGATCTGACAACGCTATTGTTTTATACGTGCTCTCGTTCGTTTGCCATCATGACTCGACTAACTCCAGAGCAACGCACGCAAATTGTGCAAATTAATTTTGAAAATCGTGGGTTCAGTTTGGAAATTTTACTGTGCGCTACGTAAATTTTACATCATCCGAGCGTTTAATTCGATTAACCATGTATCGCTTTCCTTTAAATCTGAGCCGGCTGACTGCCTCACATGTTCGCAATCATATTTAAACAATAATGTATAAAATTTTTTTTTTTAATAAAGCCAATTTTCAGTTTGAAATGCAATGTAAACTCAGTATTTTAATACAATTTAAAGTTCTACACCTCTAAAAACACCCTATACATATGATTAGTTTAATTTCAGCTCTCCTGTCTTGTGTAAGTAAATTTTTTAGATCATATATCTTAATTATTTTGTCAACAATTGTTGCACAATTGTACTTGGCTTTTCGCAATAAATTGTCATTAAATATAGATGCAATATCAGTAAAGTTGTTAAGTATAATTGCAAAGCACAATAGAAAAAAACTGTTATGGTGATTACGTGTTAAAACACGTTTCTCAGTGCAATATTGAAATTTTATAACCCAGAACAGTACCGCAATCAAACGGCACCTTATATGTCAAAATCCATCAAGCCGTATAGGCTACAAAGCGTGTCAAAGAATATACAGGCATACATATGCATAAACACTCAAACAAAAAAACACAACTCTTTTTGCTATTTACGGATAAAACTATCGCTAACAGACCCGAAAACGGACAGAAAATGCATCATCTGACGTTCAGTATGTTGCAAAAGTTTCGTTTACGATAGTTCGCAAATAATATCTTTAACGTGCAATATATTTTGCAATATATTTTGTGAGAGTCATCTACATTAAATAAAAATGTTCATAATAGTTCGTATACGAATTTAAGGTAAAGAACGAAAAATTTACACGAAAATTTGAAAAATTCGGTAAAAACTGTAAAATGCTTCTTTCTATGAAGTTTTTGCATGAACTCAAGACTGTAACTCACGAATCGAACAATGTGTATTTCTTTTTTGTTTTGTAATAAAATTTTATTATATGGTGGCACGGAGCACCCAAGTATGCGTTACCATTCGGCCCCCTCCCCCTCCACCCAATATAGTAAGAGAAAGACCAAATTTGTCATAGCTCAGCCACAATTTGACGCAAATTAATGATAATGGTACATATGACGAAGAAATAAGGTCCACTGAAAAAGTGGGCGGAGCCACGCCTTCTTTATAAGATTGTTTTCTTTTATATTTTTAAAGTGACTACTTCGTGAACTGCTGAACGGAAATTATTTGTTTTTATAACGAACAAAGAAAGCAAAAGTTAAAAAAAAAACAAACATTGCCGAAAACTTTGATGTTGTGTGCATAGGAGACGATTTTCTTTCTCTCTTCTTTATTATTTTTAGAATGTTCTTTTAAAGCTTGTTTCTAAACCCATATGCGAGCATTAAGCGAATGCTGATTTGACACTCGGTTTTGCCTACTTAAAACTCAATTCTGCGCCCGTTTGCGGATTGTCATTCTTTAGCACTTTTCGTGGTCCGATGATGTTGACAAAAAGAAAGGTGAGTGTTTTTTTTTTACGTTTGCATGACTGTCAACAATTAAACCTGTTGCGAATTATAAGCTTTTACTTAAATTTAAATGAGCTTTTAATTTACAAGTATCAACTAAATGACAATAATGTCGTGTATCTTTGCTGCGTTTTTTATTTTACAACTTAAAATTCCATTTGCTCTCAAACTAATTGAGAGCACACGCACTTCTAGAGTGATTGTATACCATAAGTATAAGATTCTCTATAAATATTGTATATACCTACCGATAAATTGTATAACCAAGATAAGCGCAAATGAGGCAATTCTGACTTCAAAGTGCGTTTCAAATGTTATAAATAAAATAATAGCTAAAGAGGTCATTAAACTTCAAAAAACGTCATAATATCAACACAAAAATGAGGCAAATATTGAACATAAAATCAAATTAAATATAGACACATACCTTTTTTGATATATATTGTAGTTTAAGGCACTTGACGAATATCGCTCTTTACTTTTTTTGAATCTTTAAAGATTTTTTAACACTTTATGACAAATATATGTCTGCAGTAATTAAATAAAAGCAAACAGCACAAAATGGAGAAAAAATAACTTTAGACAGAAGACGACAATTAAAATTTTAAATACGATTTGTTGTTGTTTTTTCGACGTTTTAAACAATTTTCACAAAAACTCTGTGGGGCAAAAAAGGGGAGAAAAACAATTAGAGATTAAATAAAAATTATTACTGCATTTCAAAATTTCTTTTCATTTATTTTTTTATATATGTATTTTGTTTTTTTCTTTCATGTAGCTTGTTATTTTGGTGTGAGCGATTAGATTAAGTCACAGCGGCACTCATTACTAACTTGTGTGGTTGTTGTTGTTGTTGTGCTGCTTATCAGATACATTTCAACACTAAATAAATCAAACCAAACTGTTGACACGTGAAGAGCGCAATAGAACCCCAAGAAAAATAATAATAATAATACAAAAAAACAAGAAAAACACGTTTACTTCGGTTAAACCGAAGCCCTAATACCATTCACACGAAATTTCAAATCGTATTGCAAAACATAAAAGTTTGTGAAATGACCATCCCTACGAAACCAACACATGGCATGTCAAGATGATATTGATATTTTTGATATTATTGATATTTTCCATACAAAAACCAATAGTGGGCCGTGGGTTTGTCTGGAACTGCCTCAAAAAGTAGGCGGGATACGCCCATTAGCATATGTTTACACAGCGGGCGTCTATAAGAAATAACCATATCGAATTTGAAGCTGTTAGTATAACTGAAATAAAGTCTTTCATAAAAAAACATAAAAGATGGCAGTGGTTTTGTATGTGAAATAATATAAAAAGTGGGCGTGGCATATCAATATGAATACTCTATAAAATTCAGACCAAAAAAAAAAGCTTAAGTATCGGTTTTCAGCAAGATATCCAATGAATTGGCGCCCAACAATGGGCAACTTCTAACAGACTAACAGTCGATTATTTACTTTATGCAGTCTACGATGTCTTCTTTAAAGCGTTACAAACTTCAGACAAACTGATAATACCTATACACACTATACATATGTGAATGGTATAAAAACACCATCAGAACAATTGAAGAGTGAAATTAATCAAATGAAAATGATCGATTAAATGCAGGCATAAAGTAATCGTACATATATATGTATGTACATACATACATACAGACATATGTAGAGAAACACGCGCTCTTATTTTTATCACAAGACTCGACTCTATTGGAAAAATTATGCGGGGGGAGATTTATTGTTTAATGTACGATACAATGCAACAAACAATCGAGGCATGACATGCAACTGACTACATACATACAAAGAAATGCAACAACAAAAATAGAGATAAAAATAAACATAGAGACACAAGAAAGCAAAGAAGAGAGTATGGAAGTATGGAAATAAGAGCTCACAAAGTGCATTGTGCATAGAAGCATTTCGTCAAAATAGGGGAATAGTTTGCAAAGTAGTACAGAGCTGCCAGATAGATGACACAATTTTAGAAATTTCAATTTTAGAAAGATAGAAATTAATTAATTTAAGGAATTTACAACTTTACTGTAGATTATCTGTACTCATTTCTGCAGGGTTGACGTGAGCACACATTTTGTAGCAAGCTACAGAATTTTTCGGCTGTATGCTGTTGAAACATGTTATAAGTTATGGTTATTTGGTTCGATACATCCAAAGAATCGAATCAAATTAATAGACAATGCGAATGAACGAAACAAACAGAGCGCACAGTCGATTGGGTTTTTACAATTGAATAAACTATAGAAAAATGTGAAACATGCGATATTGGAATTATTTTTAATTCAACAAAAATGTCTCAAATGAAAATTGCATAGAATTTGAACAGCTGGCATTTACGATTGTTCATATTATTAAAACCGAGGAGGCGAATTTTCATCTGCCACACCGTGCATAAAATCAATTTATTGGAGCAACGATTTCCAGATGAAATTAAATCGTGTGTACTCTTGTTCAGAAACCTATACGTATAGTTATGCCGTCTATCAGTCGTATGTTTGAACAACGATAACTCAGGCTTTAACTTTTGTAGTCTCCGAGATCTCGTTGTTCAAACAAAAATGTTAAATCTAGGACTACTTTAAACGGCCATAGCTAAGAGAGATTTTAAGGAAAGTTTCGGCATTATATTTAGTTTGAAGCATCAATATTAATATTGACAATCAATTCTTAATCAAAAGGTCTTTAAGTAAAATCGATAATAAACATGCAAAGTTATTCAACTTTTACCAGTAGAAGTAAATTTTTGAAGTCTACTTTTGTAATAAATATGACAAATTTATTTATATCTGTGAATTGTACATCCATACGAAATGTCATTACAAGTGTAGAGACTATATTCTCAATAAGAAATTAGGAAAAACTATTTAAACTATTAAAACTAAACTAAACTATTTTTTATTTTAAAATATTGAATCAAGTAAAAAAAGAGGTAAGACTGAGATTTTGAAAAACAAAATAAGTGCTAATTTCGTTGAGGTGCTGGAGGCATATGGAAAAATGAAAGCATATCGAAATTTTGCTTCTTTCAAAATTGTAGAGTATGTAGTTTAAAATCAGTTGAAAATTTACTGAGTTATTGGATGAATTGCTCCAATAACAGTTTTTAGCATGATTTTTTAAATTTGTGGGAGTGTTGTACTTTGTGGGAGTGTACACTAGGTCACCTTAAAAGTTGAACGATTTTTTTTGTTATATATGTATTATAGTAGCACTGTGCTAAATATAAATAAATATGTAGGTATTACTATCCGTATCAGGTATACCGATAGGTGTGCGACTACGACACGCTTTTTAAAAATTGTATATACACTCTAAAAATTGCTGGCTAATCTATAGTTGAACGGAGATCATAAACTATCTTAAATAAAATTCAATGTCACAACTCAAAGGCCGTTTACATACAGAGAACTAGAAGGTAACTAACAAAAAAATCGAATGCAGTCCATAGAAAAACATATCAGTTGAATTAGAATTATTAGCCACTAGGTCGGTAGCAATCATTGTGGCTGGATTTTATTTTGTTTTTATATGGTTGCATTTAGAAATTTGTAAAATAACTTGATAGCATTGGAAAATTTGTAGGAAATGGTGGATTGCAACACTATAATTACAATAAATGACAACATGCATGGCATGCTGTGGTAAAGCCCTCCTCCATGTCGTTTCTTACATAATTTCTTTGTGGTTTTTCATAAAAAGAATCCCATATTGTGCTAATTTTTCCATTATGTTCCATTTTTATTTAAGATAATTTTCCATATTTCGACAACTTTGTTCAAAGAAATTTAACATGTAAACAAAATCAGCTGTGCGCTAGTTCCGCTTTGCTTACGACTTGCTCTCATCCAGTTATCAGTAGGTAAACGACCTATCAGATAGGTTACGTTGTGCTAAGAAAAAACTATTCCGTAAGAAAAAACTACTAAGAAAAAGCTACTCACGCAAGAAACGCTTGCCACGCTAAACTACAACTACTTTCCTTTACTAAAGGAGTAGTAGTTTTTCTTACGCGGTCGGGTCACTAGCAGAACGCAATATGTCTGATAGTTCGTTTACTTACAGAGAACTAGAACAAAGTGGAGCAAAACGGAACTACCGAACAGCTGATTTTGTTTACATGTTAAATTTTAAGTAACAAGGAAAACAAATTACTTTAAACTAAGAACTATTCTATCATTAAATCAAAACAATCTGGCAACACTATGCAACCGACAACATAAATGATGCGGAAAGAAAAAGAAAGAGAGCAGATAAAAACTTCATTTAATCATCTATTTACTTGTCCATCATCTTATTATTGTGTTTTGGCCTATTTAATTAATTAACGCTACTAGTTTTTATAGTTTTTATAGCACATTTTTTTTGTTTTTTTTTTTTGTTTGTTTACTTGTACAAATATGTTTTGTGTGTATTTTATTTACGACATTTCGTCAAGACGCACGACGCACGCTTTTGAATTATTTATTAAATAACACCAACAGCAACAACAACATAAACGAATTACTTGGACAACAGCACAAAAACAACAACAACAACAACAACAGGAACAACAACGAGTTTATATACGTTTATGTATGCGTGCATTGCGTTCGCAATGGGAAATTTCCATTAAGTTTTGTTGTTTTTGTTGTTGCACAATGCAAGATATTCACTATGATCGGATCGAAAGATGCTTCGCCCTTTTTTTTTTTTGCTCTTATTGAATGCCTTCCTTTTTTTTTGTTTCTTTCTTCTGGTTTTCAACAAACGAAGCGAAACATTTACACACAAATAGAAAAGGCAGCTGATCAGCTGTTTTTTATGCATTGGGAATATTTTTCTTGTTTCCTTTTTTCTTATTGTACGAGGGGACTTTTTTTATGTTGGGTTTTTATGCGCGCTTTTTTTTTTTTTTTGCTTTTCTTTTGTTGAATGCATTTTATTTTAATTAGAACAAAGCAAGAAAAAAAGAACACTTTTAATATTTTTTTCTGCTTGTTTTAGTTTAAAAAATAATTCTTTCTTTTTCTAAACATATGCGTTTATAAATTTTTATTGCATTGATAATAAAATTAACATTTTTATTTTCTACTTAAATTTATTTAATTGCACATATTTTTATTTGCACTACACTCACTTTCAAACAATATAATATTTTATTTAAACGCTTTTTAGCGCCGATTTTCTTTTATTTTCCAATTTGCTGCAGCAACAAGTTGCTTTTATACAGACAGACGGACACACGAAATTTTATTTCTTATTTATTTAATGCGTTTGTTTTGGTTTACCAATTTTAATTAAACGCATAAAAGTTGTTAAGACAAATTTCCATTAAAATAAAACACAAAATTGTTTAAACAATAATAAACGAAGATACAAAATAGTTTTTTGAAAAAAAAATCACTTGGAAATAGCCGCGCAAACGATTAAAACAAAACACGTTCACACGCCGCAAGAGTCTCTCTGTTTTTAAATGCTCTTCAATGCGATTTGCACTGCTTGCTTTACCCGTTTGTTTTCGCTAGCCGATGACTTTAAACCGCTTGTTATCGAGACTCGATGACGCGCTAAATGGTTTGTGCTTTCATTTAATGGCTATTTAACAGATTTTCATATATATTTTTGTTTGCTGCAGCCACAAGTTGCATACAATATTAGTTTTTACTTAGTTCTTATATATTTTCCGTTTGCTTTAACTAGTTTCACTGTTAATAACCGCTAGTTTGGAACCAACCATGTTATCGATACATTGAACACGACCAATATTTAGCGGTTATGAAACAGCTGAGAGAATGCTGTAACAACTAAACGATCTTTCGATACTTTGCAAGTACTTTTATACTTAATAAATATTCTTAATTTAACACAATTAAGAAGAAAAAAGAAAAATAATAAACAAAACAAGACAAAACAAAACAAAACGTTAACTTCAGTGGAATCGAAGCTTTAATATTTCACACTTGTTTTTCAGTTTTAAAAACTTTTGGATGCTTAGATTTAAAAAATTTAAAAATATAGCATGAATATAGCATGAATGGTTGTGTATAAATATGTTGCGGTTGAAAAAACAAATGTTTAGAAATTTTTAAATTAAAATTAACATAAATTTTGCATCAAATGGAGGTTGAACCCTGGTTCGTCTGGCATATAAGCCAGCACGCTTAACAGTTGAGCCCTCGAATGTTTACCGATTTAGATTTAAGTGCACAATTCAACACAACATCATCATCAATGCTACTTTCAGTAACCACATATTTCGAAGTAACTAGATGTATGTCGTCCAGGGTTTCCTTGAACCGCTTAAACCACTCATACTCACTGGTACGCGATAAACAACTCTCATCTTAAGCTTCATGTTTAGAATTGTATAATTTCTGGACACACTAGATCACATATAGTTGGCGTTACTAGTTTGATTTTTTGAAAAAGTTCTGTTATCCGCGGAATTCACCTTGTATTTACTTTATGGTGTCTCAGATGCTTTCTCTAAGGCGTAGCAAATATTGTGACTAAATTATAACACTATTCATACTCTTTGTGAATGGTATTAAAAACTGATAATGACTTTATGAGTAGAATATAAATATATGAAACAGTTTTCTACGTATGATAAATTCGAGACACAAGAATTAAAATGAAAATTAACCCAGTTTATGAGACATTTTTCTTAAACGTGCGCAGCCGTTTATTACATTCATTCAAACCGTAACCGATGTTATATTTTATCCAAATTTACACTTTAACAGAATTCAAGTTAATATCGATTGTAATAAAAAGGGTTTCCAAATAAATTAATCTTATTGTTTAATATTGATTTGTATGTGGCCATTCATGTATACTCATACATGTGGGAAGGGATAATATACATTTTCGGTTCAAGAGTGTATACATACCAATTTTTAGAACTATAAGTTAAAAACTGAGTGAGGGATACGACTAAAATGTCTCTTATACGCTTTATGATCATAAATACACATGTGTATACATCTAATACATTTTTTTATACATTTTAACATGTATAATTACCAATAATTTCGTTCAACTGAGTTTTTGTAGTGATTTGTTCACCCTAACGATGATGTTAATTATGGACAACCTTGTGATACGCCCCAAAATTATTGCACCAGCGAGACATTGTTTGCCGATTTTGCTTGTCTGAATTTCGGAAGGAAACCATTTGAAGCATTTATGCCATACAAATTTAATAGTGTACGAGGAACCATACAAATTTTTATAATGCTAGCATACCTACAGATGCATTCATCCACGTAAAGTTATTAAAAACTATATGCAGTTTACCTATTGTTCGCTATAAACTACTTTTATGGGTTTTTATCTATTTAGTAGCAGTTTTCTTGTAATAATTCAAAGTTAAGCTGCAAACTAAACATAAATTAACAAAATACTAGAGAGCAAATATGCTACCGAATATTGTAATCAATTGTTTTTTCAAGCTGAATCCACTTAGAAAGTGCTGATCAGTTTTTATCGAAGTATTTATGTGCAGCAGCAAAGCACAATTTAATTTGTATTTATATATTAAATAACAACTTATTCTGTGTTATTTTTAAGAAATGCTGGTCAACTAAATATAACATTTTTAAACTGTGTTTGTTTCGGGTGTATCAGCTACTGTACACAGTTCTATAACTTGTCGCTAACGTCAACTTGTGTTGGATTAAGAGGTGCTACCAGCTGCAAGCCGGCAAAACAAAAAAATGCGTACTCTACAGCTGATTACAAGAATATAGCTTCATTTTTTCATATATTTTTCTTTACACAACGCCATAGCTTAATAGCGTTGTAAAATAATTTACCGAAAATGTTGTGCAACAAATAAACATTAAATTTAACCAATTTTATTGAATCGTTAAATACGATTCATTAACATTTTTAATTATTGTCAATTTTCAGTAGATTTGGTATCGGCACATCTCTAACACACCTTAAACATACACAAGAAGCTCACTGCTGCGAAACTTTTGTTTTGAACTTCTCTTCTCACTACAACCCCCTTCTGAATTAGCTTGTTGACACGTAGTTGCGCGCGCAATGTTTCTGTGTTGTTGTTGTTTTTTTTTGTTATTATTATTGTATCAGCTGATTTTTGTTGTTGGCAGCTGTGTTACGAATAAGAAAACAAAACAAAACAAAATAAAAGATAAGAGCGCGCCACATTCTAATTTGCACTTTATATAGAAGTTTAAAGTGACAAATATTCCAAATGCAAAATAAAATAAAATATATTTTTGATAAAAAAAACCGCTTTGTACATTTTATGACCAGTTTGCCATAAAATTAAGAGTATTAGAAACACATCCACCCATCTTTCGTATTGCTTAGGCAATTATAATTAGAAAAAAAAACCACTTAAACAAGAAATTCTGTCGTATTCATAAATATATCAACTAATCCACCCACAAAACGCGGATACATCAAATAACTCTATTATGCTAAAACTAGAAACAAAAAAAATCAATAGAAATGTCGCAATATGAATTTTTTTGTTTTGTTTTTTTTTTTTGCGCGCGCATTTATTCAACTCAAACACTTCTGTTCTTCCATATAACGATATAAAGGACGCGCCAGTGAAAGTGCATGACGTCGGCATTTTGCACCCATTAAGCTTTAAGCAAACACAAAAATAAACACAAAACTACCTCACACAACTCGACTCACCTGCTCAATGTCAAAGTCCCATTCCGGTGACGGTGAGCGCACATTGCGCCCCACAAGCGGCGGTGTGCCCTGTGCTGGAGAACCAGCATGTGGCTCCTCCGGAATGACAGCAAAACGACCGCGCTGCAGTATCGGCGAAATGGCGCCATAATTAGCTACAAAGTGAGAAGTAATTTAATTACAATATTAATTAGATACCCACCACCTCCACTCTCCACTCTCACTGTTCCAACTTACATGTCGGCATCAGACGAAAGCGTCCGAGATGTGTTGTCGTCTCCGGTGGACCCTGTGGCGTTGAAGATGTTATACGAAAGCGGCCACGCCTAGCAGCAGCTACTTCCTCGTAGCCACCACCACCGCTGCCACCACCACCACTGCCACTATGCATTTTTTATCAAATGCAGTATTTTATTTTGATGTGAAACGAAAAAAACTGTAAAGAATAAGAAAAGTTAAGTAAATTCGAAAAGCACTGCGTATTTTTAATGTGTAAAGTTTTCTTTATATAACCTATTCTATGTATCACTGTGGACGGTAGTCCATGTAAGTGACGAAAGCCCACCGCATTGTGGTTGCAACACGAGCGCTATACTATAATACGCACAATAACGATGTTTATACTGATTAGTCAGATTAAAGTGTACATTCAGAAATATACAAAATCGGATCATCTCAGTTTGAAACTACCCTAAAGACGTTTTGGGGATCGTAGGGGACCTAGCACCCTAAACTTACAAACAAATATGAATCGTTTGAATCGTGCAAACTTATGTAACAGACAAAAGTATGCGAGATGGACCCCATAAAATATATACATAAATTCTTGATCAGCATCAGAAAACGAGTCGATAAAAAGCTATTCGTCTGTCCGTCCGACTGTCTGTTTGAACGAAAGATCTCGAAGTCTATAAAAGTTAGAGACTACAAGTTTGCATATTTAGGCGCTCCTGTGAGCTGCAAGTAGACTTTCGTCACTTTGTTTTTTACAACTACTTCTAACATGCAAACTTCAACTTTGCTTTTTTATCGCTTCGAATGCGCCATAAAAATCGATTTAGTTGCCTTTGCAGAGTTTTATACATATCATAGTAGAATGCATGGTTTTTTTTTTTTACCGAATGCCAAAAGTCAAAAAACACATTTTTACAATGTAACTTCATGTTGCACGCCAACTTGCAACTTGACACATGACCGGGCCGCGTTGCCTATCAAAGTAATACCTCCATTCCATACCGCGCTCGACCGACTTTGTTAGTTAAAGTGCAGCATTAGATGCACGGCAAGGCGTTAAACGCGAGCAAATTGCAGAAAATGAAGATTTTTATCACAATTTATAGTTGTAAATATTTACTGCGTTAAACGAAATGTTGATTAATTCTGCAATAGTACTTCGAAAAGGGGTGATACTTCTTCAGAATTGACTTATTGTTTAAAAATGCTTATTTAATGCTGTCTAAACTGCTGCAGATGTGCTTTCACAGATATTTGCTAGAAGTATTATCTTTTTGCTTAATAGTTCTAACTGGTAAAACTCAACAACAGCCTTTTCTATTTCGAAGGCGACTTTAAAGTGCATAAAGAAGGCTTAGACTTTTTTCCTTCCAGCAATTTAAGGTGAATGATTGAGGCTACTTTAGAAATATTACCTGTTTTAGAGTAGTACTGCCTAAATCCAGCCTGGTACTCATTCACTGTATTATTGTGTTTTACTCAATTAATAAGCCTTTTAATTAATAGCAGTTCTCGCCATCAAATTCAACCATTGTAGCGACAATACAAAACAGTTCAGTGCCATTTGATAATGCTCAGAACATTAAGTATGACCAACATGTTGCGCTGAACATGTTGCGACAACAGGCTCGACAAAAATATTCATGCCATTTCTTTTAAAATTTTCCCAACAACACTATGAAGCCACGCTGTCATTTGATGCTCGCCAACATGTTGTAATGTGATTCATAAATGAAATGCCACCATAGTTCTGTGGCATTTTGGGATCACCTTTCTATATATTGGAAATACAATATGGCAAACACTTTAAGCAATTCATTAAGGGCATAAATAAGGAGTATTTTAAGGTAAGGCGCCTATACAAACCTGTCCCGATTACGCTTGAAATGGTAAATTTTGTGAATCTTACGCAAATCTTAATAAAATATACCGCACAGGTACAGATAAGGTCACTATGAGGAGTAGCCCCCATTTTTTTTAAAATATTTTTGGTCTTAATTAAGCTGGAAATGCCTAAAATGTCGTATCTTACGTAAATTCTTACAATACATTCCTTTTAAGATAGTCGAGAAAACCTGCAAATTCCCGCAAATTTCAAAAGATTCCCGATTTCGCCCGATCCCGAAGAATTTTTCAGGTCCCGGGATATTCGCGTCCCATGTTCATCTCTAGTAAGAAGTTTCATAGACGAATGAAAAAATATATAAATTGTACAGCGATGATTGCGTTTCCGGTTACGAGCTTGGTATTTCTGGTGTCTCGCGCCTCAATCCAACATTCCTTGCTAAAACTTACACAATCCAATTTTTGCGTACAGCTGATTTCATAATAATAAACTTGACGCCTGATAACAAACGCTCTATGTTTACTTGCGTAGCTTGAACTGCTGGAACTAAGAGTACCTATCGGGGTCTAAAAATATGACACATAAAAAGGCACTATAGAGTAGATTCACTTTTTTCAAATTCAGAGCATAAAAGTTTAGCTAAAGCAATAGGTTTTTTTTTACCAATTGGAAATTTACAATAAAGTCAAACAGCGTAAAATTCGCCCCAAACTAACTGCTTACATTGAAGTTTAGTCTTTGGAATATCAGCTGGTTCGAGAACGCTAAAAATTTCATTAATTGTACTCCGAATTTTCTTTTTATAAAAATATCAGTATTTGCTACCGCAAAATTGGTGCAAGTTCTTCTACATCAGATACTCCAGCATCACATAGGTCGAGCTCCAACAATAAGCAATAAGAACAAGCAATTGGTGGCTTCATTAACTTTTTATCTAGCATTATGTAGCTTGTGGACTAAAATGGCTTGAAAAAGTGCAAAAAACTGCCACTACGCATTTTATTGATATATAATATCAGCTGGTTTTTGTTTTTCTTTGAACATTATGCATAACTAAATATTTTCTTATAAAAGAACCGAAACTATATCGGTATAAATGTTTTGGTTCCGGTAAGGTTCTTTGATTTTATTTTATTTTATTTTAGTAAAAGCTTGCGGTTTTAAAAAAATTTAAAATATTGGTTTCGGTTCTCAATTTGAATCGGTTAATTTCGGTTAACGGTTCCGGTACTCAATTTGAATCGGTTAATTTCAATTAACGGTTCCGGTTTTATTACATGATTGAAACTCATATACTAACATAAGATTTAACATAAATTCTTTTTTGATACTTTTCGCACATTAAATTTCCAGACATTATCAAAAAAATTGAGTAACTTTTCTTGTCAAAATACTTTTGCCCACTATTAAAATACATTTTGGATTTCACAACAAAAATGTAAGTATGTATATGATTTTCACAGAAATTATGAAACTTACCCAAATATTAACAATATAAACACTTCTGCCGCTGTGCCACACGTTGCACGATTTGCTTGTATGTGTGTGTGCGTATATGTGAACTGCAGTAAGTTTAAATCCGTGTATGCGCCTTTTGAACACGTGCAATGGCTGTACCAACTTTTATAAGCACTTTTTATATTATAAAGAATATATACTTCTAATGAGTTATCGAAAAACCGAGCAACAGCCGAAAGTCAAGCGGAAATTATTGAAAACTGCATCAGCATCAGCAGCAGCAGCGGCAATGGAAAAGCGAACGACGACGAAGACAACGCGGCGTATGATGTATGCACATTAAATTTTGCATTAAATTAAGAAATTGCTTAGCACATTGCATTTACGTTTTTACACGAATTATTTTAATTAATTTATTATTTAAACACTTTTTATTAAATATACGAGTATATCACTTGATTTGTATTTAGCCGCAGCAGCATGTTTGCATAACACGCACAAACGAACGAACGAACTGACGACAGACGGACAGTCGAACGAACGGATGGCATAGAGAATGAATTAAACGAATCTTCTGACGACACAAAACAAAATGCGCGACGAAAACTTGCCAAAAAAAAAAAATCAAAAACAATAAAAATAAAATATACAACGAATTAAAATCGGCAACAACAAAAATTTCTTTATATGACACGAAAATATTTCTCGCGATTTTTTGTTTTATTGATTTTTTTTATAATTTTTTTTTGTTTGTTTTTTTTTGTACAACACGCGACGTTTTTTTCGTTTTGTTTAGACTTTAATCAATTAACACTAGAAAGATAATAGAGAAAAATATTTTTATTTAATTTATTTGCGGCAATAAATATTTCTTGTTATAAATATATTTTTTGGTAATATTTCTCATTTGTGTGAATTTTACACAACAGAGCGGGCTGCTGTAGTGCAGCAGTATGCAGTAGCGGTCTGATTGGAATTTCTTTTTAAATGTTTTATGCAATCTGCAGAGAGAGAGAGAGAGAGAGAGAGCAATGAACTATCGTGAGCAAATATTTTCATGAGTTTTCAAATTGGCAAGTTAAAATCAACAACAACAATCAACAACAACAACAACAACAAAAACAACTGCAACAACAGCAATAACAAAAACGGCATGCACTGCAATTGAAGCGCAAAAGCAAAATCAAAAGAAAACAAAACAACAACAAAAACTAAAACTAAAACAAAAACAAAAAACACAAACGAAGAAATAGTACAAAAACAAATGCTGGCAAGCCAAGTAAAGCCAAAATATAAAAGCGCAGAAAATTGAAAAAAAAAAATAAAAAAAAAATACGTGAAAACATTTGTTTCAGTAAATTCGAAGCCTTAATACGCTTCAAGCGTTGCAATTCAAAAAAAAATCTATGACAATTCTATGACACTGCTTCTAATTTAAAAAAAATTTTTAATATTGTAAATTAAAATTTTTAACTATTTAAACAAAGAAACAAGAAAAAACAACCAAAGTTTTAACAACATCTTTTGGGGACTAGTACTAAAACTAGGCGGGTCACGTCCCTTGCTAATGATGTGAAGCGTCAGTCTACAAGCAGCCACTAGTATATCAAATTAAAACTCGATTTTTCCTGTAATGAAAAACTTTTCCATGTAATATACCAAAAATGGCGGACTCCTCCTAAAGAGCGGAGCACACTAATTTCTTTATATGTGTAAAGGCATCCGTATATAAGAAACCATCATATCAAATTTAAAGTTTAATATTAAGTGTAAACAACAGCCGAAAAACCCAAAAGGGGCGGTGGTTTTTATATGGAGGCTACACCTAAAAGTGGGCAATACACCTCCCTATTTAAGTATAGCTATCAATTTTCAAATTGATAGTGACTGCAATAAATGTATTTTCCATACAAAAAGGCAAAAGTGGGCGGGTTGCTTCAATGGGAGTTATACCAAAAAGTGTGCGTGGCATGTCAATATGAATACTCTATGTGCCGGATTTCAGCGCGATGCTTTAAAACTGATACAAAAAAAAAAAATGAGCAACAACATTCAGACAAAAGGTCATAGCTAACCATAACCAGTGCGTGACATAGTGTCTAGGCCAAAGCCAAGCAAGTGGTCACTGCAAGTCAGGCTCAATCAGCCTATAACGCTAACTATGACTCAGTGTCAAAGCTAGAACGTCGGAGGGCCATCCTATCGGAAACGGGCACTGAGACAAGAAATGATTTCTTTTGTACCCTAGCCTGTTATTTTATCTAGTATCTTCTTCGTCTTTTTAATGCAACGGAGCATAACGTTAGACGAGGTGCTTCTGATCTTATCAGATTTAACAAAGGATCTATTCATCTGCTCAATTCTGAGTCTGGCCAAAGCCGGACAATCGTAAAGCAGACTTAATCTAGTTTCGTCGTCCTCTGGACAGTGTCTGCACTCTGGATGATGGCCCCCAGTGATATATATATATATATATATATATATATATATATATATATATATATATATATATATATATATATATATATATATATATATATAATATATTGTTATATATACATATTTATTCTGCCTGTTACATACATTCGAACAAACATTTTATACGCTTGTCCCACAGCGTGCAGGATACAATGTTATTTTCATATACGTATGCACATATGTATGTATACCATGCGTGTATATTCTACCATGTGCATGTTATGCATATACAAAGATCAACATACACAGCGCCGCACTCCACCGCGCGCTGGGCAATACTAATACGCAAACACACACACACACACACACACACACATAACTATAGCTTTCACAAGCCAATGCTTCACAAGCCGAACGATTAGGCGGATTGTGCCTGTCTATCGCTTTTTCAGGTGGAACGTGACAAATGGGCATGGCTCTTTCCTATGTGGCGGCATTTATCGATTTAATAAACGTTATCACGTCAAAAATGTTGTATATATTATTTGAGAAACATTATCGGACCCATGTTCCGTAGCAACTATTTATTTGACGCAGATGAATGAGATTTCATACATAGGTAAATGTCATCGGAATAAAAAAGTACAACTGGCAAAAGTGTGCGATGTAACGCCATATATTTGAAACTTTTTGATGCAGATTGATGAGATTTGGTACATATGGCAAAGTACCGTTAGAAAAACGAACCACTGAAAATATAGCCGGTGCTACGCCCCTTATAAGTGAAGACAAAAGGCGGCGTAGAAGCACACGCCGGCCACTGTGCTACATTTTTTGAAGCAAAGGAATTATATCCTACTTCACACAATATGTAAAGGGTACACAAAAAAAAAAACAAAAAGAGAGAGCAAAACATAGCCTGCAACTGTACCTACATATGTGCACTACAATCAAGAGAAAATCAGTGAGAGTAAGAGTGAGAGAGTTATGTTTGGGGCTATCTAATGTGGTTCATTTACTTTTGCAGTTTAAACGAAAATCAAAAAGCAAAACAAAACATGCGAAAGAAATGCAATAACGAAGAGGAAAACAAAAATTGCAACCCAGAGAGAGAGAGAGAGAGAGCGCTGACAGTTTTATTGCAATGTGCAAAATCTGCAGCCAATATTTTGCAGAGAGCGTAGTGTGACAACATTGCTTTGCAACACAAAAAGCGATAAGAGAGAAAGTTGCATATGCAATTGTACCGTTTCCTGTCCGTGTTGCAGTTTGGTATTTAATTCATAAATTTATATCATAATAATGCGCTATAAATGAGAGCGAGTGTCAGAGAGAGAGAGAGAGAGAGAGAGAGAGATTATTAAAACATTTAAAATACTGCAAATGCAAAGAGAAAGACTTAAAATTGAGTCTGCGAAAGAGCGCATATATGATGCAGTGCGTTTAATATGTAATACGTATACGTAATATATAATATATAATACGTATGTAGTTTTTGTTATTGTTTTTGTTGCTAAGCAAAATATTTGAACGCATACGTAATATATCCAAAACAAAGATTAATTAAATCAAGCATATGCGCTACTAATATGAGTAATATCGAAATTTAGTGCAATTGCAAATTTAACTTAAGTGAAATTATTTACTCGCACTTTTATTTAAAAACAAGTTCTGGACTTGATTCAGCTTTCGATGCTCATAAAAAATATATGTTTTTATAGGAGCTGCCACACCTCTATTTGGCTGTTATATAGAATTGCACAAACTTAATATTCAATTTTTCCCAATGGATACAAGATAAAATTCAACCAATTTTTTAATGCTATAGGGATTATATGAAGCCTTCATTTGAAGCCATTCATTCGTCCATTAGAATTCAAGCTTATATTGACTGTATTAGAAAAGCATTTCATACAAAAACCACAAAGCTGGCGGTTGGTGTTTATAGGGCCTACCCCAAAACGCCCATTAATATATATGTAAAGATTCTATGACTAAAAAGCCGCCTTATCGAATTTCGAATTGATATTGACTGTGATATAAAAGCATTTCACGCAAAAACCGAAATCTGGAAAAATGGGAGCAAAATCTGTAATTTTTATATATATTACGCCTCGGAACATAAAAAGTTCCCATACACAATTTCAGAACAATATCGTGAAAATTTAATGAAAAAAGTCTTGATTCACACAGACAGCGGATTGATAATGTATATATTCGTATTTCATGGGCTACCGAAAGTATCTTTAAATGCGTTACAAACTTCGTGCTACTCTCAGAACGTCTCAAGAACATTAAAAGTATTTTAATCGCGATTGTAAGGGTAAACGTGTATTTCTATATATGCACTCGTACTCGACTCTTAGTGTAAATAGCAATGTAACTTTGTCGCTGTATTTGAAACGCCTTAATAAAACCTTTAGGGACTCGTTAAAGTATTTACTTTGTATATCTCAATGATATGAATCATACTAGTCATGTCCGTCTGTCCGTCTATCTGTTGTCTGTAACATAGTAACCTAGTTTCTCAATTTTTTAGATAGTGGTTTAAAATTAAGTATGGAGACTTTTTGTAACCAGCATTTCATAGAAAAATATAAAATGGTTAACTTGGAATTCATAGTTATAAATAGAAGCCTTAAAGTTTTGTATATTTGTACTTGTTCCACTAAGGTTTTTACCCAGTGTACGTGGCTAGTTCTAAAAGTACACGATCGAATGTAAAAAATTGTAATTCTCTACAGAGTCTCCTTTCCAATCTACACGACTTTTTTTTTAAGTTTAGCAACAGATAATAATTCCTTCACGAAGAATACGTGGACCATTCCAATGTTAATAACCGTTCGCCATGTAATTTATTCTTTATAGATGGCAACAAAATTAAGTCGTAAGATGCGAAATCAAAATCAGAGTAAATTGGCATTATTCATTGTTTTATTTGTTACCTTTCAAAATTTCGATCTAGCCATATCTGCCCATTCCTGCGTCGATAGATTGGTTTAACTGGTTTTAAGACACATTTATATTGTCCGAATAAAATTTAACTGTCAGTTATTTTACAACAAACACAAAGGAAATTGTGTTATGTTAAGCGATGCATTAAGCTCTTACACACCCCTTTCGAAATAATAAGTTTTGATTTATTTTGGAGAAAGTTTACAGTTAATATTTGCCATTGTTTATAATCTGCCAGTTAGTTTGACGGATAGATGAGACAACGAACATTTTCAAATGACGTTTTTATCGTTTTGATAGTTGAACTGTCCATAAGTTAACAAACACTCCAAGCAGAAATTTATTAACCAATCCTATAGCTTACAACTACCTGGATTAAGTTTAATTGTGTCTTATAGTTCAAGCAAACTTATCGCTTCTAGCTCTTCTACGAAAATATGTTTTCTAATTACTTTTAAGGTTTAACTCATTTTCTCTTTTTTTATTCAATCTACTCATACACATATCTTCTTAATAGCTTAGCATGTGTATCTGACCACGAAATCACAGATACAATAATGCACTTCTGTACAAACCGCAGCATCTTATGCGCCACAAAGTATGCAACAAACCGTAAATAAATTTTCACACATGAAGAAATTGTATAAAACCCACAATTGAATATAAACGGCAATTTAAATTGTTCTACTATTCCCAGATGTGAAAAAATAAATCAGACAAATGAACTTGACAAAGTGTCATAGATAAACACTTTCCCCTGCGAGTCACGTGAGCGTCAAATAATTGGGCCACAGACTGCATACCTATATACAAAGTAAGAACATGCAGTTGTGTGTGCTCGAATACGAATTACCCTATAATTTAATACAATATTTTATTTTAAGTATTTTCGGTAAAGTTGTTCAGAATATTCCAGGCTCTAACTTTTGCCCATAAACCTACCTCGAAAATTCTGAACTTAAGAACGTAATTTTTTTACACTTTTCCAAGATTTTCACAAAAAGGTAGTCTTACTAAACTAAGTAGTAAGATAAAATGTGCCAATAAAAAAATAAAGATGAAAATAAAGACTTTGAACACAAACGTAAAACACCATAAAGCGGTTTGGTTGGCACATCATCTTCTAACAGTAAATATCTTCTCATATGACATGAAGATTTATGGGTTTCGCAAAAGACACTATAGTTTACTATATTTCAAATGTCCTTAACACTTTTGAATACAAACTAGAACAATGGCGTTTGTTTATTGACTCTTCAAAGATAAGTTTGAAAGCAGTATAATACCAGTCATGGGCAAATTGTCGCAAGAGTGCGGATCAACTGTTTTCATTCTCTCATGTGCATATAAGCACGTACATATAACACGACGACTCAAATCAGTTGACGCTAGAACTTCGAATTATACACTGAGAGAAATGGTTGAACAACACCATTCCTACCAAACCACAATGCTTGTTGTGTGACCAAAAAGTTACACGCTTTACTTGTTAGTAGTGTAACCAGGGAATAAAACCGAAATGTATTTCGTTTAATTTGAATTGGTTAATTTCGGTTAACGGTTTCGGTTCGGTGTTAGTGTACCCTACACTGCTGTATAGAGATAATATACAAAAATAATACAAAATACCCAATACAAAGCTAATACACCGTGGAAACCAGTATTGACAGCAAGATCGATTGCTTCGAATCATGCAAATTTCATTTACATTCCACTTATATCAATAAAGACAATATTTTTATTGCCTCTTTACATCATATTGGGAATAGCGAAAAAATGTATCAAATTCATTAAATCGAGAAGGCGATTCGTTTGAATGCTTGAAAAACATATTTTCAAGACTTATTGCGGGGAAGATAAAAGATGGTAATTTATTACATTTAAATTCCATGCGTTCTTAACGGACCTGACATCAGAAAGAAATACAAAAACTTGCACAGTGTAATTAGAAAATTAGGGTACATGTGAATTGAAGCTACCCCTTATACCAGGTCTTAGTAGAGTGTAAATGAACACAGTTTGGTGTATATACTTTTCATATTCACTGCGATCTCGGCATTCATACGAACGGACAGATGAACATGACTATATCGACTAAAAACTTTCATGGTTTATGGAATCATCCACGCCTGCCTTTAACGTTTACATACAGCTGCACAAAACTAATATACCATTTTACAGGGTATACATAAAAGCTCAATTAAAACTATGTACTATGTAATTTATTTATACAACATACAATGAAGCAAAACCAATGCAAAAGATGCAACTATGAAGAACTACTATATTAGATAAACATAAAGAGGATGTAAAAAATCCATATCCCCAAGCATTAGGAGCGAACTGAATTTCACAATGTTCAGTTCGTGGGCAGGCATTGGTGTTGTTTTAGCTTAGGGTGTAGTATATGGATTGATGTGTATATGAGTTGAATGGATGGCATAGTTGCATGCATGGCTGCTATGTACGAGTATGATATGCATGAGTCATCAAAGAAAAACTAAATTGTATAGAAAGCAGACCGTTTGGCATATGCGAATTTTTTTTTTTTTTAAATTTTGAAATGCATTCAAAGAAAAATTATTTTGTCTGTATGCAGTTTATTTAATGTAAATTGTTGACAGCGACATTTATCACTAGTCTAGAGTATATGGACAAAACAAGTGGGGAGACACACACTAATGAACTATATTGAGATGTCCGGCTATTGAGGCATGATTATCAGCGTGCTGAAATAAAAAACAATAAATAAATAAATACACAACAGCAATGAACGACAAATACAACGAACACAGCCACAAAGAAAAAATTTTATAATAAAAAAAAAAACAGATTGAGAGAAATGCTATGAAAATATTTCAATTAAAGTTTATTGAAATTAATCGAGACAAAAGCAAGCAATTGAACATATACTCTTACTTAATTTACAATACGAGTATAGTATAAGCACAGCCAAAAATGCAAAAATACGAGGGTCATATGATAACAACAAAATAATGGTGCTGGATAAAAAAAAGTTATTACAGGTACTTGTACTTGGTTTGAGTTGCCTTAAATATTGTCTTGGGAACCATAAGTTTTTGTTAGGTACCAACTGACATTTCCATTGAAAAGTTTGATATATTTTAACATAAACGTATGTCGAGCGTATTGATGTACGAGCACTATTTGTGTTGCTTACAGTGACTTGAAAAATGCACCTCGGCCAAAAAAAGGAATTACTTACTTTACAACCGTGGCATTACAACCGTAAATCGAACGTAGGAAGGCTTACCACTCACTATATTTTTATGCCCACTGGCGTCAGTCGATAACAACAGCAAGCTTCTTGAGCTCATCGCAGACCTGGTCATGACATCGTAAGCACGGACGTACTCTCTGTCGCTGACCACCAATTATGATTGAAACACAAGAAAGCCATTTTCAATGATAAATTTGATTGATTTTTCATAATTATGCGCCTCTCAGTTCTTAAGATGCCGATATAAAACCGGAAAGTATTAGATTCTTGCAGATAGATGGCATGTTTCACTATAAAGCATCAACCTGTCCAATTTCATAGTGTTCTCCTCCTGCAAGCTCATGTGAAACCTCGTAGCGATTTAATTGGTTGTCTGAAACTATGCTGACGTTATTCTGTTTAGGACTTCTATACAAACCGCAGATTCATAGAGAATTTCGGATTTAAACACTGCGCACTGGCACAGCTATACAAATTCTCGTATTGATTAGAGACGAATCAGTGAACCATCTCTTAATTTAACGCATAATTCCGTGGTCATATAATCTATTCTGATGCAGAACGCGATGTCAAAAATGATGCCAACATATTCTACTGGAACGGCGGAAGCAATGTGCAACATAAATGCAGCTAGAGCCGCTGCACACTAACACTGCAACTTCTTTATTAAATTTCTGAACAAGATTAGATGCAATAAACTTTAATTGAAATATTTATATATTAAATATACTGAACGAAAAACTAATAGAAATGTATTCGAAAGAATCCATCTCTTCTGCTCGCGCTCAATTTGGGGCGTATCAAATTGGGCGCGAGCAGAAGATGTTTATTGTCGATGTTCTTCCTTGGGCTGCATGACGTTCACTTCTTGAATAATTTTAAGACGTATCCATACAGCTTGTATTGCATTATTCCAGTTGTAATAATCTGGGTAATGGATCCAATGGATTTCATTGGAACGAGCGATCCCAATGATCTACGATTTAACAAATTACTCCATTTTTGAATTTTATTATTCTCAAAACGGGCATTGGGCGCAAGCGGCAACATAGAACGTACATCAAAAGCGTCATTGGACGTCTCCTTTACGGATATAATTGGAACTTGGATTATTTTGGACCGCTTCGGCGTTTGAGTGTCTGCTGCATCAGTTTTTTGATTCAGAGGTTTCGCTTTCGCAGTTTTGTCTTTAACATCCATGCTGATGATTATTTATTAATTTATCAAATCAGAATAATCAACTCTAGTAAAAAATATTTTTCTTTTAATTTTTTTCGATATAAGAAAATTTTTGTGTATGAACTACACTTTGTGAAGTTAAGATTGAAAATGTATTGAGTTCTTAGTTACTTTTATGTTACAATATTTGTATATTATATATTATATATCAATTTTTTTTGAAAATGCTACGTTGAAAACTGTTCCAACCATTATTTTTTATTCTTTTTTTTTTTTTTAAAGCGATAAGAAGCAAAGAGCTCATGATTTAACAATATAAGGTGGTTGCATGCGACATAGCGCTTTCAATTTTGAATTACTAATTCTCAATCAGCAAAATAATAGCGAAGCGCATACAAAATAAAACAAGCAAACTCCCTAACTCTTTCGTTTTCACCAAACCAAATCACACATAAAGTCAAACGAACAATCTCCCTATCTCTCTCGAGTTCATAGTTTCGTATCAACTGGTAACTGGCTGTTCGCCTTCTACAACCTTATATTATTACAACATGAAGAGGCTAGAGAAAACGAAAAACAAAAAACTTTTAAGCGAAAGAGTGCGCAAAAGAAATATCTATTCAATAGATAGACGCCCTGCCACTATTACATTTTTGAATGGCGCAGTTGCTTCATCGCCAACTAAATTCAGAGAGCTAGTACGCACGCATGGCAGTCTTTGCACAAGACTCTATAGCAATCGAGTATTCAACAGACTTTATTGCATTTATATTGCATTTTATTTGAAAACACAAACAAACACATACAAGTATATACTGATATGCCGACAAAAAAGAACAATGCTTAAAGTACATACAATAAATAGGTATTTTTAGTATACTGCACATTACAATGGGCTCTTCCTGTAGTTATTTATTGATAACCCATCCATCCGTACACATTTGCAGTACATGTGTGATAGATTGTAGTTAAGCAAGTTTTAACCAAAATAAGTGATTCCCAAGTAAATTGTCATCAGATATCAGTTTGCATGTTAAGATCTTGACGATGTTACCAATTTTTGCATCTCACAGATTGTTTTGAAATTGGTCACCTACAAACAAAAGGTAAATCCAATTAAAAAGAGCTGATATTGTGTAAATTGTAACAATAAACATTTCAGTACTCGATAGCTCAACTGTCAAGAGTAACATTTCAAAAGATTTCAATTTCTTATTTTCAATCATTTTATGCGCAACAAAAATATCAACAACACTCCAAACCATCTACAACTGTCAAAAAGGCGAAATACATTTCAGACTTAATTTATTTTATTAAATTTGATTGGATCCAATCAAAAAACACAAGCGTTGCCGAGCAAAAACGGCAATTGTGAAGCGTATTAAAACTTCGGTTCCACCGAACTTAAAGTTTTTTCTTGTTTTTTATACCATTCACACATAGTGTGAAATGGTATTATCAGTTTGTCTGAAAGTTTGTAACATATTAAAGTAGGCATCGTCGACCACATAAAGTATATACATTCTTGATCAGCTCGACGAGACAAGTCGATCTAGCCATGTCCGTCCGTCTGTCTGTCTGTCTGTCGTACAGTCCGTCTGTCTGTATGTTGTTGCGCATTTTTTTGGGGACCAACTGTTATGCTATTCAGTTAAAATTTTGCACATACACTTGTTTTTATTTCAGTTTAATAGAGTATCTAGATTGACCCGCCACGGCAACTTTTTGGGATAGCCCCCATACAAACTCACCGCACACTTTTGACTTTTTCTATGAAAAACTTTTTTATTGTAGTCAATATCAACTTAATAATTGATATGGTAACTTTTAGTGAAAGGATTCTTCACATATGCATTATTGGGTGGGACCCACCCACTGTTTGGGGTAGCCCCCATACAAACCTACTGTCCACTTTTGCTTTTTTGCATGAAAACTTCTTTATTAAAGTCAATATTAGGTTGAAATGTAATGTGATGCCTTTTTATGGTCAGCCGCTTAACATACATAGACTAACAGGCCCGGTTCGCCCACCTTTTGGGGTACCCCATACAAACATACTATCTCCACGTTTGTGTTTTTGTAAGAAAAACTTCTTTATAAAAGTCAATATTAGGTTGAAATGCGAAATGGTGCCTTTTAATAGACAGCCGATTAACACACATAGACTAATGACATACAAGCCCACCGTGCAATTTTGTGTTTTTTATGAAACAAATTTTTCAATTAAATCAATATTAGCTTGGAATTTGATTTGGTGGATTTTAGTGGACAACCGCTTCACATACATATACAGATGGGCGTGTCTAATCTAACTTTTTGTGGTAGTCCCATGTAAACCCACAGCTCACTTTTATGAATTTGTATGGAAAACGTCAATATCAACTTCAAATTCGATATGGCGGCATCCTACACATCTACTACATCGCATACACATCTAGTAGTGGGCGTGTACCGAAGAAGGGTGTAGTGCAGTGAGACACCCTTTATTTCAACCAAAAACTCAAAACTGAAGATAGGTTGACGTATGTGAGATATTTTACTAGAATTGACACAGAATACTCCAAATCTGGCGTTTCTAGCTTAATTTGACACAAAACTAAAACAAATTTCATACAAAACTCAAAAGTGGTACGCAAGTTTCTGTGGGGTACCGCGTATAATGACGTTCAATTAACACACTTTATCTGAAGAGGGCATAGGAGAGTCTAAAAATCCAAATTTCAAGGCTCTATTTGTTATAGTCTCAGATAATTCCAAAGTAATACAAATTGACCAGCGCACACTAGAGTCTAAAAGAATTATCTCTCACCTCACCTTCAACCTAACCAGCCATTGAATGGAAAAACGAAGGTTTTGCCACTGACAGCTAATTATCTGACTTCACTATAGATAGATATTCCACAGCATTCTATTAAATCTACTTCGACAACTCTAAGATTGTAATGAGAATGTTAACCAAAAAGTAGCCTTCTACCAATTGGGAATGCACCACCAAACCACAGCCTGCAACTTTTATCTAACCTCTTAACAGTTTTATCTTACATCCCTCGTAAATTCATTAATTTCTTTGCGTGTTAAGATCAATCGCGTCAGCAAAATGCATAAAAAACCACAAAAGAAAAATATCTTAAAGAAAACAAAAACAACAACAAAGAGAGAAAAATATATCTATATTTTATGGCTTATTGATTTTTGCGCTTTGCACGATATAATTTTTCATTTTTTTTTTTCTTCAAAACATTCTCTTACTCGAACATTTTCACTAATATTCTTTTAATTTTGTTTTCTGTTATTTTTAGCGCAAACAAAAATGAGACGTTTCGTCTGACGGCAAAAAATAAAAATGTTCTTGGGCGTACATCCAAACATGTGACCGATGACATCATTTGCCAGCAGGGGGCGCTCGGAGAACGCCACAAAATTGGTTGTATTGTGGAAAGCGTTGTCACATTAAATGCCAACGAACGTGCGACATAATTATGAAAAATAGTTTTCTCATTAATTTGCAATTTTGTGCAAAAAAAAGTTTCGATGAAAAGATATATTATTTTTTATCGAAAAGTATTTGAGTGTTTGAGTAACTTAATGATATTCCCGAATGACTAAAAGATGAAAGAAAAACTATTGAATTGATTTGAGTTAAGAACTGGTAAACACAAATTAAAATAATTTAGTAATTTATTGTTATGGTCTATAACAGAAGTTGGAATTATAAACTATATGTATTAAAGTATGCCACTATTTTTAGTAGAGGCCTTATGTATGTCTATGTGAAATGAAAATGCTTATCTTAGAATATTTTGCTCCAAAAAACTTTGCTTTAAAGTTAATGCATAGCTTCAGTTCTCTTATCGCTTAGGAATTGTATTAGGTCAGTTATATTGGGATGACTACAAAAACATAGTGACGATATTAATGGGATGTGTATGACTACTGATGTTAGTTTTTAAGAAAAAAATACTTTACTAAGTATAATAAAACTAAAATGTAGACAGTAGTTTCTTAGTAAAGATAAATGAGACGAGAGTCTCTAGTTCGTTCAATAATAAAGTCTAGTAGATCTAGTAGACTACAACACTTCTACATTTTGCAAAAATTTGTGGTGTTTAACAAGGGCTGTATAGTCGTTATTTGAGATTTACGAAAACACAACTCAATGCAAATAAGAGAAAACGTTGATTTCAGTGGCACCGAAGCTTAAGTACTCTCTCTCTCTCTCTCTCTCTCTCTCTCTCTCCAACTTGTTTTTTACTCGGTAAAGTTGTAATTTACTTCGGATTTCAAATTTTAATTTTGTATCGGAGCTAACCCTGAAAGCGGGCTGAACATGCCCAGCAATATATACATATGTGTGAAACTTCTGTCCATAAGAAGTCAACTTTTAAGTTGATATTTATTGTTATTAAATTGTTTCCTAAATAAAAAACCTTTAAACGAGCGTTGGGACTACCAGAATAGTGGTCTTTCCATGCACATTTACCTATTGTATGTCCATACTAACCTCTATCTTGCATTGCAAGCTAATATTGACTAAAAAAAAGATCTTAGTAGGTACAAGAACTGAAGTATGGGTTTTGTGTTTTATTTGGTTACCTCTTAAAAAGGACTGTGACTTGGAGATCCTGAACAAAAAGGAGATTGAAAAACAGAAAATTCAAGCACATTTATTAACATAACACACAGCAAACTCTAATAACTGAAAAGTGAGGGAGCAACATATTCCGGTATAGTAACTGACCAAAATAGTTTTGAGCTTAAGAGCATCATCAGCAATGGAGATCAAATTAAAAATCAACGACTCCCACAGTGAAAGCAAGGAAAACCGCAAATTTCAAACGCTACTCGCTAAGAGGAGCGAGGAAATAATATCACTGTATGTGTTGAATGAATGAAGATTACACCATAATATAAATACGCGAAACATGTGAAATTATTTCACAATAATGTGAAATTCTAAGCATCTTCTCTTGTAGTATATTATAGATAATGGTTATGTAGTTTATTTAATTAGATCTAGTAACTTTATTGAAGAAGTTTTGTATAAAAAAAAACTTCTTCATAGCACGGAAACGAAATGAATTTGATTTTATGGTTATATCTAACACTGTAATTCGTTACGATTAAGGCAAAAAACGATGCAAAAATTTTAATTAAACTAAATTTTAATTATAAACTACATTGTATGTTTATACGAACTATATTATTAAAAATAAAACGAAATATCTGAATCCCAATGAGTGCCATCAAGTCTCGCATGTAGTAAATTAGTCTATATAAAAACTATTTAAATTATATAAAACAAAATAAAAATAAATAAAAATATATAACAAAATGTTGCCAATTAAAAAAGTTTCTACGAAAATAGTTTGTCACAGAGAGAAATGGTGAAACTTTTTTTTCTTTCAATTGAAATCAAAATTCTCCGAAGACAACACGTCACTCACATTTTAAATTGGTGCAAAGCTATCTTGTATGCCATTTCCCCGGGCTCAACAGTGTCTATCAAAGTAACATGCTCCGGCATTAATATATTACTTAGTATACTCGTATATACATATACATAGGGGGATGGATGTAGGTACATATATGTGTATGTATGTGAGTGACCATCATGAAGCGTAACAGACTAGAACACATTGTTTTTATGTGCAAAACAAGCCTTATCAATGAATAACTTTTCAATGAGCGGTGAATATATAAAATATAACTAGCTACTCATATATATGATGTATGATGTACTATGGAATACTTTTTGTCATTGTTTTTGTTCTTCGCATATGAAATATTTATAATAATAAAAATAAAAAAAGAGATAACAATGTGAAATCAAGCAAAATGCGAACACAAGTTGATAATACTCGTAGTAATGCGGGAACTGCTATTACTTTTTTGTGCGCGTCAGAATGGGTCTATCTGGATTTTGTACCCTGCAAAAATTATATGAAAAGTAGTAGTTTTGTTTAGAGTTGGTCGCGGAATAAAAAAATTATCACGAGTATGTCTACTAAGTTTTCAAATTGACATCGTTGCATTGATTTTCAAATGATGCAATGCGAAATTGGCATCGTGGTATTGCAAACGATGCAATATCGTTTTCATCGTTTTGATTTTTCAAACGATGCAATACCAAATTGACATCGTGGCAGCGTAACATCGAAGCATCGTTTACCAAACGATGCAAAGCCAAATTAACAAATATTTATTGGATAAGGTTCCAGTTTTTTTAAACTTATTTATTGTATTGTGAGGGCAGAGCTTTTCCATATGGTAGAACCAAGTGATACAATAGTTTCCTTCACTTCTTCATTTGACTACTGTGATGATACTTTCAATTTCAATAAGTATACATTTAATTAAAATACGTATTAAAATAATATTATATACATACAAATACATATGAGTTCCGAGACCAATTTCGGGTCCCAAGCGAAACTTCAAGACCGGCGGGAATTTCGGGATAGAAGAAATCCTGCAAATTCTCGCAAAATTTTAGTTTCTCGATCTCGCCCAAAACCGAAGAAATTGACGAGTCCTGCGGGATTCCCCTCCCGTGTCCTACTCTAGTTTTGTTATAAAACTTTACAAACTAAACTCACGGCATAAGGCCTCTAGATACCGCACTGCCACAAGAGTAACTTCAAATTACTTAACTCGCAACCATTTTACCGCAGTGGTAAAAAAAAAACAAAACAAATTTAGTTGTCAATTTTTTCGAAACATTTTTTATTATTTCATAGTACGCCTTGATTTGCCTCAAAAATTTATTAGCATACTAATATAATTTGTAATAAAGTTAAATTTAAAACCTTAGGTCCACCGGACTTTCCATTTTTTCTTGTTCTAGCTTCATATTGAGCTTTATAATAAATCCGCTTTATTTATTTCATGTGAATATTGACTGAATTCTAAGATTTTAAAACAATCTATGCAAACCTATACAAATTATCTAACCCAGAACAAATTATCCAGCGGAGTTTAATAGGATGATATCTCATGGAAGCATGGAATTCATTATGAAATATGTAAACAGTATTTAAATTATGCAATGATATGCTCTTATTATGTATTGCTTAACATACCGCTCAACATGAAACTATGTAGGGTATCGTATAATCGGGTGCCTTGCCTATAGCACTTGTTATTTTTTTTTAAGTAGCTCTATAAAATTCTCAATATGCTGAATCATAAATCTCACAATTTTTATTTCGGTTTATGACGATAAGCCATAAACAAAATATAACCTATATTTAGCGTTAAATTTATTTAAATAAATATGTATGTATGTAGCTACGAATTTCTGCCAATTTTGCACAAAGCACAAAGTGTGTATGAGAAAAATATTAACTTATGTACATATACACATTTAATATACTTTTTGCTTTATAGAACTAAAAATTTTGTATGCTAAAATTATTTAAATTTTTTAACAAGAAATTCCCAATAAGAATTACGTTAAACCGGAAATTCTATTGTAAAGGACAAATAAAGAAAGAGGGAGAAGTTTACGTCACATGCGTTACAGCAATAACAACAACAAAAACAACATACGACAAAAACCGGCAAAATTTAAAGCCAAGCACATGGCGGTCAACCACCGTTAGTTACATTTTGTAAAGAACCGCAAGCGAGAGAGTGTACAATACAAGAGAGAGCAACACACTAATATATGTATGTGTTTACAACAGAGGGCGGCAAGTGCAGCCAAGTAATATATAAGATAGAAAGAGAGCACAAACAATTAAGAAAGTTATAGAGAGAGGGGGTGGTTGGTTAAATAGTCGCCGCAAGAACAACAACAATGACAGCAAATATAAATTTAAATTCTTTCGATTTTTAACAAAAATTTTCATACCAATTGTTTTTTGAATGAAAGTGAATGCATTTCAATTGCTTAAAATTAGCATTAAATGCACTGAGCGAGAATTGGAGAGTGTATATAAAGTATACAGCAGCAGCAGCTGAAATGCAAAAACATTTACAAAAAAAAAAAAAGCAACAAAAAAAAATAAAGACTACTAACCTTTTTTTGCACAAAAATCTTTTTGAATGATTTTTTTTTAAATTTTGATACACTTATTCAGCTTTTGCTTTTTTTCTTCTTCTTCACTTTGGTCGTTTTAATTGCACTTTATTTATACTCTTTTTTATGTATTTCTCAATTTATTTTTATTGCACTTTGCTCTTGAAAAATATATTTAAAATTTTATATTATTTGTTTTGTTTTTCACTTTTTTTTGTGTTGGTTTTATAACGGCTGCTTTTATTCAATTATTATTGCACATTGATTCAGTTGAATTTTTTTGGAGAGCACATTTTTTTCGCTTTTCGCTGTTTCAGTAGAACTAATTAACTCATTTGTTTGGATTTATAATGTAGCGAAAGAAAAAAAAAATTAAAACTGACAAGAGCAGAGCGCGAGACAAAAGTAATCCTTGACGACCAAAACGAATGTCGACCGAAATTCTTTTTCACATATACGGCGCGAAAAACAACAACAAATATTGCTGCTACTCGACTGGCGGGCTGTTTTTTTGCGAATAGTTGTTGTTGTTGCCATTGTGTTTTTTGTATATTTTTGTGTAGCGCATGCGCAGATGTAGTTAGTTCAAAAACAGCTGTTTGAGTCGACGGAAAAGGGTTGCCAAAGCGGTGAAATAAATGCATACTTTTTTTTTACTAAAAAGTATACAGAAGAACATGCGAAAAAATGTACTTTTTAAATAGGTAAACTTAAGCGAATACTATTTTTCCTTATTTTAAAAGTAAATGTATTGCTCTCATTTTTGTAATCCATATTTTTTAAATATATCCGCTAATAACTTTCATTTACGTATTAGTAAGTATTTAACCAATTTTAAAAAAGTGAAAATTGTCCGCTAGGCGTCACGCACGCGCCTTCACATCCTATATAACGGATATGGACATAGTACCGAAAACCAAAAAAAAAAAATCTAATTTTTTAGGATCATAGGAGATCAATGTGATGGATCATAGGAAGTCAATACTCACGAGGCATTGATTTTCTCGATCGTCCTATTTTCGAATTTAATGCAATTGGAGGATGAGTTTAATGAATAAGCAGGTAAAGGGATGGTGAAGGATAGTCAATCAAATTTATTTTGAGAAAGTAAGGACTTAAAATATAAGTCGACGTTTGAACTAAAAACAATGCATCCATACCAATATGATTTCATGTATTATACCCCATGTAATACCTAAGGTAACGGGGATATTTTAACATTCCTCCCAATTATGACCTTGAGTTACTGCCCGAGACTAAAAAGTTAAAAGACACATCTAAATCTAAATACTTTGTTCCTCGCCCGATTAATTTTAGGTGAAGTTCTAACTTAAGCCTTGGTAATAGCGCAAAATTAGAATTCCATTATTGTGTCCTGTACCGAATGGGACAAGGGTATAATAAGTCACGTATGAATGTATGGAAGAAGCATAAGGAGGCGTGGTAGACGCCTTAACTTAGCTGAGCACATAAAGCTAACTTTTTAATATCAAAGTACTTCCTTTTCAAAAAAAAGCAAAAATACATTTATATAATCAAGAAATTCTTTATCATGGCTCTACATTTTTGTCATTTAATAAATACAGTTTGTAAATATGCAAGATCATAAAAAAAATTATAAATTATTGCTACACATTTAATTAATTACGCTACAAAAAAAAAATCAATTAAAATGGAGTGTAAATGATGTACATACAAATATATGTAGATAATATGTATATAGACGCAATTTGTACAGTACTGTAAAAGTAGTTGTTTGTTATACATAGTAAGTAATTAGTAGTAGTATTTGTTGTGCCGTTGAAAGCCCGAGCGTCATTATATAGGGGGAAGATTGTATTGTAACTATAAACTACATGTGTACTTCTTCATTATACTAAATCATCTAGTAACTATAAATTCTATGAAATCAGTTTTTTCTTCTCTTCGGCTGGCACTTTCTCCTTAGTGTCTGGAGCTTTTTTCGCACCGGCAGACTTTTTACCATATACCATATCGGCAAAGAGTGCAGCGAAAACAAGTACAGCACCGAACCATTGACGTGGAACAAGCACATTACCAAAGATGATAACCGAACACAGCACAGTGAAGAATTTGCGCGTTGTGGTGACCACAGAACAGGCCAATGGACCAAAATTAGCGACCAGTAGGAAGATAAACAGTTGACCCAATGCGCCACAAAGTGCCAACATGGCGATATGTGCCCAGAGCTCAGGATGACGTGATGCAAACTGTACAAATAGCATGCCCTCACCTGTTGTAGATAATTAATTAAGAAAGCATTCAAGTGTGTTTACATATAAATGAAAAATATTATGTTGTACATACCCGTAAGAGTTAAGGCTACTAACAGTATAGCTGTGCTCCAGAAATTCATTGCCAACATCATCTGTTGGCCGGATGGTGCACTTGAGGCACGCATGCGTTCCTGCACGGCACCGGTGAGTCCATCCATGGAGAGACTCAAGAATAGCAATAGCTCACCTAGACCTGTAGATTCAGTGGTCAGATTTGATACTTTGCCCTCCTTGAACATGAAGAGTATGACACCGACAACAATGGTCAGCACACAGGCATAACGTACCCACGGATACGATTTGCGTCCAATTAATACGCCCAAGATCATGACCGGAATGGGTTTGGCCGATTTGCCCACCACCTGCGTTGGATAGGGTACCCAACGCAGCGCCATATTCGAAGAGACCATAGCAAGTAGATAGGTAAGCGCACTTACAGCATAATAGCCGGTATCTGTGTTGTCCGGTTTTTGTGGCTTGACAACAAGCATGCCTGTAAATTTTGTGTGGGTAGTAAGTTAGTTACTAATTTCTAAGTGATTTTTGTGGCTGTAGCACGCTCACCTTTAGCAAATATATAATTGCACAAACACTGCACCCACACGAGCGCCAGTGCGTAGGTGTAACGTTCACCAATCTTGCCATCCTCCTGCAACTTGTCACCGTAGCGTCCGCGCGTTATTTTCTCCTGCACAATGCCATAGAGGAAGTAACAAAAGAATATACCAAATGCATAGATGACAAAACGACTTTTCTCCGGCACCGCCATGTTTTAATTGAATTTTATTGTAGTAGACACTTTTAGCTTAAGTTTAACAATGTTAAATTTATGTATTATTCAATAATTTTCATTATTGTTTGCGATTTACAATGCAAATGCAGTGGTTTCTCAGCCGAAGAGAAGAAGCCGATTGCGTTTTGTATAAAATTGTTGTTGTTGTTCTTTTCTTTACGTTACACGTCAGACGATTTAGTGGTTGCTATAACAGCTGTGCTGCGTTTACAGTGTTGCATATAACAGTACGCACTAGTGCTATACAATTTTAACAAGCGCAGTAAAATTCCCAAAAAGGGAAATTTTGAAGAGAGCGTTAAATTTAAATGTTGCTGTTGAAATCTTATATTTTTTTTAGTATAAAATATGAAATCGTTGTTTTAAGTGTATTGAATAGTTTAGAACATTACGAGCAAATATTCATCTGTATATATTGTATAAAATTGAGTCTTTATTTTGCTAAACTGGTAACAAATAGATTACACAAAGTATTGTCCATCGTTGGCCACAACTTTCCATCTTTGGACTAGTCTTTAGAACCAATCCGAGTATCAACCCAATTTTTTGTTTACTCGTAATTGCGAGAGTTCAGCACTGACAGACCAAAATTATTCTATAGGAACAAGTGGTAATTGAAAGGAGAAATAACTGGTGAAAACAGCTGAGTAGGACACTCGATTTAAGACTTTCTAACTTAATTTTAAATTGTTTTGCAGCATAGAGCTGAGAATTGTCGTGGTGAATAATCACTTTATCGTGTGTCTGCTCGAATTACGATTGTTTTTATACTCTTCACACATACTCTTCTGTGAATAGTATTATAATTAGGTCACAATGTTTGCAACACCTAAAAGGAAGCATCGGAGATCCCATAAAATATAAATATTCTTGATTAGTGTGACAAGACGAATCGATCTAGCCGTGTTCGTCTATCTGTACTTCTGTGAAATATTAGTTTGAAAGTTATATTATATTCTCAAATCGCGATGCAAAACTTTATTGCGCATATACCAAGGCGCATCAGCTATTTTACGTAAGACCTTGTTTTTAAGTACTTGTATTCTGTTGATATTTGTGGCAGCAGCAATTCCCCATAACAGTATTCCATACATCCAGGTAGGCATAATGATTGCTTTGTAAAAAAGCAGTTTATTTTCGAGACTGAGTTTACTACTTGGGCGAAGTAACCAGTTTAACTTTTTTGAATATGCTTACGCAAGGTGCCACACTTTTTAAAGTTAAAACTACAAGATCAACGTGAGGCATGAATAAATTTAATTATACCAAAAATTTTTAAATCCATTACAAATTTAAAAACTGAAGTTTTATCAAGCAAAAAGGCCAAGTGTGAAGAGTATTAAAGCATCATCGGTTAACGTTTTCTTCTTTATTTTTTCAATATTCAGCCCAAACGCATCAATTGTTGTTGGTAGCGCTCCCCAGTGATGGTTTCATTGGGTTTGAAAACAGAGCAGATTCTTGGATTTATTGATATTTGGAATCTGTCTTTCAAGGTGAACAAAATATGTTTCCACATCTCTCGATTTCAGCTACAATGGCAGCCAATATCCTTGCTTCTGGATAATTCACTGGACTTAAATTAACACCTCCCGCAAATAATTAGAATTTGGGTCCTAAGAAAACTTTGTGCTCGAGTGCTTTTCTAAATAACATTCCTAACATCAAGAAAGACCTAGTTATACGAAACCGGACATTAAGAAACTGGACCTATACAAACTTAAATATGTACCTGAAATGCTTCAATATTATTTTGCATGATTACAAAAACTTAAAACTTACATTTTTTCAATTTTTCTGCATCTTAATAAGCTAAATGTATTATGAATACACAGTAAATTGAAGTCAAAGTAACGGATATTTTCCAATTATTCGGAAATGACGTTATTTGTCTCTTAAAGAATTGAGTAAAACACAACGAATTTAAAAAAACCTGCCAAGTGCGGGTCGGACTCTCGCACGAAGGGTTCCGTACCATTATCTATAAAAAATCATGTCTGTTGTATGGGAGCCACTTAAATATTTGTTTTATTTTAATTTAATTATTTATTTTTAAAATCAATATATAACTAAATATTCTGTGAATAGTTCAAGCGTCTACCTGTTGCCGTTATCAATATCGAGCAAAAACAAGCAAAAAAAAATCACGTTTGTTGTATGGGAGCCCCCTTAAATATTTATTTTAGTATTTGTTGTTTTAGCGGCAACAGAAATACATCATCTGTGAAAATTTTAAATTGTCTAACTATCACGGTTCATGAGATACAGCCTGGTGACAGGCAGACACACAAATCGATACCAGAGATTTTTCCAAAAGTTTGGCAGTCTACAATTTGAAAATAAAAAAATAAATATCAATTTTATAGAAAAATATTTACAAATTCAGTTTAAAATTTTGTTAACCTGCATACCAACGACCCTCATCTCACTCACCCTACTCTACACTTGCTTGCAACAGCTGCATGTATTTTTATCAGATTCAAACAAACTAATCAACTGCTTAACCTCAAACATAAACAAAAGTAAAGCCACATCGAACAGATTTACATATGACGAAATTGATTTATCAAAATAGAAAAACTCCAATCGTACAGGACAATTGCTAGCGTCTAAGCCTAATTGCTGATAAACATCAAAACTATGCAACCAAACATATGTATGAACAAAAGTTGATGAAATAATAAAGCGACAATTGTTCAGGGTTGACCGTTATATCAGGTCCGGTTCGGAGCGTACCAAGTTTGAAATAATGGTTTTTTAAACATTTCAAAATTCTTCACAGAAAAATGAATTATAAATGATAGTGCTGTGCATTTTTGAATGCCGGAAATAATTATCTAGTTTTCTAGTGCAAAGGGTCAATTTGTTTTTCATATTTTTTTTTTTTTTATTTTTACAGCCCAAACACCCTCTCATACGAGTGCTGTGCAATATTAATTCAATATTGTGCAGTTTATGATGTATGCCGGTTCTGTCATGTCATAGCTGCACATTTTGAGTTTAGTTTTTTTACGCAGAGGGGGTGGATGTCTGTCTTGTCGATTTGATCGGGTGTTCATTATGTGTCTGTATGTCTGACAAATCCAGGTGTTCAATAAATTTGTTCATTGTCGATAAGAATTTAATAGTGAAATAAATATAGTTGTTGGCTCGTGCAAGCGTTTTTAACCCTAGTTGACATGCACAGCAACAATTATAGATATACGTACGTACTTATTTAGTATGTGTTAGGCACCTGTTTGTCGTACTTCATGTATAGTTTTATCGTATTATATGAGTATACAAGCTGATTTACTCAGACATGTCAAAACTGAATTTTCAACTTGTTTTTTTTTGTAAATAACATCTAAGGATCATTTTTAGCTTGCAAACGGATATAGTATATCTAATAGTTACAAAAGCACTTTAATCAATAAAACTTTGGGAAACTACTTTTTTTAATTTTACGATTTTGTTTACAAATTCACTCAAACATCTTCAGCAAACTGCGATATAATAAGACTTAACAAAGAATAAGTAAAAACTATTTGTGAATTAAATGTGTGTTATTAAGTTTTAAGTGTATACCTTCTGTTTGTCACATCGCTGTAATTTTGATGCTTGTGCTGCTTATGGTTATAAAAAGTCTCCATACTAACATTCAAAACAATAATTCAAAGATTGAAGGAAAAAGGCTCGTACAAACTGACATACAGACAAATGGATAAATGAATGAATAGGGCTACATCGACTCGTCGTACTGATCGCGAATATACATACTTATTGGCGTCTCCGATGCTTCCTTTAAGGCGTTGCCAAACATTGTGACTGAATTATAATAAGTACAATTCACTCTCTGTATGAAGAGTAAAATTACATAGATTTACGAATTTCGTACAACTTTTGAACCCAAGCAAAGTGTTTAAAATCAGCCATAAAGTTTTTTTCCCATCAGGTCACATTTGTGAGATGAACAATTTTTAGTACAATGATTCAAAGACAATGATTGTCTGAAAGTTAAGTTAAAGTGCAAAAAATGAGGCTTCCTAGATCGCAAAAAGTATTGTACACATATTCTTGAACCGCTCATCAAGACGAGCCGATTTAGCTGTGTCCGTCATTTTTTATTTTTTTGAACAATTTTTAGTTTTCTGGCTGAATTCAGGTATTTAAGCTACTTTTGGTCGCAGGTTTATGAATTATCCATATTAAGACGCCACGCCCACTTTTTGGGTAGCCCCCATACAAACCCACCACCAACTTTTGTGCTTTTGTAAGAAATACTTCTTTAGCTAAGTCAATATTAGCTTGAAATTCTATGTGGTCGCTTTTTATGAACGGCCGCACTTTTTGTGGTATATCCCATACAAACCATACTCGCTTACTTTTATGCTTTTGTATGAAAAACTACTTTAGTTTAGTCAACATCAACTTCATATTCGAGATACAGTCATGTCTGGGTATAGTGAACATCTCGATATAGAGAACACCCAAATTTTTACATGGAGTACTCTAAATAGTGAACAATCGAAAACCTCTAAATAGTGAACAAAATTTTGAAAGCAATTTCAAGCAAAAACCAACAAAAAACACCAGAAGGAAACAAAAATGAAAGAGGGTATTCCGCTAATTTGTATTTTTGCTGTTGATTGTTACCTTAGTGGTTATGTTTTTTGTCGAGTGCAAACCGACTGTGTTTAAAAGTGGGCTTTTTTATGTGTATTTCAGTTTCTGAGTGCAAAAAAATCGTCTTCGCGGAAATTCCTTTCGTTAAAGGAAAAGTTGGAAATTGTTTAAAAAATTGGAAAAGGAGTTAGCATTTCATCTTTGGCACAAATATATGGAGTGGCTAAATTAACAATTTCGGGAATAAACAAAAGGAAACGTAACATAATCTCTCACTAGACAAGTGGAGCAACTAAGATAAATCATCTGTTGTTACTAGCTGTTGGGAAGGATGACATCATTCAGTTTTTAAAATCTTTAACTTTAAAAAGATGCTGTAACCTTTTTAATGCTTGCTTGGAAACAGCTGGAGGCAAATGTAATAGCGAAATGTTGGAAGCCTTTATTAGAGTGCTTCAATGCAACAGAACAAAATCAAAGCGAAGATGAAGATGAAGACGAAGACGATGATGTTTCGATATTGAAACCGATATTGATAAATGGAATGCAATCGAAGATGACGAACCGATTCGTTTTGAGAAAGATGCCGAAAATATTGTAGAAGCTGATGATGACGACCAAGACGAATTACAGATCAGAAATGCTGTAAAAGCTACTGAAGCTATTGAAAGTTTCGATAGAGCTATCGCATGGGCTGAGGACAACAGTACTGATTATGCTGGTATACAAGCACTGCGTAGTCTACGCGAAAAAGCGGTACAAAAGTTACTTTTTGAACGCAAGAAGCAAACGTCTATTCGCATTTTTTGGTTTTTATTATTTAAATTATAGGAGAAATGTTAGTTTTATTTCACATTTATTGCATTGGAACCTCTAATATTTCTACTGGCTACTTGTACTACTACCCAAAGTCCCAATGCCGTAAATATTGCGGAGAGTTTTGCTGTAAATATTTAAAGTGCGTGCAAAATGGTCATTGTCTATACACATTTTATATATAGTTTTTTTACGAAAAAATTAGGCTTATATGTAAAATATCTAAATTAACTAGTTTGGGTCAACCGAGACACGTATGTTGGGCCGGAAAACTTAACAATATCTTGAAACACACAAAATATCAGGTTAAACTGGAACTATTTTTGATACTTCTTTGTGTATAATTTAAATCACTTCATCGGTAGGGAATTTTCTTGTGTGAAATCAATTTTAACTTCAAATCTTAACAATGTAGCATTGAAAAATAACGTGATAATTACAATAGTTTTTTTTTTATTTTTTTGTTTGTTTCTATTTTATTATTATTACGCAAAAACTTAAACTAAAGACTAGGCATAAAACATTTAAATAGCGAACTTAAATTAATATAATACCACAGAACATGTTTATTTTTTTTTATTTCAAAAGATATTGTTTTCATTTTCGGGTTTTTCGTTCGTATATAGTAGAAAGTAGATTCTTTTTGCAACGTGTGACTAGCATAAATTGTATACTGTTTGAATTGTTTTAACATTTGTTGTTAGTTTCTTAAAAAATTCATTGCAAATTTCCCATTTTCCTTAGCTTTTTTTTGGCGGCTTTTGCACCACTGTAAATGCCATTTTAAATAGTGCTGCCCATGACGCCAATGCTGCCAGTGGCACCATTTGCATTAAATTCCGATTCACTTGAATTATTCGAGTTATTGAATTCAAATTGTGAAGTTTGTTGCTGTTGTTCGTTAAGTTGCGCGGGAGCACGTGGATCCTCTGGCGTCCAGGTGCGTGCATATAATTTACTGCCCGGATAACGGTCGCCCTTGCGATACCAGGACAACGAATGCGCAACGCCGCCGGCTGCGAAAAGATGAAACAGTAAGTGGATAAATTAATAGTTTATTAAGTGTTTATTGTAACTGAATCAACACAGAGTGAACGCCCAAACAATTAAATCTACGTGCAAATAATCCTTTAGCGTAACTATTGAAAGAGCGGGAAAAAGCTGTAAAAGGGCAATCAAGAAGACATTACAAAACCATTAGCGCCGGCGCCCAACCCCTTAGCCTTGGTGTGTGTGTGTGTGTGTGTTATTGCAGCTGCATGCTGTGCCGCCGGGTTGAGCATCCTTTGACAGTCGTCAGTCAGTTTTACTATTTGCTTAGAACAAACAAACCCTCCTCCATCTACATACAATCATATTGGCTGCTCAATGATCCCATTGCCTTTTGGCACGCTCACTGCTTCCAATCAGAAAATTTTATACATCTGCCCTCCTGCACCTCTCTATTCATGCTACCCCCGTTGCATGTGTCCACACACGCACTTGTTCGCAATTTGTAGTGTAGTGTAGCATGAATTTCAAGTGTTTTATGCGGGTGCCATGCCACAAATTTGTTTGCCATGTACTCAGCAGCCATGGAAAGGAGGATAAAGGACGTGGTGATGACAAGACAGGATGTAGAGTAGCTGGAGCGCAATTTATTGATGCTGCGGTGCTTAATTCATCATCATCATGCGAAGGTTGCTCGCATGTTACAAGTTGGTGTGAAAATTTGCCAGGCGTGCAGCCACAAACTTTCGACAGAGCTTTTTTTTTTCCTCTTGCAGTATTAAGCACTCCCTTATCTGCTAGAATTCCTCTTCTGCTATTTAGTTGCTATGCGCCCACGCACTGGCTTCTGATTGGTTGGTTGGTTGGCTGCTTGGTGTACACTTTTGTTTCGTATACCCTCTACAAAACTTTTTAAAATGGTTATAATCAGATATTTTTAATTTATGATACGACAATATTGGGGTGATATATTTAGGTCCGATGTAAATGGAGTGGTGTGGTTTGCGTGACACCGTCTACTTGGGACCTTCTGATCGATATAGTAACATACTATCAAACGTTCATGCAAATTGATTTAACTGTTTCGGAGCTTCCAACGAACAGACAAACAGACAAACTTATTTATATGTATATAGGGCGTTTTTTTTAGAGGTTCCATTTCCGACAGGGATTCAGCTGTCATAAATTGATTAGATCAGCAATGCTATTATAACTTGTGCTGTTTGGTTTGCCATTTTATCATGAATTGACTAACTCCAGAAAAAATTGTGCAAATTTATTTCGAAAATAGTGATTCAATTCTGGAATGTTACCGTGCGCTATGTCCATTTTACGATCGACATAATCGTCCATCCGTGCGACTAATTCGATTAACCATGCACCACGTTTACTTTCAGAATGCTCTGCATCTGAGCCAGCCGCCGCCCACATGGCAGAAATCATACTTAAACACTAATGGCATAAAATTATCTATTTAATAAAACTAATTTTCAATTTGAAATTATTAAATCTCAGTGTTTTAATACATTTAATACACTTCGTGTATTTAATTACTTTTTAGGCATTTTTCTACGTTTTTAGTTGGTAGTCCACTCATGCACACAAATTTCGCAAAAATTCGCATACTTTTTCTCCTACAAATTTTTTATTCAGCTGCAAAAAAACATGTCCCACTTATAGCTACATTCCTGTACAAATATCAAAATTCATTCAGTCGAAAGAACAAACTTGGCTATATCGCCTCTTTTGATTAGGATAAAGAAAAATAATTTTGAGCTAAAGTTGAACAATTTTCCCCCTGTAGCAATCTATATTTCAATCTTTTGAAAGCATATTAAAGCTTCGTTTATAGCGGCTAACGTTTTCTCTTGGTTTTATAAATGTGTTCCATTACTTTTTTTTTTTTTTTGATTTTTATCTGGGTTTATTTGTAATGCCTTCAAAGCATGAAAATGCTTTTTCCTAACTACATACGTACATATACTCGTATTTTACAATATATGTAAGTATATCTGCATGTCTGTCGTATCCGATAGACGCTTGGATCCTTTTTAGCCTTTGGTAATCGTGTTACTGCTATCTACTGTTGTTGCTGTTGTTTCTCTTGTTATTGTATTTGTTGCTTTTGCTGTTATTGTCTTTTACCATCTGCTAAAGTGTAACGAATTTCTCACGATATGATTATGTCGATTTCGCTTGATTGTTGTTGTTCCAGTTGATATTATTGTAAATATATAAAAATTTGTTGTTCTTAGATTTTTATCGCAGTGGCGGGGGGGTAGGTTTGCTGTTCGTCCCCAGTTGCCTCCCCCTGGATCCGTCAATGTATATGTATAGTTTTGTTCAGCACCGGAAACTCAGTCGATTTAGCTATGTCTGGATGTATAAGACAACAGATTTCAGGAACTATAAGAGCCAGAGACTTCAAACATGAACACTTAGATTCTCCTTGGCTATACGCAGAGGTCTTATATTAAATTTTGTGGATGTCACGCCCTGATGTTTGGCGCAGAAGCATGGACCCTGACATCATCGGATAAAGCGTCTTTGGGAGTGTTCGACTGAAAGATTCTTTGTATGTTTTTTGGTCCTCAGAGCTGGCGTTGAATTTCGAACCCGTATGTACCACGAGCTGTATGAGCAGTATGATAAGGTTGACATAGCTGTATGCTGCATGAGCTGTACTATGATAAGGTTGACATAGTTCAGTGCATAAAATTTCAGCGGCTGCACTGGGCGGGTCATCCGGATTAACCCCCAAACTTCAGCAGTGAAGGTTTACGACGGAAACCTGATAAGTCAACGGCGTCAGAAATAACGTCCGAGTTTACGATGGCATAATCAGGTCCGTGAAGACCTGAAGAAGATTCGTATTGTCAGCGACTGGCAGAAAATTATATTAACAAAAAGGCTAATAAGGATAATAACTCTAAATAATTGATTTTCTGCGATACATTTCAAGCCTATTTGTGCCAAGTCGGCTTTAAAAATTGCGAAGTTTTTAAAAATGAACCATTTAATAGAATTTCAATGAAATTTCCATTCACTGAAATTTACGATTGTGGCATTTTTTCACTCATCAAAATAAGTTCGTCTTTTTTCCAAGCGATTCCGCTAAAATTTGGCTTGAAATGTTTGCAGAAAATCAGTCTACCTAATTTCGATGAAACATATGAGTTATACTCAACTCGCAAAAGTTTGAAAAGTAGGGTATTTCGAAGTAGTGAAGTAACAACTGTAGCATTCTTGTTAAACCTTGTGCCTAAAGGGGTAACGGTATGATAGGTTTGTGCGAATGTAAGTAACATTCAAAAATAGACCCCATGGTAGACCCCATAAAATACATTCTCTCCTTATCAGCATCGGAAACTGGAGTTTATTTAGCAATGTCCATCCGTCCATCTGGATGCATGGGACAACAGATCGCAGAAACTATAAAAGCTAGGATTTCGAAATTTAAACACTCCTTGATCACACGCAGAGCAAGTATATTAAATTTCGAGTATGCAGCACTTCATAGGTCTACATTAGCAAGGGTACAGGGTATTTCGTAGTCGTGCACACATGACTGCTCCATTCCTTCTTGTTATATATTATAGTTAGTTATAGTTAGCGAGGATATCCTAAGCGAAGAACATTTGACTGCTAAATTTTGAATTAAATTGTGAGCTCTCAATGCTTTCAATTTAAAAATTTAGAGTATGCCAAAAAAAATGTCCAAAAAAGTTAAATTTTGGATTGTTTCGAATAAACTCTTAAAAGCATCGCTACTACTATCACAGAATATTTATTTCTTTCAATATATAATACAATTAGCACATATCACGAGTTTTTTCTTTTTCAAGTCCCAAACTTTTAAGCGAAAGTCCCAGCGCATTAAATCTTCGCTTAATGAGTGAGGGATTCTTGAATCTTTTAAAGGACACTCAATATAAATTGCTATTTTGACACAAGTTTTTTTTATAAACAAATCCAAAAACATCCAGTACAAATTCCTTTAAAAAAAATAATATAATTAATGCAGTATATGTATATCATAATAACCCTTTTCCTCTTCAAAGACCGACCAGATGAGTACGCAAGTTGCAAAGCAATGAATCTAATTGCACATACCCTATTTCATCAATGCACACTGCTTCCAACCCAAGCATATTTCATATCGTGCAACGTCATACATTCTGAATAGAAGAATTATTAACCAAAAAACCGTAACTAAAACTATTTTTATTAGCAGGATAGAAAGTGCGCTTTAGCTTGTGGAAGGGAACGAACTCTCTATACATTCTATGATCCAGAAGACCGGAAGAAACAATTTGCAAAACGCAGCAAGAAAAGTGTGAAAATTTTAATTAGTCACAGGCAGCCGTACAACAGCAGCACATCAGATCATCACCATCATCATCATCATCATCATGGTGCAGAACATTTTGTTCTAGCAAAAGCAATTTTGGATTGCAACCCTCGATTTTGAGGTTAGACAGAACACGGCATGCAAAGATGATTGAGCGCTTCAGACACGCAATTCTCTGATGATTTTTTCGACAATTTTTGTATAGAATTTAAATATGAAACTAAACGGTTTGTGAATTATGTTATTAGTTCTATAAAAGTTGGCCAAGGGTTACAATTTTCATCTGTTTCATTCAGATCTGCATGCAGTTCAATGCATTTTGGTAGCAGAACAAAATAGTTGTGGGCGTTTTGTGATATATGATTGATGTGCACAATGTCAAAATGTATTAAAACTGTCATGCAAGAAATACTTACTGCGATCTTTGAGTATGATCTTTTTGGGTGGTTCCTTTTGATAGTTGCGCTGTAGACTCAAACCCGGTTCATTGCCATTCTTATCCTTCTTGACCATTTCACTAAGAAATGTTATATAACTAATGGCCAACTTTAAAGTATCCACTTTACTCAAACGTTTCTCATAGGGCAACGTTGGTATATGTGTGCGTAATCCTTCAAACGCTTCATTAATGCTCTGCATTCGTCGACGCTCGCGAAGATTTGCAGCTTGTCGCTGTTGCGCCATTTGTGAAGCACATTTCAAGCGACGTGACTTATGCGTGCGCCTAAAATAGACAATATTATTTTGTTATTTTTTTTTACTATAGCTGTTCTAAGTTACTGAAATTTCAACAACTTACGACTTCTCATTATTCTCCTGATCACTATTGAAACCACTGCTATACGCATCGTCATCATCACTCTCCGAACTATTCTCATCGGCGAAAAAGAACTCTGAACTTGATGTTGAGCCATTTGTAGCCTGTGAGCCCTCAAAGAAATGACGCGCCATTGTGGACTCCAGATCAAAATTATCCATGGAAAACATTTTGCTGGTTATATCGTTCAGCGTCGTAGCTTCGGATGAGAATTGAGCTTGTTTGCGCTTACTAGACACCGCGGCAGCTGCCACTTTAGTAGTAATTTTTAGTAAATCTGAGGCTAAGTGGCGCTTAAATATCTGATAACTTGCTATTGTGTTGTATTGTGGCTAAACATTTCCTGTATTATTGACTTCCGTTTGCTTTGTTGAAGGCGGCGTGTGTCCTGCACGTGTCCCGTCCCACTCTACTTTACAAACAGTGGTGCAAGTGTCAAGTGATTTTGATTCGGCGTTCACAACTCGTTTGACTTTAAATGTTTATTTTGTAGCGTATTATTGCCAGCACTAAAGGAAAAGGATATAAAATTGTTCTTTATCAATTTGTGGTTATCAATTAGTTTATCGTTAATTTATGATATATTGATTGTTTTCGTGCTTGTTAAACTGTTGTTAGTGGTGTTTATAGTAAATATGTTTTACATATTCGTGATAAGATATGAATGCCAATATGGAAATTTTTTTTCATCTAGTACAAACGCGATGTTTCGATAACCGGATGCGTTACCCGAAGTTTTTGAAAGGGCTCTAGTTGTTATTACCCTAAATTCGGGTGAGGGAAATTTGGAAAATATCATAAAGGCAAATTTCATCCGGGTAATGTAACGTCGTAAAGCTCTTTAAGCACTATAATATTTTTAAGTTCTTTTTAATAAACTTTTCTACACTATTTGCACTGGAAACATAAAATTATATACAAAATATTCAGCTTAGATCAGGGCCTTGAAGATTTCAGGAACTCCAATTATTGTACCTTTTAAAAAACTTTTTTTATACTTTCTAGTCCATTTGGACACAGTTCGAAATATTCGTAAGTGGCGAAATTTAACGCATCGAAATTATTATCGAATTAAGATCGACGCATCAAAAAATTAGTCGCAATCACCACATAGTTGAGGCAACTGTGTAAAATACAGGAAACGGCGTTTGAAGTGTTACCAATTTCACGCTACTGTATTAATCAAACGGCTAATGACAGCACGCTTTTATTTTGTCAAGCGTAAGTCTGTTATGTTGTTTACAAGCTTACGGAAGCATATATTTTTACGTCGTAGTAAAAAGTCGAAATGGAATTCAAAGGCAAAAGTGTTATGGCTTTGTATTTGTCTGGGAAATCGATACCAGTCATTGTTAATGAGCTACGTCATTTACGTGTGAGCAAAATGTTTGTGTTACGGATCATTACACGTTACAATGATATTGGTAGCATCAAAAAAAAGCCCATGGAGGTCGACATCCAAAAACAGCAATATCGGCTGAAATGGTGGGAAAGGCAATGGCCAGAATTCAACGTAATCCACGATAAAGCGCAGTTCAGTTGGCGAAAAAGACTCAATGTGTCTGCTTGTAGCATGCGGCACATATTAAAAAATGATGCCCTACAAAATGCAAAAAATGCTAGGTTTAATACCTGCACACAAAAGGCAAATCGCCTAGCAAGAGCAAAGATATTAAAACACTTTGCAAGTTAGTGGCGAGATTGAAAATATGGTGTTTTTTTTTTTGTATGATTGTGTATGCTTAAAGTGCAAATCAAAAGACACTTTAGACCAGCGAATTGCTCTGCGAAAGCAAGCGCCTGCATCAGTGATGGTTTGGGCCACAGTAACTGCTACAGGATGCTCAGTATTCGGATTCATTGAACAGGGTAAATCAACAAATCTACGGTGAAAAGATTTTAAATGATGATTTCTTACAACAATTCGGTAGAAACCAAGACTCGGCATCATCCCATAACTCTCATAAAAGGATTCTAAAGATACAACCTTAAAATAAATTTTACGTTCCACATTTAAACGAGATCAATATCAATTCTAGGTCTAATTTTAGAGATATTCTAAACAAGCCCTATCAAGAAATAAAACGTTTGAAAAAAATGTTCTTCAAAATGTGTCACTCAAATTTATCTAAAAACATCCCTTCTCGCTACGTTTCATATGGCTGCAAAATGATCAATAAGTCCCACAACTTTGAAGATTGCACCTTCGAACTTAAACTGTTGATTGTTGACTGAATTGATCTCGAATTTATAATAGATAGTATTGAAAAAATTCATTCCAGCAACATACTTTTTTCGTGTAACTCACTAGAAAGAGTGGTACTTAAAGTTATTTGTCTAACGCACATAGACATTTTCGCAGACATGATTTTTTTTTGAGACGGCTATGTTTGAAGTTAATAATTGATCACTATAGAAGACAGCCCTAATATTTTATCGCTGCATCTGATTAAAACAATTATTTTTTTTCATATCCGAATCAGTTTTGCAGCCGTGTGCTACTACTAGTCGTGTAGAATGTGTGATCAAGGGTGATCAGTTCCTCACGGCCCTGAAATGTGCCTAAATCCCAAACGTGAGCCATTGATCCACCCATGAAAGTAGATGCCAACCCCACTTAAATGGATAGCGGCTATACAAACCTGTCCCCATTTTGTTCAGTTTTTGTTTGAAAACTATTATTTGTTATGTGGTTAATTACGCTATAAATGCTAAATTTGATATTTCTTACGTCAATTCTAATAAAATATACCGCATAGGTCTAGATAGGACCTCTATGAGTGGTAGCCCACATACAAGCTTGCCTTCAATTTTTATGTTTTTGTATGAAATTTTTTGTTGTTTTCTTTTAATGTAGAACTTATAAATTTGTCGTGTCTTACGTCAAACCTTACAAAATATTCAATATAGAACCATATCGGACCACTTTAAACGGTAGCTCCGTCCAAACTTGTCCCCCAGTTTCTATTTTAGTTTTTAATTCATTCTAATTTTTCATCAAAGATTCCACATATGCCCCAGATCGCACCACTAAAGAATATAATCTATGGTTAAGAATATAATCTATGGTTCATATAGGGAGCCTCAAACAAGGTACAGCGTATCTCGAAGTCGAGCACACTCGACTGCGGCCTTCTTTCTTACTCAGAATATGTTCGTTAACTAAATTGGAAGGCATTTTTTAGGTAAACCTATTTTTCAGCATGTTTCTAAGTATTACATAAATTGAACAGGTATATATAGAATAGGTGTACTTATATAATACCAAGAAGATTAGAATAAATTGTTTAGTAACTGAATGAAATAATACTATCGAATTGTTTATTTTTTAATGTATATTATCTCAATTATATAGTTTTTTGTTTAGTAAGAGTATCATACCGCGTCGGTAAACACAAATTATCCAGTCTATACTTTCAATAATCCACTTTGTTTGTTTGGTTGGACTAGAACCGTTGAAGCTTTCACATAAAAACTATTAATTTTTTTTGTTTTTTGTAATTTTAGCTACACTTTCTATATTAAAACTGCACACTAATATGCGAAACGTGCGCTGAATTAGGGAATCAAACTCAACTCTATTCCGGATCGTGGTCTATTCAATTTTATATTCGCAGACCTTAAGCGATACAATGCGCGAATGTACCGCACACGCGTACATGCAACAAACGAATGCACTGAAATTAAAATTCAATAACGGCTGATAAGGATACCTCGACAAAAGGAACATCGTCAGGGGTTGTTTTCGGCTTGTTTCAGCTTATAGTCGAATGTATGGCGGCGCAACTTCAAAGGCTTTATATCTCGGAGGCGGAGTTTGTTTTGACCAATAGCAATACACCGTGTGCTTTTGAATTTTTGACACGGGTTGGGGTGAAGGTGTTAAGCTTAATAAGCTTATGGCTGACAGATAGTTAGGGATATTGAGTTATTTTTATTTAAGTAGGTTTTTTTTAAAGTTGGCAATAGTAGTTATTTAAAAAGTTCACAACTTTTTTAATTTTTCTTGTCCAACATTCCAACTAAAATTATACTGTGAAATTAATGTCAAAAGAAGTGAGGAAAAACAAGGAAAAAACGTTTACTTTGGTGGAACCGAAGCTTTAGTACTCTTTACACTTGCTCGGCTAGTTTTTAAATTTTTGAAAGGATGCTTACAGTTGGAAATTTTTAATATATCAAATTTTTTTCCTTTTTCTATTTATTTTTCATGCAATTTACCTTTATGGCTGTTGTAGCTGGGAGTTATGGGGTTGTGCATAGTTTTGTTGCGCATGAAATTATTAGAAATAATTATAAAGAATTAAATTAGAAATTAAAGAAATTCTGCATGAAACGCGAGTTGAACCCAGGGTCGTCTTGCATGTTAGCTGGACAAGCTGGACAGTTGAGCTAACGATGTCTCATATATTTACTGAGTATTCATTTTATAAAATATTCAATTCATTCAAACATGTTCGATACAACAAAATAAACACAAAGTATTTTTGTATGAGAGATATACATAGCTTCTATTTATTAAACCGTAATGCTTTATTGAAACTTGTTTTGCTTCTGGTTATAAACATCTTCATACCAATTTTCAAAGTAATATTTCAAAGATTGAGGGAGGGCACGAACAGGGATAGACGGACATGGCTAGAACACACACTCTGTATGAAGAGTATTATGATTATATATACTCGAAATATATATTGTAACCTTGCTAGTTCTACGGATATTATGCCAAATTTATCCACACTCCTTTACAAACGATTCCCTAACCTTTGAAATCATTCATTACGTACTATTTCGTATGTTTCTACCAAACGCTTCTTTCAATCAAACCAAATCATAATTAACCCATCAAAAATATCAACAAATTAGTACATTCTACATTGTTTCGGTGTCTAGTGTGTCCGTCCTCCCTTATCATTTCATAATAAAATTCAACGTATAACTTGGTAACCGTACTGAGAATATGGAAAACTAATTTGTTTATACAGCTGCATAAAAACAGCAAAACAACAATTTGTTGTTTATGTTGGTATCCTTAGAGTGCAAGGATATTAGAGGGAGAGAACGATATAGAGTGTAACAAAAAGAACAACAATCAGAAAATGCTTTCAGACATCGCAAAACACACACACACACACACCAATTTTTTTTTTTTTCTTTTTTAAACAGGAAGGAAGCAACCAAGTGGTTATAGCGCACACCACTCACATCACCGCAGTGCTGAATGCATGTTTTGACACCCTTGTCGTTCCTTAAATTATGCAACAACGACTGACTAGGTTGGATTTAAAGTTGAAGCATTTTGTGAAAATTCTACTCTGTGTGCAAATATTTACCTTATACTCAGTTAACATTTTTATTTTTCATTTTCTAATACTAAAAAATTATGCTGGTTGGCAAATCGCTGCTCTTGAGGTCTGTGTTTAGTGCAACAATTCATTAATTAGGATAACGTAAGCGGTTTGTTGACAGAACTGATCAAAGATTTTAGTGCACAACGATTGCTATTATAAAAACAATTTGCAATCTGCACAAAAAGTGTCGAATGAGCTCAGCAAACTCAATATAAGACAAACTATAACACTAGTTTACAGTAAACAAAAAAACGTTCTCTTGCAATTTTTTAGAGTAATTTTGTTACGTTGGACACGATTACTTTTGCTCATTCACAGATATAACGGTATATTTGTGTGTTTTTGATGTATGATTTTACTTTAAGCAGCGTTCAGAGTGAATAGCAAGCCCAATGGAAACGATATATCACTAGAAAGTAAATTCATCTAACGCTACCCAATTCGTTTTGATCGAATGAAAAATGACTGAGTTACAGCTGATGAAAGTTCAAATTTCATGCAATCCCTAGCGATATATTGTTCATTTCAATCGGGCTTGCCGTTCACTGTAAAGTTTGGTTTACGATATATTATACATCGAAAAACACAAATATACCGTTATCTGAATGAATGGCGCAAATGAAAGAGTCAGTATGTTTTTCGTTTTTCCCAAATTACTTTAAAAAATGTTGAGAGAAATTTTCTTTCTTTATGGTATATTGTAGTTGAAATTTGTAAACTAGTGTAATTCATATTTATCTTTAGAGTATAGGGCTTGTGTTATTTTTACTTACTTATGTGGCGCTACAGCCGTTTATCGGTCTTGGCTTCACGTAAGAAGGCGCACCAGCCTCTATCGTCTTATGCGCACTAGCACTAGTCGTTGCCAATATCAAGTTTGTGGAGGTCTTCTAAGATCCTATATCTGACGTTGTCCACCTATTAAACGTGGCTCTTCACCTGATCTCCTGGTTGACGTTGTTGTTGCTAGTTATATCTGTTCCCAGGTAAGCATAGTTATCTACTACACTGAAGTTGAAGACACAACGATGCTTTGCAAGTGGCCACCAAGAACTTCGTCTTGTCCTCGTTCACCCATGAGCCGTGAGTGTTTCTCTATTTTCACTGCCTCACCCACCTCTACCCCACCTTCCCTATGCCTCCTTACCCTCCTATTTCCCTAGGGGAAGCTATTCCATTTCCATTTTGCTTCAATACTCGGCGCAATTGCATCAATTGTTGTTGGTAACGTTCACCAGTGATGGTTTGGTTAGGTTGGCGCAGCTCATAGTGCACAAAACCCTTCTGATCCCATCAAATACAGAGCATGCGCTTGGCACCATGAATATTCGGTTTGACCGTCGATGCTGATGCATGGCCGGATGGTCCCCATGATTTTTTTCGCTTTAGGTTGTCGTAATGGATCCACTTTTCATCGCCAGTAACAATACGATGCAAAAAAAACTCTTCCGATTATGGCGTTGAAGCAGCTGTTCGCAAGTGAAAAATTCTTCCTTCGACGTCTCTTGGCTTCAATTCGTACAGCACCCAATTTCCTTGCTTTTGAATCATTCCCATGGCTTTGAGGCGTTTGCCAACTGTTGACAAGTCAAATTCCAAAGATTCTGACAATTCTTGAAAGGTTTTGACACGGATCTTCGTCGAGTAATGCTTCCAATTTTTCATCTTCAAACGTCCTCCTTATCAAACCGACGAAATCAATACTCACAAGTTGAAATCGCTGAAGCATAGTCCCCGTAAGCCTCACAAAGCGTTTCTTCAAATGAAAGCACAAAAGCAAACCTTTCGACATGTTCACATGTTGCAAAAAAAAAAATATGTGGCTTACAGTTCAGTGGAATGACACATACTGAAAATTGAAGCTTACGAAGTAGGCTTTCAAATGAGTATAGTCATATAGGTTTACCCGATGTGATTTACTGCTAGTTATGCCATCTCTTATGAATCCATTAAAACTAATTCCCAATACAACACGCAATATTTCCAAATTCTGACGTGATGGTTCAATTCTGCGAACACTTGGGATGTCGGCGCTGAAATAAGCAAACAACTTTTCGCGTATAAACTTGTGAAATCAATGCATGGAGACAAGAGTTCTCAAAGTTCTCTTTTAATTATTTGAGAAAATTCAAAGTAGTTACTGAAAAGCAGCGAGAGATGGACGGAAGTCATTTGCTATGTGACTGTCCATTTTTGTCCAGAATGTGTAATAACACCTGCATTAAAATAATATGCAAATTATGGTAAACAAATTTATAATCATGCCCATATTGAATAGTTATTTAATTTTCAAACTTTTATTAAAAACGTTTAAAAGCAAACTACGATAATTGAGCAAAAAGTATACACTACAGCAATTGACGGGTACCTTTTTCGGTAACTACTTATACTACAAAAAAAAAAACAATTTCTTTTTAAACTGAAAGTACAAATTATGCACACGTCATAAAACACAATCAAGCATAACCGCCTCTCACAACCCATAGCTAGTTTTCTATCCTCACAGTTACTCATTTATAATATTGCACCGGATCGTTATAACGATATCATTACACGCAATTGCGTACCGCATCAACATCAACTGAAGGGGTGACGTATCCTTACAGAGAAAAACCAAAAAGCATTTTTAAATTAAATCGATTTGAAAAAAAAAAATAAAATAAAAACGAAATCTAAAATAAATTCAAGTAGGATCAGAAATCACATACAAGACTGAAAGAAAAAAGAAATCACATATGCCGACTGCTTATCACACGCATTTTGTGTGTGTTTGAATGAATGTCCTTTCGTTCGTTCGTTCGTTCTGTTTTACTCAATGGTAGTCCCCTCCTCCCTGCCTTCGATATATGTTGACATTGCGTATTAAAGTGAAATCCTCTTGAGTGCACGCCTCAAAGCGCCTGAGCTGAGCACTTTTTTTTTGTCATCTCGTTTGAATCGTGTAGAGCGCGAATTTCAATTTTAATCTTATTTAAAAATTTTTTTTTTATTCAGATAGAAGATTAAAAGTAAACTATTGTATTGAAAGCTATAATTGAAAAATTAAACAATTCAACGCGAATTGAAAATAGTTTATTAAGGGAAAGTTTTATTTCTTAATAAATATTTTTTGTAAGCCATACATTTTTTTATTCAAAAGAGTTGAAACTCTGATATTAAGGTAGTGCACATCAAAATAAAAAGTCTGTTTATGCAGATAAATCGCTTAGACGTCTTCCATTTTTACAGAATATTGTTTATTTGTTGTAAATCAGCTGTGTTTACTGTCATAAATAATTAAATATATAATAAAATAGCATACAGCTCACACTTACATATATCTGTCTTCCTTTCTCACATGCGAAATAAACCTGTCCATATTTTAGTAGTATTTATTAGCATAGGCAACACTTTATATATAATCGAAGATGCTTATATACCAGTATAAGCATGTCTGGGCTTGTTACATATTGCTTATAAAGAGATAAACGCATAACAGTTGAACCACTTGCTTACATTAAAAACTGTCATACTACCTAAATATATATACAATATACTAATTTATTTAGTTACCAATTATATACTTTTTATATTTAATTATGAAATAATTGTAAGCTCTACAAACGTAAACCAGCAAATGTTGAGCAATCATGCAGCGGATCAATACGATCTGCATATGTTTGACCCTCGAAAACGAACTCCGTATGTGCTATAGTGTTGAGCGTTTCAAAGCCAAATTTGACACCAATTTTCCGTGTAAAAAGTGAAGTGAAAACGGAGATGGCCGCCTGTGGACGAAACTCACGTATATGCGCTGGTAACGTTTGCTTCTCCTCAGTACTTAAACTACCATGACACATGCGACGTGCAAATTCGATTGAATGTTCTGTCACTTTTGAGGCCAAACCGCGTTGGCCAAATGCCGTATCAACAGCTATGAATTCAATTTCTATGACACAATCTAGCTGCCATTCTTTGTAGATATCATAGGTGTCTTCCATACGTACGAGATAATTGCCAATTGATAACATTTGTGGTGATTTAAAAGTGCAGAAGATTTCATCAAAGCTTATATTCTTTGTGGGATGCTTGAAATTAAAGTTTATAATATGAATTATCTCTATATCTATACATAGTTAGTTTTATAACTTACCAGTAATTTATTACAACAGATAGCAACAATTTTTGCCGTTTTACAATGTTTAATTGCAAAGGATACACCATCTGCGAGTACAAAACGTAATAGTCTCTTTATTTCGGCGGTACCCTCGACAGATTCCAGTATTCTTGTGGCAGCGCAAATGCTCTCATAGTGCATAAAGAATTTGTAATAGACCTAAAAATAGAGACATACATACAATACATACAAACATACTATTAACTATAATTTTACATGATTCACAAAATGCATCATCATTTCCTTACACCTCAACCACCCACTCATTTTACATTAAGAGGGGTGTCAGTTAATTGGATTTCGTTGCCAAGTAATGTATGACGTATCATGTATACCATAAATTATACTAAGCATTTGTGCATATACAATATTATTTTGTATTTTGTGTAATTTGTTAAGTTTATAACCTCTAAAAAAATGTCTGTGCATTGCTTTTTGTCGCATGTAAATGCTCTCACACGCATAAGTTATACAGATTCTATTACTATTGCTATTATAAGATTGTCAGCATTGGCATTATTTGCAATATTTTGTATAGTTTATTTTTCAAATGACAGCTCAAACAATTTAGTTTACGATCGTGCTACTATAGCATTGTTGAAAAAGCTATTATATATAATTCTCGAGTCACGTTGTTGCTCACGATGAACTCCGAAACTATCTAACCGATTTTCACGTATTTTTTTTTTTAATTGTGTGTTTTGCTGGCTTGCCTAAGATAGGATAGTTTTTATCATGTATTTTTTATTAATTAATTGCAAAATCAACTATTTTTATATGCCATATACTACAACGTAAATGAAAAATCTGTATTTAGAGACCGACAACAACTGTCAAATGGTTTCTCTGTCAAATTGATTTTTCTTTTTTCATTTCGTAAAATTTATATTCAGAGTTTGCTATTTGCAGACAGAAGTTGGAGTCAAAGGAAAGGAGGTAGGGAGATGGGCAGGTGAAGAAGTGTTATGAGACGTGGTGGTAGGGGAAGAGGTGATAGAGGAAGAGGTGATAGGGAACAGGTGATAGAGAAAGGGGCATGGAGAAGGAGGGGCAGGGGCTGATGAAGGAGTGGTAGGGGAAAGGGCAACAACGCGTCGGGTTCCTTTTAAGATAGAGGGATAAAATGTTCTATACATGTTCATTTGATTGAAGGGGAAAGGTGGCATTGAGAAGATACGGTGAAGGGTGGGGAGGTAGGGGAATGGGGGAAGGGACAGGGTTAGAGAATTATAATGGCAGGTAGAAGAAGGATGGTAATTAAAGGAGGCAGGAGGAAGAGGGGTAGGGGAATGGGAGGTAGGATAAGGGATCATAGGAATGGTGGGGTAAAGGTAGGTGAGGCAGGGGGAATGGCAGCAATGGATTTAAGATAGAGGAATGAAATGTTGTATACATGTTAATGGGATCGAAGGGGTAGGAAAATGAGGTGCTAAAGTAAGGAGAGGTAGGGGAAGTTCTGTTAGGATAAAGTGCTTTTGAACTTGATGCCGAATCATTAAAGTAAAAAAGAAAGCACGCTGCTCTGATACCATTTATCGTATAGCATCTATATAGTGGGAATGGATTTCTATACGGCAACCGCTCGTAACAGTTTTAGTAAACATGATCAGCAAATTTACTAATCTATCAACACAACTTTTTTCCGGCTATGCGGCCTTGGAATATATGCATATACGGGTCAAATCACCGTATCATGGGCGTTGAATCCACAAAACTTAATATAAGCCATCTGTGTATCGTCAAGAGGAATCTAGCTGTCCAAGTCTCTAGCTTTTATAGTTCCTGAGATCTGTTGTCTCACACATCCAGATGGATGGACAGACGGGCATAGCTAAATCAACTCAGTTTCCGTTTCCGATGCTGATCAAGTATAAATATACTATGTAGTCTCGTTCTGTCTGTTACATACATTCGTAGATATTTATTATACCCTTGTCCCTTTGGATACAGGGTATAAAAACGTTCCTATTTATTTTGTTGCATCGAACATATTTGAATTACAGCAATTATTTTCAAGATAATAATTGTTATTAAATTACTTAACTATATACAATTAATAATATCATATTACTTATATCAGCATACTCGTATATATGAAGCATCGATAGCTCAACTGCGGTCTAACATTCCAGGCGACCCAACCCAGGCTAGAGTCAAAATTTCTTTAAATTTTAATTTAACTCTTTGTAATAATATCATGATCAGTGATAAGTGATATTTTCAGACAGGTTGACTTAGAAACCCCACATTTCAGCAAAAAGAAAGCAACTCAACATATAGATCGTTAGGTCGAGATTAGATAAGAAAGTAAGGCATTATAAAGCTATACTCAAGCCAGTATGGACTTATGGCATGAAGTTGTGGGACACTGCTTGAATTACATCAAATCTCAGCATACAACAAGGGTAATCTCACTCTGAGAAAAATCACCGGTGTTTCTTGGTACTTGAGGAACAACAATATCCATGAGAACCAATAAATACATATGATTTTATGTGAAATATGAAAGTACAGCATAAGATACATTGAAAAACTCAATCACCAACATAATAAACTAGCTGTCAATCTTCTCGATACGTCAACAGCATGGCGGCGACTAAACTGACTCCATGCTCTGGATCTGCCTCTTCGCAGAATGTAAACTTGTAGTACATTTGCATTCTACATCATTTTCAGATGCTATTTTTAAGGAACGTTTGACAGGTTACAAAATGACACATGTTTTAATAACAGTAGTATTTGTAGTTATGTCGTAAAAACAAAAGAGCAAATATTAAATTTTGTTTTAAACTCGGTAAGAAATTTGCTGTGACTTACGAATTATTAAAGAATGTTTAAAAGTGATGATTGTATGAGTCGTTCTCTAGTTTACACGTGGTTTACACGATTTAAAAACGGTCGTGATGACTTAAATGATGACGGGTCGTCCAAGACCTGGACGACCCGAAGCATCTACTTAATCTTGCTGAGTTAGTGGAAAAAGTAAGTGAAATAATCGCTATCGTTGCAAATTTCACTGTAAGAATGCTGCCAGAAGAATTAAATTCATCTTACTGTATAATCTACAAATTATTAACTAAATAATTGGGTAAACGAAAGGTTCGTGCACGTTTTGTTCCACATCAGTTAAATGATGATCAAAAATGGGCTCGTGTAGAGCATTGTAAAAACATCATTTCAACAGCTGAAAACTATCCAGCTTTTCTTGTTTCGATCATAGCTGCTGGTGTTTTAAATATTATCCTGAAACTAAGCGAAAATCTGCAGAATGAAAGCCCAAAAAATTGCGTTTTCAGGTGTCAAGATTCAAGACAATGTTGATAACTTTTTGTATGATTCCAAGGGTATTGTTCACAAGGAATTTGTGCCAGAAGGTCAAACTGTCAATTTACAAGTTTTACATCGTTTGTGGTCGAGAGTTCTACGTGTTAGAACGGAATATTCCAAAGGACGGCCGCTGTTTGTATTACATGATAATGCACCATCTCACAACACCAAAAATGTCAATGAATTTTTGAAGAAAAAACAGATCGACCACCCTCCGTATTCGCCTGATCTAGCACCATGCGATTATTTTCTCTTCCCAAAAATGAAAACTGTAATGAAAGGAGCTTTTTACGATGACATTGTAGCCATACAAGCAGCCGTGACACAGGTGCTAAAGAATATCCCAAAAAGCGAGTTTAAAAGTCTATGGATAAACTAGTTGATTTCCAAACGTTGTTATGAGTTAAATGGACCGTATATTAAATAAATATTAGCTTTGAAACATAATACATACCATGCCTGTTTTATTTTCTAACCAAAAAGTTCGGTTATTTTTAGATTGCTCCGTGTGTAGGTATAAGCATATTTTGGAATCGTAAACTCACGTTTGCTGAATTTTTACACTTGTTTAAAATTTTATATACAAGTATGTAGAATTTGTATGGCATGCAATATGTTTCCTAAACTGATTTGAAATACCACATGTATCAAAGCACGCTAGAGAATAATTATTTCTTCAAAGAATACAGCGCACAGTGGCCCAAATAACCGGGACTTAAGTCGAATTTAAATTTTTGAAAATTCAGAATATTTTTTTTTCTCTTGATTGACAACACTTGCCAAACCTTATAAAAGCTTTTGAATGAGCTTTTAGGTGCATTTCTGTTCAGCACGTTTCCTGCAATGATTTGGAAGCATTTTGTGACTTTCGTTAATTGAACCAAAAAACAAACAAATAAAAGTTTACTGTGTCAATATCTTTTTATCTCATTCAGATAATTTATGTACTAAATAAAAATTATATGTTTGTGACCCGTTTTTTTATGTGTAGCATAAAAAATATGGTAGAAGTAAGTTGTTTTAGCAAAAATATAGTTTTTGAGCGTATACTGACATTTTTGGACTATAACTAACGTCGTTCAATCGTGTTCAAGCTTATTTTATCACATATGTATGTAAAGTGTAAGTCCTTGTGGTGTAAAAATATCCAAAATGAAATGTCGGCCATTAAGCGCTCATTCTATTCCATGTGGCTAGTTGGCTAGTGGATATGAAGTCAATACAGATGTATTCCGCTCATATGCCATGGAAACAGCTGAAATATTTGTCGACACATATCCTTGGTTTTACATGCCTTCTTCTGTGCACAAAGTATTAATACATGGTGCAATCATTATAAACCATGTAGCACTTCCTATTGACATGATGTCCGAAGAAGCCCTTGAAGCCAGGAATAAAGATTTCCGGGATATACGGCAAAACCATACCCCTAAATACAATAGATGTAATACGATGTAAGATGTCATGAACGGTTTACTTATATCATCAGATCCGCTTATAACATAATCTTTGTCAAAAACATCACAAAATTTCCAGAAACGATGTAAAGTTAGATGAAGTCGTTGCTGGGTTGCTCGCTAAATTTAAAAATACTTTGAATGATTCAGATTCATCAATTTCAGATTAATTAGTTAGTTGTTAGCACATGTAAATCTTTTTTTGGCTTCATATACTTAAAATAAATAGCTTAGAAATTTGAAATGTTAAAAACTCAAAAAATGTATATTATTCAGATGTAGGGGCTATAGAGCTATGAGCTATTGTTGATCAAGAAAATTGAAATGTAGAGAATGAATGATGAATGCGTTTAAAACCTTAAGTTTACTCGAGTTATTAATTAAATTCCGCTAGCAGAGCTGTTTGGCCCACTGTGCAACGGTGGTGTGCTTCTATATTGAAAGGGGAGAAGTGGTATCATCCACAATTACAACAAATTTTGGAACAATTTAGAGTGAACGTAACGTTTAATTTTGGAAAAATGGTCGGCCCTCTACGGTTTATAGGTCACTCATGCGATAGAACGTGTTGTGGTTTGTGAAAAAATCAGCTGACATTGCACTAATTTCAAAGTGCGGACAGTCAGTCAAGGGTGACGGTCACGAATATTGAGTTCCTAAACATACTTTAATTTAGAAATTGCTTAAATTTCGCGTTGAACCATTACATTACTCACCTCCTCAACTTCATCGTACATATCTGACGTAATGCGTACAATTTCAAATTCACCTATAATGAAATTATGCATCATTTCAAAAATTCCAATTAATGCTATGTTCAAAAAGTAATGCTACGATCACTTAAGTGTTTAATACCATTGCAAATAAGATGAGGCGACATCGTAGCAGCAGATGTTTTGTTTATGCAAAATTATAGAATCGGAAAACGTTATAGAACGTGACAAATGTCTAAACAGAACGAAAAAGAAAGTGTTTTTGTTTTTGTTTTATTTATTTATTTTACTTTTTTTTTCTGTATTTATATTCTTGAAAAAAGTATATTCGCAAAACGCGACGCAACCGTATACTTCAAGCGCAAAAATTCAACTGAAAACTAAAAACTAGCGTACAAATTAAATTTGTAGTACATATGTACAATATGCATATTTCGAAAAATTAAATAAACAAACATACAAAACAAAGAAAAAAGTAAAACTTAAACCTATGAAATGATAAAGGAAAAGCATTAAACAATAGAATTAATCAGAGAGAGAGAGAGAGAGAGAGAGAGAAATTTTGTTTGAGAAACAGCAACTGAGAATTTTCTTTGAGATAGTGCCGCAAAAAGAGAGATCTCAGATACATTTACAGATACAAACGATCGCATTCGCACTTGACACTTTTGATATCTTCAGTAAATTGATAAAGTGCCTAAATTTATTTCGATTAAATGAAGAAATATTATGTATTCTATGTAGTATGTGACGCCCGTTTGTCTTAGTTGTGGGTTGCCTTAATAGATTTACATGCGGTATGGCATTTTATGAATGAGTTTGTGGCAGTTGAGAGTGAATGAGCTATGACCTTCAGCTAGACATATATACAGGGTGTCTCAACAGAAAGTTCACATTTTATTTGCTGATTGCGTGAACGCAACTATTCCATGAGGAGCGGGGGGTATGTCAATCGGTAGCCTAGCTTTTGGGAATTTAGTCGCTATGGAGCGTTTCTCGGGAGCGGACCGTGCGTTGTACAAAAACTGTAATTCAGCGACTGTAGTGCGTAGAAAATTCTGCAGTATGCGACATGTCCGTCATTTAAATGATGCGCCAAGCCCACGACTCATTGGAAAATGGCACGAGAAGTTTGAAGAGACCGGTTCAACACTGGTTAAATCAAAATCCGGGCGTCCAAGGTCTTCGAGAACGTTCGAAAACGTAGACAGTGTTACTCAATCTGTTCGTGACAACCCAGACCTTTTGATTCGGAAGCGTGCTGTTGCTTTAAACGTGCATAGAACATGGTTCCAGCAGGACGGAGCAACTTCACACACGTCCAATGGGTCTCTACCACGAGTTCATTAAATATTTCCTGGCAAATTGATCTCCAGGAGAGGTGACACAAATTGGCCTCCACGAAGTCCTGATTTAACCCCTATGGACTTTTTCCTGTGGGGTTAAGTCAAATCTAAAGTTTACGGCAACAAACCGACTTCCCTGGCACAATTAAATGGAAATATCCGTCACGAAATGGCAGCCATCACGGAGAATACCTGCCGAGCCGTCATAGGAAATTTTAGTGCTCGATCAAATGAATGCCGTGAACGCAACTGTTTACATTTGGACAATATCATTTTTAAGAAATAAATTCCCAAAGTGTGTATTTTAATATGTGATAAACATTTTTTCAATAAACTACTTACTTTTTTTTATCGATTTTTTAAATGTGAACTTTCTTTTGAGACTCCCTGTATTTATGTGGTGTAGGTGATTGGTGAGAGGGGTCTGTAGGAATCATAAGTTGAGACTACTGCACGGCTGGCGCTGTCACATTTGCGGTGATAGCTCTCTAAATTCTCTAAATGTGCATTATTTTGCCATATATATAATATTTCGTACGATTTTCGTTTTGTGGTTAATTTGTTTCAATTAGCAAAAACTTAACGCCATATCGTGATGATGTGTAAATTTTTCTGTTAAAAGCACGTGCTAATTGGAAATTTGAAGCGGAGTGTATTCTATTTAAAAATTAGTTTTGGACAGAAGTTTGTACTTATATCTAGACCATGAAATCGAATTATAAAACATTTAATAATAAAATAAAATATTAACTAACTAAAAAAACTAAGCTAAAATAAAACGCTCAACTCGGATCGAAGCAAATATATATGTCTCTCAGATGCTTCTATTAATGTGTTACAGGCTTTTCTACAAATTGATTATGTATATCCTTTTTGACACTATATTTGAAGCGAATAAACACTAAAACAAAATTTGAATACACTAAAGTAAAATTCAGCTCGTAAAGAGTTTACTGGTAGGGCGCACTATCTGCGTGACGGCCGATGGATAAAATTGAAGCTGGCGTTCCCCAAGGCAGCGTCTTAGGCCCCACCTTATACTCCATCTTCACTATGGATATGCCTACACATAGAGTAGATGACGGAGATGTGCTAATCGCGACATATGCCGACGACACTGCGGTACTCACAAAAAGCAGCAACATTATCCATGCCACGAGTGCACCTCAGCAATACTTCGACGCATTCCAGGAATGTGCTGAGAAGTGGAACGTATGCATCAATGCCGACAAATGTTCAAATGTGACATTCACAAATCGGAAACGCGACTGCCTTGGTGTCTCACTTAACGGAAGAGTGCTAAATCACAAGCCGGCATACAAATACCTTGGTGTTATTCTGAATAGAAGACTAACCTTCGGCAGACATGTCACGTAGCTGGAACAATCATTTAGGGCTAAGGTTACAAAAATGTCTTGGTTAATTGCACCACGAAGCAAGCTGTCTCTTGAAAATAACGTCAGAATTTTCAAGTCTATATTAGCCTCCTGGCCTCTTCTATGACAACCATGTGTATGGAATTACAGCGAAAACGCTCTTGAACAAACTGCGTGTTCTCCAGGCAAAAACGCTGAAGAAGATAACTGGGGCTCCTTGGTACATGAGAACCAGGGATATAGAACGCGATCTCAAGGTGCCTAAAATTGGAGATAGAATCCAGGAGGTTGCCAAAAAATACAATGAGAGGTTGGAATCTCATCCAAACAGTCTAGCTAGGCGACTAGGTATCGCAGCCCTAAGAACTGCTAGCCCCCGTACTAGCACGAGAAGAAGACTCAAATGCCACCACCCTCAAGACCTTCTGGACCGGATCTAGGCTTAAATATTTTCAATGCAGAAACATAGTTAATAGTCACACCGTACAAAACTTATGTAACCAATGTAACTTCTATAGCTGTAAAAATCGTTTGAACCAAATTCTGATTAGATTAAGTTGCCTAGAAGGTAGTAGGACACTAATCGCCTACTTATAAATATTTCGTTAAATAAAAAAATCTAAGTAAAAAATTTGAATACTAATAAAATAAACTAAATCTTTGTAGGGGTGCTATAGCTTCTAGTAATTGTGGAATTTTTCATACACGTGTGACTGATATATCAAAAAATTAAAGACTAAAATCTTTTAGAATATTGCTTCTGCATGGACCAATTCCTGTTATTTGCGTTACTTCACAAGATCATAATTTCGGAATTCGATTCTACATTACTTGCTTCGATACATATGCCTGAAAGTCCATACTCGTTCTACTCGTAGTTTTGTGTCAGTAAGTCTGTTCCTTTGCACTGCAAATTTGGTGAGATTTGTTAGACCCTACCATTTTGAGCTCACATAATTAATGTATGCCCCTACAAGCACATCTATCATTAAACTACTGTCAAATTTTGAGCAATATGCATCATTAAGTTTGCGTTTCACAGTCATTGAGCACGGATATGTAAGACAGACGGACAGAAAGCAGGTGGGTGCCAAAATTGATCTCAAATGCAATTACGAAGTAGTGTTTGGCATTAGTTGACCGTAATCCGGACGAGTTTCTACGCCGTATAAGAACAGTGGAAGAAACAAATATGAATCCAATATACTAGAGACCAACAAGTAGTCGAAAAAAAAGATTTCTGTGCGGTTATCGGCACAGAAAATGTTTGATTTTATATCCGTCTGTCTGCCCTTCATCCGTCTGTCTGCCCTTAACGATGCAGTTTGCTCAAAATTTCACCGTAGTCTATTTATAAGTGGTACTTCTTAGAAAAAAGAAGGTACTTCTGGGATTATCCGCATATAATAAGTTGTCTTTTATTTTGACTTTTTATTCATTTTTTAACTCTATTGAAAATTCTGTATTTACATATAAATCACTCTTCTGTCAATCTGCAATTTTCATACTCAGCCAGTTTCATATATGAAGGCCTCTTTTTCACACTTAAGCATTTAAAGAACAGGATTTATAGAACTGTAGATCATACTCTCAACACTGCATAATGACTATATCAGTCAAGTTTAAAATTTTAATATTTAAAAGGTTCGTCTAAAGAATTTCTAGCATGTGCTTCACCTTTTGCTAGTGCTTTTCGAAGCTTGTGAACAAGATGCGTCGGTGGTGTAATGGTCAGCATAGTTGCCTTCCAAGCAGTTGATCCGGGTTCGATTCCCGGCCGACGCACGTTATTTTTTTTTTTCATTATATGTACTCGTTTAGTTTTTTGTATTTTATTTATATTTTTAACAAGTTTTTATTAGTTTCAATTCATTTATTTGTTTAAAATCATGGACCTTCTGATGGTCGAAATAAGCTGAGAATGGACAATCTCCTATGGTTTTTTAGCTCTGAAGTCCACCAAGGGGCCTTGGTCTCTTTTTGCTAACTGAAGGTTTATATGAGATGTGATGAGCTTCGGTTAGGGGATATGTGGGCGTCTTCAAGGACTTCTCAATGTCTTCCACCTAAGAGTTATTAGTTAATAGTGGTAGCTTTTTCTCTAGTTTACTTGTGTTCTGGGTGTACTGTGAGTTGGACTACAATCAAATTAAACATTACATTTCGTTTTTGTTTTCAGATATAAAAAAGAAGTTGAATATGGTGACCATTTGGTGAAAAAAGAAAACTTATTAAACACACATTAGTGTACTCTTGCTTTACAAACTATGAAGAGGTATGTACAATCCACATTGTTTTTTTATACTCTTCATACGTAGTGTGAAAAGTATTATAACTTTTTAAAGGAAACTTCAGAAACCCCATAAAGTATATTTATATATATATTCTGTATTAGCTCGACGAGGCGAATCGAACTAACCATGTCCGTGCCTCTGTCTGTCGCCTGTATGTGTGAATCAAAACTAGTCTCTCAGTTTTTAAGATATCGATTTGAAATCGAAGGTCCATGATTTTAAACAAATAAATGAATTGAAACTAATAAAAACTTGTTAAAAATATAAATAAAATACAAAAAACTAAACGAGTACATATAATGAAAAAAAAAAATAACGTGCGTCGGCCGGGAATCGAACCCGGATCAACTTATATATTTCTATGGTGAATAGAAATCACATTGACCATGTCACGTTCGCCCACTTCAAATGGTAGTCCCATACAAATCCACCGACCACTTCTCGGTTTTTGTATAAAAAGAAAACGTTTCTTTTACTCAATATCAACTTGAAATTCGATATTATGGATTTTTAAGAACGGATGCTTCACATAGTTGTTAATCGGTGTGTCCTGCCCACTTTTAGATGTAATCTTCATAAACCCCAACCACCCGCTTTGTGGTTTTTATAGTAGGTAAAATTATACAAATAAAATAAATACAAATCGAATGAAGAAGGAAGCTTTAGTCCGTCCGAAGTTAATGTTTTCTCTTGTTTAGTACTTTTTTAAATATTATTGTACAATTCAATAAACTTTTTGCAACAATTAAGTCAACCACTAACCGCATCCAACTGTTGTTCACACGAGCCCAAATCAGAAGCATAAGCAGCTGTGAATAAAATACATAATTACACAAATTTATTTTGTCGAATTAGTGCCTCTAGGAATGCACTGCGTAAAGGAATTATCAGCTTTTGTCTTTAATTTTTCGTTTAGTTGCGTTGACGGCGCTGCAAACAATATGTACAATAAAATTTGTACAGACTATGTTTTCTCTGGCTCGCTCTCACACCACTATATGCTAGTAAACGAGTGTGTGAAGCTGTTGAGTGGGATATTTTTTATTTTATTTTGTTGAAAATTTCCCTGCCGCTCACAGCTGTTTCATGTGCCTTATATAGACATTTGGCATCAGTTTTGATTATGGCGTCGGTGGTGTAATGGTCAGCATAGTTGCCTTCCAAGCAGTTGATCCGGGTTCGATTCCCGGCCGACGCACGTAATTTTTTTTTTTTTATTTTGTAATATGTATTTTATGATTTTTCTTTTTCTGGCATCATATATGTAAGTAGTCTATGTACAAAACTTTTCTCATTTTATTAACTTTATTGCAATAATTTTATACTTTTTATAACTAAAATACATATGCAACATGTTCACAGTCGGTATGCAAGGAGCCAATGCGTTCGTTAAACTTTTTGCCATTGTAACTGAAATCCGTATATGGCACCGTATTTAACACCTTAAAGCCCATTGCCTCGCCAACTTTCTGCGAAAATCGGGAGGTCCAGAGTGCGGTTACCGCAGCAGGACGTTTGTCTCTTAGTTTCGCATCAATATACTCTAAACCTATGCCCTGTGCATACTCTTGGGTTAATTCAATAGTGTATTTTGCCAATATACGAGCCAATCCCTTGCGTCCAAATTCAGGTAACGTTGCCAGAAACATTAATTCATTAAAACAGTTCATATTAAACATGCTGCAGACATCAATCTTTTCATCGACTTCAATCATAAAATCCATAAGACGTCGCGCTTGAGAGCTTTTCACTTCTTCATCGCGAAATTTGAGAAAGAAATGTTTCTCGCCGGCTGGCGGAGCATACTGCAAGAAAAAACTAATTAATTCACTAAATTTATGTTATGTTGTGATCTAAACTTTTGGGAAGATTTTGCAAAAGTGAACTGAACAAAATGGTAAATTTTTTAACTTTCGTAGGATTTTACGATTTGAATTTCACCAATGTGAAATGCACATGAAATTACCATTTCATCGAATTCACTTTTGCACATTCTTCCCGAACCGAAGTGAGAACCGGAACAGGCCTGCTAGTCCTAAGCATAAACAATACTCACTTGTATTTTGTTAAAGGATACTGCAACTATACGGTCACTTGGTACATGTTTCACATAAAGCGAAACGCCATCCTGCGCCGTTATACGGCTAAGTTCTCTCAGCTCTTGGCGTGCTTGAAGATTTTCGGGTAAATTAATTTCACAGGCAATGCAAACAGATTCACTGGGAAAGAATGCATGGTCGAGCACCTAAGAGTTTAAAAAAACCACACGTAAATAAAATTATTAAAATAATAAATAAAAAAAGTACGTGCGTCGGCCGGGAATCGAACCCGGATCGACTGCTTGGAAGGCAACTATGCTGACCATTACACCACCGACGCCTAACTGTGAATTTCAGCCAAAATGCAATTTAAATTCATTCTACAAAATTGTTGTTGTTGCTTGTGAACGGGTGCTTTTATTTGCTTCAGTTTCTTTTTTTTTTTTGCACTACTACTACTAATGAAAGTGCAGTAAATAAATTGAAATAGTAGTAGTAAAACAAAGCAAATATTTCGCAGTCATGAATTGACGACTTCGAAATACCCTGTAGCTCGTATGCAATCTATTAAATTTTATAAACAAAATTAGCTACCTCTATATATATAATGTTTACATATATGAATTTTAGCTGGCTTAAGTTCATTTTACATTGGGAAATATTTTTATATATATTTCTTACTGAATGCGAAAGAAGGAAAAATTAAAATTTTATTTTCTTTACACAGAAAAATTATCGACTACTAATAGACATGTTTCAAGGCATGCCCCTACCTATCATCAGTTAGCTTGGCCGCACATTGCAAATGCTTGCTTAACTTAAAAACGGCTTGTGTATCCTATGCATTTCTGTTATCCAATGATGAATAAATGCAAAAGACGTTTTACTTTCCAAACATATAGAGTTTGAAGCTGTGATTCCGAATTATTATCTGTGATTAAGCTCATGAGGTTTTGCATGTTACCGAAATCGAATGTGTTATTTTAAAATGTGTCACTGTTTATGTGTCTGTTTGTTTGTCAGCGTTGATCTCCAAATAGGCTGAACCGTTTTCGACTGGACTTTCATTGGCAGATAGAGGACTTTTCAGAGAATAATTTTAATGTTTCTAAAAGCAGACAATTTGGCAGGGCCACGCCACTATATAGAAAAGAAAAAAAAAAAGAAAGGCGTATATCAACGCACACGAATCTACAAGAGTTTAGCTAGAAAATCAATAAATAAAATTAAACGTCTTAGAAATTTAAAAAAAGTAACAAATACAACCATACCCTGTACCATTTACAAAAAAATGAATAGTCTGCGTATGTATAATGGGAATATACGTATAACATTTGGTGTCTCTGTTTTTACTTCTTTAGTCTCCTAAATTTTTTTGGCGTCTGATATCACAGATGTATTACAAAGTGTACAAATAAAAGAACCATGCGTATGTACTTTTCTTGTGTCTAGCTCTGATTGGCTCAGAGATCTGCTGTTTCATACTACCGAACGGATGAACGGACACTCTGAAAGTCGAACATAGCTATACCGACTCAACTTTTGATTCTGACCAAGAATGTATGTACATACTATATACTTAATGGGGCCTATCATGCCTTCTTCTGTCTGTTTGCATATATATGCATAAACTATGTATACCCGTGGTCATCCAAGGCTGTATATAAAAATACTCACATCAAGCGACTCCTCAAGCTCCGCATCTGCTAAAGTTCGCACCTCGAATTCACCTAAAATGAAGCAAATTTATGCGAATTAACACATTTTTGGTAATTAAAATTAATTTAAAAAAAGTTTGAACTCGGTTATGTTAGATATTATTACCTAAACCCAACGGAGTTAAAGTTTTTTCTCTGTATTATTAAATTTTTATTAATTTAAGTAGCTTTATTGTTTCATTGAACTATATGAGTACACCATAGATCGAGATATGCTTAAGACACTCTTGGAGTGCAATACATATTTTTTAAGTACTGTAAAATCTTATTCGCTATTTTACCAACTTATCGACGAGTTTATAATACGCTTATCACAATATACATATGTATGTACATTACGTACATGTAGAGCACAGCAGTTTGTTTGACATAAACCTTTAGGTAAATTGAAAGTGTTATAGAAACTATGTAATTCTTTGAGTTAACACTTGAGATAAAAATTTGTTTATGGAGTCTGTGAAGCTTTCTTAAAATTTCTTTCTAAGCAAATAAAAAATATGTATGTACACATATTCTTACATATATAAAAAACTTACCATTATTCAATATAGCCCAAATTTTTCCATTAATTGCCTTCATAATGCAAAATTATCATTCGCGTTCTAAAACTAACGAATTAACAAAACGACTAACAACGATCGTATCAAGTCAACGACTGAAAGCTTGTTTTTAGTTTTTATATACATAGAACACGCTCACTTTGCTGTAGATTGCTGTAGATCCAATCACCGACCGGCCGACCTTATCGGTAGCAATTCATAAAGCGTGCCACAAACTAATCTAAGCACGCGAGTTTATAAGCTAGTTAACATTGTTGCATATATTATAATTGCTACAATTCGCTTAAATCATATCATTGTGGGTGACAAGGAAATTGCAATATACAGAGAAAATTGCAAGTTTTTTAATATAGTATATAAAAAAATGGATAACTTCGGTGAAAGCGAAGCTTTAATACCCTTCACACTAGTTCAATTAGCAGTAATAATTTCAATTGAGCAAATGTACAAATATGTAGTAGTATGTTCTTAAATCCAAATATTAACTTTTATATTGCAAAACAAGAAGGGTCTATTCTATTCTATCCTTTAAAATACAGCTAAGTGCTAAGGGATCTAGAAGAAGTATAATCTTCCAAATCTGTGTACTCGGTTGTGTCTTCGAAGATTTTCAAACTGTATTGCGCCAGATACCAACTACGAGAAGGTATACGATACCTCGAGTTGAACATGTCCAATAAAAGCTTGGAAATACCAAGGAACATAGGGAAACAAATTTGCTTGAAACGCTTGCTGTGATTCCTTATGCCAATTATTGGTTTAAAACAAACGAAATAAATAATTATAGCATTGTGCGGCACACTCGTTTGTTTAGTTTTTTTATTTCTTTGTTTTAAAATTTAAATCAATAATTTTCATAGTCAATATTTGTGTCGTTCACTTAATGAAGAATATGTAAAAAGTATTTGTGTATTATAAGTGGTACTACAATGTATTCAGCTAACAGTAATGTTCACAGTTCGGCCACTGCATACATACTCATTTTGTAATTGTGCAAGTGTGCTGCTGCACGCTACGAAGTAAGAAATAAAGTATTTTTTTTGGCTTTTGTATACGTACAAGTGTTGTCGATTGTGCAGTAGCTCGGGTTGTTTGCTATTATGTCTGCTGTGCCCTCTTTCCCACTCTATTCTCATTAACTTATTTCCAGTTTTGAACACAAAATGTACTGTAACGCTGTCTTTGTGGATTTCAACCAAAATTTTGATCGAATGTGGCACTCAGGACTACTAATAAAAGTCAATAATGGATTGCCCTCGCCCTACTTTTCTCTAATTCGATCCAAGAAAGGTTCACTCCTTTTGAATCAAAGTCACTACAGTGCTTTTTCGTAAATCCTTCCGGTTCGAGCTGGGGTACCGCAGGGTAGTATGCACGCCTCCTTTCTTTTTTCACTGCCAACATGTCTACACCCGATTTTGACGAACTTAGATTGGTACCCCGATCAACGCAGATGTCTGCCTACGCAGATGATGTCTGGGTCATGGTAAAAACGATAGCCGCAGAAACAGCTATCTGGACTCGCTTGCTGAGTGGGTAGGGGTTGGAACGTTAAGCCCCATCCGACAAAATCAGTCAACGTATGATTCACGCTTAGATGAGGGCACAAATCAGTCAACGTATGATTCACGCTTAGATGAGGGCACAACTCAGTGCTTATGCTGATTGACTTTGTCCTCAAGCAAGAGGATAAGACGCCGACATTATGCTTGACAGGAGACTGACTCTCAACAGCGACTTTAAAGGCAAAGCTCGCGACTTCAAAGCAAGGATAAGATAGTTGCTGAAGAGTCGATGGAAGGTCTCGCTGTAATACTAGTTGTCAATATGCTTACATGTCATATTTGGTCATGGCCTCATATATCAACAGTAAAAAGATGCACGTTTTACGAAATTATGATATGAGACGAATGACTGACTGCATCCGTAAAGTTCTAAACTCGTTATTTCATAGGGAGCTGCCAATGTTGGAAGTTGAGAAGAAGATCTCGCGCCACGGCAGCAGCTACAATGATTGATTGTTGGCTCACAACAACCGATTCGCCAACCGCTTGTCCACATTTAGAAGCATGTATCGCATACGCAGCCGCAATTATGGTCATTTACTGACGACTGATCGTCATTCGCTAACAGTCTAAAGAGTAGAAAGTATTTCCAATTAAGTTTGTTACAAATTACAAACTCGGCGATCTCAAACATAGACAGTAGTAATACGCTTAAGATCACTGTAATCTTGATTGCGGCTCTATGATTTTTAAAATACAAATTGAAAAGCATAATTATTTTTGGTTTTTATATACGTAATTTATACATTTTTTTAAATATAACTCATATTCATTTATATAACTCTTCTTACTACGCGGAAAATGTTTCTATTAGCCAGTAATACCCTTTTCGCACAATTTGTGTAGGGCATAAACATGAACGAATTTTCATTAACGTTGTTCAACACTGTACGCGCAGATACTTTTGCAACACATCAAAAACAGCTGATTTTGGCTTTGTTTGGTTTGTTTGCAATACAAATTCACAGTTTAAACGAAAGAAGCGCCAAATTTTTATTTTCTGTATAAAAATTAATCGATAGAGTAAATTTCATATAAATAAAATTGTACAGAATACGTTGCAGCTATTTTGGAGTTTGAGACAACTGCCTAATATAAACGACGCCCACGCAACAATCACCATGACAGCGAGGACAAGAAACACATCAACATAACATTTTTTCTTTACGAAATCGGTATATATTATACATAGCTACGTAGCTAGTCAATGCCACGATATATGTAGCAAAAATCCGAATACAAAGTGCAATAATTTGTAATAAGCATACATATATAAACGTCTCGAAAAAGTACAAACGCTTGCTTTTAATTATATATTTATATGTCAATATATATAAACATATATACGACATACATTCATAGAGAAAAAATTCCTAGTCAACAACGCACACCGATCCAAAAATGTTTATAATAGATAAAATATTGCCATTCATTATCGGCTACATACGTCCGTTTATCAAATGGTTTCTACACATCTTTACGCGATTATGTGAACTGCAACGTATTTGCTATGGATCCGACGGCGCCAGACGCGTGCTTGCCGTGGAGCGTTCCTTGGATCAATCGAAAAATCCGGGTATACAGCAAATGGTACAGCATCTCAATGCAGCAATGGTGGAAGCCACTGAGCAGGAACTGGTGCGTTTAACGCCACGTGCTGTAGATTTGGTAACAACGGTGAAAAAAATACGACCGGCAGTGCATCCGGATTTTGCACGTCTATTTGGTGGTTGCGTTATAACCATATGGGGCTACAAGCGGCTCATGCAGCAAGTTGAGTCGAAACGCGCAGAGGCTTACAATGCTGATAATGCACGACATGAAGAGTTACTTTTGGAACTGTGGCAACTACTCATGCCCGAACAACCGCTTGATGGGCGTATAACAAAACAATGGCAGGACATTGGTTTTCAGGTTAGTTAGTTACTTGGTTGCTGCAGTACTTTTAAACATTTTACACATTTTGCGTTTTTTTTTTTTTTTCTTGCAGGGCGATGATCCCAAGACTGACTTTCGCGGCATGGGTATGCTTGGGCTCGAAAATTTAATCTTCTTTGCACGTGAATATAACAACGCTGCAAAGCATGTTCTACTACATTCAATGCATCCCACCTATGGCTATACTTTTGCCATTGTTGGCATTAATCTCACAGCTATGGCCTATCGTCTACTGAAGTCTGGCAGTGCAAAGACGCATTTCTATAATCTCGCACGGCAGCAGAAAAGATACAGCACACTGTCGGATTTTAACAAATTTTATTGCTATTTATTCTTCGAATTCGACCGTTTTTGGGTCGCTTCCGAACCACAAAATATTATGGACTTTCGTGATATTTTTCAATCGTTCGAAATTCTAATTATGGGGGCTTTACACAGTGATAAAACACTTTTCAAAACCAATCTATTGGTTGAACATATTTAGTCATATATTGAATTGCCTCTCATCGCTTTGTATTTCTCTCCAAACTGAGCTCACATACATATATATTTTGATACATAGTTACAATTTTTTAGACTAATTAATACAGCACTAATGCTTTTGAATTAGTTGTATTTTAATGACAAATAAACTGCTTCTAATTTTATGCAGAATTTATTGAATTATATTTTCTTCAAGTTTATTTTTTATAGAGACGGTTCAAACGTATTAAATTTTAATTTGTTGAAGAATGAAACGTTGCTTCATAAGGTAAATATATATTTAGTCTAGTTTGGTTCACTTAATCATATTTAACCTACTCAGATCCTTGAAACACCATTGGTTCCCTAACAGTTAGTAGCGTCATTTCACTGAAACCTGAAAACACAAATGACATGAAATATAACACTTAACAAAACCTTTAACTGTACTCATATTTAATAAACATATACTAAGGTGCGTTTCATAACTATAGAACAAGTCGATGCTTTTGAATAATTACTAAAAAATTTCATTTGTGTTCACTAAATGACTACTCTTTTAATGCAGAAATGTTTTTCTGTTAGGAAACTAATCAGTATATGTCAGACAGAAATGCCATTGAAAGATGTGCTACTTCAAAGTAAGCAGCATGTGTAGGAATCAAAGATTGCAATGTTTTCTCGGACAGCATGGCACTGAGCACTGAACTCAATCAATCAATCAATTCTAAGCTACTACGAGTACCTAGTACAATTAAACAATCTAAGTTAATTAAAAGGGCAACGTTTTATTTGGTAGTTGGCCAGGCTGATATGCTAGGTAACAATATAGGATTCCCACATCCATTAGACCAAAAACAGTGACACAATTTATATCTATTCTCTCTTCCCAACCCACTTTTACTATCGCGAGCCGTACTTTTAGTACTCTCTCGTACTTATTACGAACCAATCAAGATCAAGAATTTCACCTACACAATTTCGCTGAAAAAAATTAATAAAAATGGTATTATACCTTTTTCCAGCGGCAGCCGTTAATAATACCAAATTTGAAGACTTGGTCATTCTAACGTATGCTCGTTGGGGCTCTCTGACTTTGTTCATCAATTAAGTTTAGGTTCTCCTTGTAAAACCACCGGAGCTCTGTTGTTCATCCGAATAAGTTTACCAGATCAGCGCAGCCGGTTTTATGTGCTGTTCTATGTCAATCTCATCATAAAGCTCAAACAGCTTATGTTGTTTTGTATGGATGTTTCCTTATTTAAGTCAATATCAGCTTACAATTCGAGATGGTTGATTTAAAGGCCGGCCGATTTAGCTTAATATCAATGCTTTTAACTGTACAGATTGTGCTATTGTATACGTATACGATATATAAATCTGACCATTTTTAGAAAATGTTTTTAACTGTACAGAATGTGCTATTGTATACGTATACGATATATAAATCTGACCATTTTTAGAAAAGTTATCGAACAAAAGTTTATTGCGTAGTTACTATAGTACTATAAACATTTTATATTATTCCAAACCTTTTCATTAATTTAGTGAGAATTGAATATTAAGTTAATATTGCTCTCGTTTGGTTGGACGCGACGCCTTGGACTCGGTACTTAAATTAACGAAAAACATCTAGGGCATTAGGTGCCAGCAAAACATTTACACCCTTTACGAGTGTTAACAGTTCCTTCCCTGAAAGTATGAAACGTACCTTTTAAATGGAACATGGTCCAATCCAAGATTGGACTACTTTCATTAAAAGTGTAAAGTTTGAAGCTGTGGCGCGTAACTTAGCCTGGTTTCGATGGACCACTTATTGGTAGCCTAACGTTACATTTTATTCTTAATTGAAGAATTAATTGTACTTGCAAAAATAGCAACAACTACATGTTTGCGTAACAAAAAAGTTGTTATTATATATTGTTTTCTCTTCACATTGTGTAAAACATGTAAAATATTTGTGTGTGTAAAAATGATCCAACTAAAATTCGTAATCTATTAATATAAAAATATGTTTTTTAAATGCAAAATTATGCGCTGCTTTATTGATAGCTATGTATATATATTCGTTATATAATAATTATTTTATTTTCATATATATATATATATGTTGTAAATATTTGGATGCAAGTATATGTATACCTAAATTGTAAATAGAAGAAAAATTATTTTTGACTCTTCATACATAAAAATGCAGCGTCGGAATTCGAAAACAAAATTTAAAATATGAGAAATACTTAATAAAATAAGCTGCCTTCCCACAGTGCACACAAACTAAAATGACGATACTAAAATAAATAAATAGCAAAATTTAAGGAAACTTTTGTTAAAACAAGAAATACATACTATAAAAACAAAACAGTCATAATAAAGTTCTTTGAGTTTTGAGCAAAATACTACTAATGGAAAAAAATATCACGACATTGCACACTTAATAATTACAAAATTCATAAAGAAAATATACAAAATTAATTTCGTACCTATATAAAAAAATATTTGTCAAAAATACATTTCGCTTAAGTGTTACAAATTCCAAAAGCATTTACAATACAGATTATGTACTATGTATGTATATGCGATGCGTTCTATATGTAATTCGTGTGTTATACGCTTGTAAGCTAAAAAAATTATCGCGTAAGAGAGAGATTTTTTGGATTCGTTATATAGATACATATACGCTTTAGCGATAGAACTTAACCTCCGCCTCGACACAATCCTTAAGCAATTCATTTAGCTCATCATCAGCTACAGGATGCTCAGTCAAATAGCTATTAAGCTCCTGAACACAGGCTGCTTCCAGCGCACGCAGATCATCCAACGCAGCCGGCTTGCGTTGTGCATGCAATTTATGCAGTAAAGTAATTGCTGCATCGGCTGGCACTTGGGTTAGTGGTGAGATTTTTGGAGAAGGCGCAAAGACGAACGGCTTGAAGACAGATTCACTGGCATTGGGCGTGACAGTAAACCAATGACATGAAATACCAGTAGTACTCAGCACAGAAACATTAGCCGAACGTGAACTGACTGCATTTGCAGCAGCGCGTAATGTGTCGAACATAAAGGCTTGTGTATAGTCGGCACCAGCAGGCGTAGGCCCACACCAATCCGCGGTGTTAGCCGTAAGCTCGGCATCAAAAGCAGCTGCAAAATTTGCTGTAGCATCTAAGCCTTCACTGGATTTATCGATTACGGTAGTTACAGTTAAACCACCACTGGGCACACGTTGATAGTTAGCCTTCAGCTGTTGTGCAGCCCAGACTTTACCGGCGCAACTAATCTGCCAGGCTTCCGTTGCATCACAGACAACAAAATTTAACTTAGCACTATCCACACTATGAGTAACAATTAGTGCACCAATGCGTTCGACGGCAGCTTGTGCGCTAGTTGCATTGGCGAGCGTTAAACTATGGAGAGAAAATGGAGAAGAGCAGCGCATTAGTACAAAATTCAATGTATTTCTAAGCGCAGTTTTATATATACCGCACTATATCCGTGCCGTGTAACACGTCACTGCCTGATTCAGCATCGTCGCCATCGCTCCACGAGATAGCCACAGTTACACTTTTTTCATTTGCACCGAAGTCACCGCCCCAAATCCCTGACTTAGGTTTCTGCAATATCACACGCAGCACTTCATCATCCTCTCCGGCTGTCGGGGCACCATCGAGCACCTCGTTGGCTTCATAGTACGCTAGTTCCTGTGCCACACCCAACGCCGCAGACTCATCTTGTGCATTACGTCCTATTATTAAATTACCGCCGGCACAGCTCTCCGGCAACACTACGAAACAATCTCCAGCTGCAGCCATGGATTTATTATATTCGTACGTCTAAATTAGTAGTAAGTTGATTGTGTGATTCGTTTAATTTTTCTGCAGATTTGAAATTGATTTTTCACAGCTGTTCGCCTGCGCTCTCTTGTCTGGTCTTACGCTCTTTTTTGCAAGATGATTTGATTTCTTTTTTTTCAATAGCTTAAGTAACTTTGCAATTTTTGTTTAACTACTAACACATTTAATTAGTATTTAACAACTAATATTAGTAAAATTTCAATTAAACTTTCGTTTCAAGAGCTGCAGTGAAAGCCGGCGATGATTCACAAATAGGGTTGTGGATATCGTTTCGATATATCGATATTTTAAAGAAGATGATACGATATTTTGATATGATATATGGGGTAGCTAAGTAAAACCACTAACCATAGAATACTATTCTCTACTTAGTGGTAGAACCATAGGGTGAGGTTCCCCGCAAGATAGCAAGAGTAGATAATATCAAATTGGAGGTAGACACTTTTCAGCGCTATAATTCAATGAGTCTGGATGGAATATTCCCAGATTAACTTCAACACATGACAGAGCAGATTCTACCATGATTACATGTGCTCTTTGTAAGCTGCCTTAGGCTTTATCATATTCCATCCCAATTAAAAGAAATTAATGTAGTTTTTTTGACAAAAGTAGGCAAGCTAAGCGCAATGATTCTATGCCAATTAGTAATCAAAAAAAAAACACGATAAATTCGTGTGTGCTCGAATTCGAGATATCTTATAACTTGTCTAACGCTGTTTATATGAACCATAGCTCATATTCTCTTGTGGTCCAATCTGAACATACAATTTTATAGAAAATTTTGAAAATGGGAAGCAGGTAGTCTGATCTGAGCATATATGGAATATTTTGTAGGGATTGACTTAAGGTACGCCAAATTTGGCATTTCTAGCTTAATCAAGAAAAAAAAAATATTCATACAAAAACATGTTGATTTAATGATAGTTATTTGATGAGAGAAAATGAAAGTCAAAATATGGTAACTTGACGTATATATCTTATAGTCTCTGTTCGTTCAAACAGACGGTCGGACGGACGAAAAGAAAGATACAAATCCATTAACCACACTTTTATTTTACAATACAATTTGCTATTTTGTATAAATGGTATTAGAGCTTCGGTTCAACCGAAGTTAACGTGGTTTTTTTTTATTTGCTTACAAATTAGACTGACCTGCTAACCTCTATGGGATATTTGATGTTTATACCTTATTTCATTGTAGTTTTTGGTACTTTTTGAATCCACAAACGAAAGAAATAATAAAATAGCTACGATTTTTTTTTTGAAGGAACAGTAATTTACTAACGATTTAAAATCAAATGAACCAATTGCCCGCTAGATGGCACAGCGTACAACCATTCACAATAATGATAAACTGGCAAATTTAGTATCACACATCACTAACCAGCTCAGCTACACACATCCCACTCACACACACTTGTCCACAACGTCTCGCTCGCAGCACTGTTTTTGTTTTCGAGTTCATTGCGCGACGCTGCCGTAAAAAATAGCAAAAAACGCAGCAAAAATTGTGCACGGAAAAGTAAAAATTGCATAAACCTATAGTTAAATATATATAGAATAAATATAAAGTGAAGTGTAATGCTGCGCGTTATTTAAACGGCTTCAAAGCGCTTACAAAGTGCGTACAACACGTAACAAGTGCTAACTCGCTCGCACACAAACACACATACACACACAGTTTTCCCAATTAGAAGTAACAGCAGCCGAGTTGCAACAACAACAACATTAGTTTACAAGGTGCGCGCATTGTAAGAGCGAGAAAAAAAGTAGATTTGGAGCTGCTGCTTTCTGCTTCAATTTCTCCAATTCATTCATAGAAATTTTATTAGAGAAATTTATTAAAAAAATAAAATCAAAGAAAATAATTGTGCGGCAGTGTGTGTTTATCCGTGTATTTGTTTAAATAAATAATGTAAGCTCATTAATATATGTATACAATAACTCTGTGCATTTTGTTCTAAAAAGAAAATCAATAATTTGTGAAAAAAAAAATTTGTTTTATTAAAAGAAATTTCATAAAATTGTGTAAAGCATAACTTTGGATGTTTTTTAATGATTTATTTTTGTTTAATACACTTGGTTGCTCCTCTGTCATTTCATTTACCGCGCCCTACAACTACAACAACAACAAAACGATCAGGGGCGCCGCTACCGCTGCTACTGCTTCTTCTTCTTCGCGTTGCTTGACCACTTTGGTGACCGCGCATTTTTATACGTTTTTTTTTTACCGCGTTTTAATTCTTTACTTAAAACTAGTTTCGTGTTCATTGCTATGCTTCTTCTTAATCATCGATTGCTGCTGCCAGTTATCGTATTTGTTGTAATTTAAATCTGTGGAAAAAAAATCAGACATAAGAAAATCAATAAATTCAAGTTGCGCATATACAGAAAAAGAAGATTTAAATTCGGGACAAAAATTTAAGTCTGTCGCTAAGAAACCACCCTCGAATCATTTCAAGTGAATATATGCGCGTCCCCATTTAGATAGAAATCTCCATTTATCCATTCCTCCCCCATGAGCCGCACTGCTCCTTGCAACGAAAACATTTTTCGAATTTTTCCTGTTTAAGTATATGTACATCATTTACAATGTACATATACATACATACATGCACGCGCCGCTCCATTCCAATCAGTGAAAATTGTCGGCGGCCTCGTTTCATGTATCTTTCTCTATATGCTGTGTATATATGTACATAATTATTTATCTAAATATTTTGTATGAGTGTGTGTGAATTTTTGTTTATAAAGCTAACGCATCTCTTTCTAAGTGCATTTGTTATTGTTTGACTGCAAAAACATTACAGTTTGCTGTCTCATTCAGATTCCGCGCCCAATTTTCAGTTAGCAACACGCATTTTCATGTTTTATATACATATGTACATACATACGTATGTATATATGCGCGCCCGCTCGACACCTTATATTTGCATCGTTATATATGTACATGTATCTACGCGTATCGTCTGCTGACCCAATAACAGTTACTCCCGCATGCATTAGTTGGAGAAATGAGCACAAGTCAAACAAACGGCATACTTACACACACACACACATATACGCTAGTGAAAACCTATGTATGATTTGTATATCTATATTCATGCATATATAAGCATTTGCAACTGTTTATTTCATATTAGCATCTATCTTCGTTGTTGTTGTTGTAACCAGATTGCGCGCGCGCCCGCATATTTTGTGGCATATTTGTATGTTAGATAAATAATTATTTTTTTATCACTTTGTACATGTGCAAAAAAAAAGTACAGTGGTTTGAAAGCGAAAATAAAAAATGAACTTAAATAATAATAAATAAAAAATATATACAAAATAAATTGTTAACGTTACGATTTTTAAACCGATCAAAGTAAAAACATGAATTAATCATCGCAAAACGTATCTACTGCGATAATATTTAATCTATTTTACGCCGAAATTTTACTTTTGTAAGTAAACTACTTGTTTAGTTGGTTCACATGGTTATACTAGTTCAGCGTATTAAAGTCATATTTAGCCTAGTACTAATGTCCTCAGTATTATCAAGGGCCTGGGTCAGAAGCACACAAAACAAAATTTAGAGGTTTCCAAACCTGCAGAACATAAAGGCAACTCAGCTATCAACGTCACAGGACGTTTATTTAGATAATGACTACAAAATTTGAATCTATATCTTCAATGTAAAACCAGTGCTATATATACAAATGAATAATAGTGAAGTAGTGAGCGCGCATTGACGCGATATAGAATGACTCTCCGAAAACTGCTGGCAAACAAATTGTTGCGTACTATTCAGAATTGGCCATTCTACGTTGCTCTAATTAAACAATTGGGACATAACCAGTTAAAAAAAAAAAAGAACAGGCGATCATTTGCTTCGAAGCGCTTTTTTTCAGAACACCTTTTCTTGGATTTGTCTCATCTTGAAAAACCCAGGCTCGAATATATATTTTTCTTGATCAAATGCAGTATCAATGTTAGAAACCACCCGAAACTACGACCTCAACTTGAATCTACGTGCGAAAATTGTTCTTTTTTATATTGACGGAGTAGTGTTCTATCATTTATTTTGTTTTAGATGTGTACATTTGAAGTACTGATATCATAATTTCTACGTCGTTTTTTATTTAAATGACTTTTGCCCTTTAGTATCTTTTTGAAGAGCCGATTTCTCTTTTGAACTGGTTTTAAACCCTAAATTAAAAGGGATCACAAAGTTTGTGCGAATGTATGTAAAGGAGACTTTGCAGGACTTTTATATATATAAAATACATAAATATACAAATTTAAAATTAGGTATGGATAGTTCTTATAATAATGCGGAAAAAATATGCCACATTGTTCCACATGAGTCTACTATAGTAAATAGTCCTATACAAATCTATGGTTTTAATAAAGGCGGTTACCACCGTGCTCCGGTTTTTAATCCGAATAAATTGGCCGTATTCACTTTTACTGTCAAAGGAATTGCGCGATTTGAATTTACTTGGAATTTTCACTATGAAATTGATATTCTCAATTTCTGGTAAATTCAAATCGCGAAATTCTTCTAGAAGTAAAATACAGTCCATTTTAACGAAACTGAATCCGAACTATTTATACGGAATTGAAAATCGAAGACCCACTGTCTACAAAGTATGTACATATGTTAGATTTATCCTTGTTTCTTACTGCTTTGATTACATTGAGCAATGACTTTTTTGAATATTTTATTCTAAATCGTTTTCAAGTTATTGCAATTAATAAAGTAATAGTTTAGAGTTGTTTTGCAGCTGGTTTAAACTTTTGACGTCATAACTGTATTTATTGTAATCTGTCCAAAACTTGCTCTAACTCGAAATAATGTGCCTAAATTTACTTGTGTGTATTGTACATATGTATGTGAGTTTGTGTATGGAATAAATGCATGCGTGCTTGCATTAAATCAGACAAAAATCTATGCACTTATGTATGTGTGACTTGTTTTTGTCACCACATTTATTTTTGGTTTACATTTTATCTTTTTTTCTTCGTCTTTCTGTTTTACTTTTCGTTGTTATTGTTGTTTAATTTTGTTAGCTAGGTTCATTGAACTAACCGTTGATGAAGAGGTGTGTGCGCATAAGAGAAAAGAGAGAGAGAAAGAGAGTGTCATTATTGTTGTAGCTATTCGTTTTTTAGCGGCATTCTTATTTGAGATTTGCTTTAAACAAAATTCAAACACCGATTTCCAATTGTAAAGAAATTCCAATCACGTTAGTATGTAAATTGTATATTTTATGAGCGCATATAAATAAACATGGTTGAACACAACGATTTTAATTTGTTTATTTGAATATATTGTGTATAAACAACAACAATTATGCAAAAAAAAAAAAAATCGTGGCGAAATTACCTTGACATTGAACGGTTGTTCACAATGTTGTGTGTCAGAGTGAAATAGATGATAGAGGAGAATGTGTGCGAGTGAGTCAATAAGAGCGCATTTAAGCTCTCCCGAGTCTCAGATGAAAATGTAAATATATTAAGTAATATGTTTATTATGAATACATATTCTTGTTGTTGTTTTTGTTGTTGCTGGTGCTTCTTCTGCTGATTCGATTTGTTGTTGCTTTTTTGCAATTTAACGTTTCGCTACATATTGATTAATGGGGAGAAGAAATTCTTTGCATTTTTACACCCTTCACCTATCTATGGCTGAAAGGATATATTAATTTTGTTGAACTTTTAACATATGCCTCTCTCTCTCTCTCGCGCGCGCGCGCGCGCGATATATATATATATATATATATATATATATATATATATATATATATATATATATATATATATATATATATATATCATATATATATATATATATATATATATATATATATATATATATATATATATATATATATATATATATATATATATATATATATATATATATATATATATATATATATATATATATATATATATATATATATATACATATATATATATATATATATATATATATATATATATATATATATATATATATATATATATATATATATATATATATATATATATATTTATGTCGAATATCAGGCGAAGAATATTTGTGTGAAAGAACAAGAAGGCCGTTGACTTTGGTGGAACAGTTGCTATAATTTTTCAATTTGTCAGAAAGTTTGTACCGCATTAAAGGAGACACTCAACGTATATATTATTCTCGATCGATGTTAATGGTCTTTTTTTAGGGATAATTTTTTAGCTTTAATTTTTTGTAACCATGCATCTGGAGTATCCGTATTGAGATGCAATACCCACTTGTTAGTGAAGCCGTCATACAAATTACACGACCACTTTTGCTTTTTGTAAGAAAAACTTTTTTGTAACAGGCAATATCAACTCAAAAATACATAAAATATTTGTAATAGGGTATATTGGGTTTGTTGAACTGTCAAAAAGTATTCGTCATAACGAACGAAGCATCGCAGACTCTATTAAAGTAATCTATCTAGCCATCTCCGTCAGTATGTCTGTCGGCGAGAAAAGTTCTAGAAAAACTCAACAGTAGATGCTCTCAAGGTACCGCACTGCTCGGGTATAGAGATTTCTTATATTAGCCTCTCGGTTTTTGTAATTAAAACTTTTTTTATTACAGTCAAAATAAACTTCGATATGAGTATATTAAGTTTGTGCAAATGTATGTAACAAGCGGATATATATGTATATTCTTGAACTGTATCGTAAGACGAGTCGATAAAGACATGTCTGTCGAACCGTCTTTTTAACGAAGATATCTCGGAGACTAAGATTTAGAGACTTAAAATTTGGATATTTAGATTCTCCTTTTGCCAACCAGTAGATATCTCCAATTCTTAGAGCTTGTAGTCATATGGGTATGAATATCCGTGTAAAGATCTGAACTCACCTCACCAGACACGGACTCTGGAATTTAGACTAAATACAGTATGTTTGATATCAAAATATCATTTTTTTTTTATACTTACAGTTTTTGACGCAATCCGTCACTTAAATTCTTTCCAATACGACGTGTTATGAGCACACAAACGGCTACGAACTGAATCAACTAAGCGAAAAAATTCCTCCACCCAATTTTCGGCAAACAGGCTTCAAAATTAAAAAATTCAAGCTGGACGACATGAAGGAAATGGTAGGGGGCTGCTGTGTTTGTTCAGACGAGCGGGGTTGGCCTGAAAACCCGCTCGTCTATTGCGATGGCCAAAATTGTACAGTAGCCGTGCATCAGGCATGTTACGGCATAGTTCAAGTACCAACGGGAAACTGGTATTGTCGCAAATGCGAAATACAAGAGCGTTCGACACGCGTACGTTGCGAATTATGTCCATCGCGTGACGGTGCACTCAAGAAAACGGACAATAATGGATGGGCACATGTGGTATGTGCACTCTATATACCCGAGGTACGCTTTGGCAATGTCACGACAATGGAACCAATAATATTGCATATGATACCGCAGGAGCGGTATTCGAAAAGTAAGTAGTATTTAGTGGTGGTATAATTTACACCCGTATTCCGGTTTTCAAATCAGAATAAATTGTTTGGATACTGTTTTGTTTAAATGGTCCGCATTTCACTTTCGGAAGAATTTCGGGATTTAAATTGACTTGGAATTGACACCATGATATTCATATTCTGGTAACTTCAAAAAGCGAAATTCTTCTGAAAGTGAAATATGGATAGTTTGAAACCGAACAATTTATTCGGTATCGAAAATTGGAGCACGGAGGTATGTATATTCTTTAATTCATATAATACAATTGTGATAATTGATTTGTTCACGTACGCACACACAGCTTGTTACATTTGTCTGGAGATCGGCAAACCAAATCGTGCTAATATCGGCGCCTGTATGCAATGTAATAAATCCAATTGTAAGCAACAATTTCATGTTACATGCGCACAGAGTCTAGGTTTACTCTGTGAAGAGGCTGGCAACTATTTAGATAATGTAAAATATTGCGGTTATTGTCAACATCATTATGGCAAATTGGTTTGTATAGCTAAATGTTTTTAAAGGTGAAAACAATCTCTTATTTATGTCCAATTTCTTATCTTGTTGGAACAGAAGAAAAGCAACAACGTAAAGACTATACCACCCTACAAACCCATAACGCACGATACTTCATCTGATTCGTGTTCATCACCGGAAAAAGAAATCGATTCTACCATGAATGCTACATCATCGGCAACATCCGGAATTAATATAAAAATAACAAACATGAACTCTTCATCATCGGGAGTTTCTTCATCGAAGCAACGCAAATCTAGTGGCGCTACAAAGTCTTCAAATTCAGCAACCTCATCATCGGCTAGTGCAAATGTTACTGTAGCATCTAGTTCATTAACAACAACAAATCACGGCGGTAGTGTCAGTAGCAATCTGCCGGGACACAACATCTCTGCTTCTTCTGGTGTAAACAGCGGTAGTGGTACAGGAAATAATGCACTTAGCAGTGGTGCCGGTGCTGGCATTGTTGGCAGTTCTAACAATATAAATAGTGGCGCAAATACTAACGTCTCTAGTGGCAGTAATAATCTAAGCAGCGGTGCTGGCACCACTAACAGCACAACGACTACAACGTCTTCATTATCGAATTCAAAAACATCGTCATCAACAACTAGTTCAAGTAGTTATAAGGATAAACATAGCAAATCGTTAAATAAACTATCGAGTTCAAGTAAGGATAAGGATAAAGACGGTGGCGGCGGCGGCAGTTCATCGTCATCATCGTTCTCTTCATCATCGCGTGAAAAATCATCAAAATCATCAAAGAATAAGGAACTTGTACATTTAGCAGCGGCAGCAGCGAACACAACAACAGCAACATCTTCATCGTCATCATCAGCAACAATAACAACAACGGGTGGCGCTTCATCAACAACTGCAAGCTCCGGCAATGCAAATACCAGCACAACAAATTCTTCAAATGTTGCTGCAATCGCTGCTAATGAGCACAGCAATCATGCACATCTAGCGCAAAATCTAACAACTAGCTCGAATAGTAATAATAGCACAAACTCGAGCAGTGGTCTAAATAAAAGTCGTGACTCCAGTGGTACTGGTGTTGGCAGCGGTGGTATATCCTCAACTACTACCACAACTGCATCCAATTCGAATACATTTTCTGAGCTGCATGCAACGAATAATGCAGATACAAGCAACAGCTATAGCAATGCAACTACTGGCACTGGATTAGGTAGCACTGCTAGTACACCTATGGACACTATTTCGTCTGCAACTAGTAGCAATACAAATGCTACAAATCTCAGTACAAGTAAAAGCAACACCGGCTCAGGTGGTAGCACTGGTGGTGGCTCTGTCGCTAAAAAGCGTAAAACGGATTCAAAATCATCGAACTCAGCGATGGACGATATTAATAGGTAAGTATAGAATTGGGATTTACACATTTTTCTGTATATAACATTGTTTATTTTTTATTTCTTTTTAGCAACTTTCGCGATATTATTAAGGATGTAACAGTCACAATAACACCGCTGACTACTGACTTTGAAAAAGAAATTGAAAAGAGCTCAAAGCGAGTAAGTGAATGAATTTTTTATACATACTATATGCATCAGATTAATCGTTTATAATCGTATGACACTTGATGATAGTTTCTTGTTGTAAAAGATATAGAGTGCAATAGAACATTTTTTTTACAGCGTTTGTAACGTATTGTATTAAACAAAGAATCGAAAACTACGCACATAAAGTACATGAAGTATCTGTTCTAAATTATGCAGCTCCTGTGGCAGTGCATGGAAAGAGGTCAGAATAGTGATATTAGTAGTACCACTGGTTGCTTACAAATAACTCATGAAGACTACTTGCATGAGGAAGCGATGTTGTTCTCTATGCACCAACATAATGGTTAGTGCTTAAAGCATTTTGTATTAGATGCGTATAGAAGTAATCATCCCAGTCATGACACCTTTACGAGAGTCGTAAATGTGATGGAATAAGACATTAAAAAACGAGTATATCTCAATTCGCATCCCAAATAGAAGATCTTATTTATACATATATCCGGGCTCAATTGTTCAAAGATGCAGCTGAACAGTCAACAAACTCTTTAAGGGATAATATTGTGCTTGGTGGCAGGTCTGTACCTATTAAAGATATTTAAAAAGTTCAAGCTAACATAATTTCAAATTTGTACAAATAAGATCCGGATGAAGCAACATGGTCTGGTCGAGTGGAATCAGCACCAACGATTGTTGCCCTGTGTATGATCAATCGCCGCATAACACGACCCCAAATTTTCGGCTTTAAGTATATAGTTGTATTATTTTTTTTTTTTTTTATTGGGCTATCAATTTGAACCTTGATAAGGAAAATTTGTATGTCAAGAAGGGCACACCTCAGCCAGTATAAGAAGGCGGGACAAGCCCCATAGAGCTTTTTTAAATGCATTATCAAAATTTTTTTATTTCTTGAGCAAATAGTTTCGAAGTGAATGAATGCATTTAAACATCTTGGCCCTACTCTTATTTATTTGTTGGTAAAACTTTCTTTTTTTTTCGATAAGTTTTGAAACACTATAAGAATGCTTCAAATGAATAGTCTTTACTTTTTCTGGAATTGACATGTCCAAGTGAATAATAAATCATTTAAATATCGAAATATAATTTAGAAAAAAAAAAAACAAACAAATGTGGTACTAAAATCTGTATTGAGTATGTACATTTTATGAAAATTTGTTTGCTTCGCATCTCTGAATAATTGAAGAATCATTTTGCTTAAATTTCCGTGAAGAATATTATAGCGTTGGTTTTACCGTAGAACTGATGTATAAATACAATATTGCTTGCCTACATAAGTTGGAATTCGACACCATAATTTGTAATGCATATTTATACGAAGTAGATTAGGTTCCTATATGTTTGTTTACCTATTCTATATGTACATACATATGTAGTAACTTCGCTACAATTAAGACTTGAAACGTAACATACGAAAATTGAACGTATATTTTTTTTTATATTGACGATACGAGATCGCGACAACATAACGGTACATATTTTTATTTTTGTAACAGATGAGTTGTATCCCAAGATCAATATACACACAGTTCATTATATATTATGACAAAAAGATAAGAAGAGATAGTAAGAAAAATATAAACTGAAAAGGAAATCCAACGTGTCTAGTTCCAGGTACCGGTCCACATAGATTGGACGCATTAACAAATCCCCAAATGACAATAAATTTAAAAAAAATGTAGTATAACAATTTCGAATCGTCTCATGCATATATGTGCAAACTTATGACCGTCTGTACAGGAAATAACTTACTTTTACATACGTAAATATGGAAGTAAATATTTTCTTATAAGAACCAATATTGAGATTCTAAGAGTGAAATTTGAAAAATTGTATCTTAGGTAAATTCAACAGTATGATAAAATTCCGAGGTCTTACAAATAACGTACATTAAAATAATATTTATTAAAGTAAATAATACGAAAATTTATAAAAGTGTTGTAGAATCAACGAAGTAGTTACATATTGTTATATGCCCCCCTCTACGTTGATTGAGTGTTCCATTAAGTGTCATACGGTCTTTAGTTAGAATAAGTACAAATTTGAATCTTAATGATCAGCTGATCATTTAAACTTATATTTTATTATTAAAATTTATTTATAGTTGAAAATTGAAAATTGTTTGTAGAAATGTTTTCTCAATTGTATTCATTTTTAATATTTACACACATTACGTCGAAAAATGAATACTAAAAAAATATCTTGTTGAGAAATTGCAAAACTAGTACAATTGAATAAATTAGAACGGATCTTTGTATGTTGTTCATTGTCCATTTTCGAACCGTTTTTGTTAAATAGTATATCTTAGCATACGAAAACTTATTGATCGGCAGGTAAATTTGTCAATGAATACGTTAAAAGTAAAACGTTTTGCTGACTGATTACAGGCTTCCCCTGACTAGTATTTTCGCTTGCTATATATTTTTTTTTTTTCAAACTGAAATTTTTTTTTTTTTTTAATATGATTTTCAACAAAATAGAAATGGTTCAACCGAATTCGACTCAGTTTTGATTTAACAACTGTCAAATACCTTTTGCAAATAGGGAAGAATATCTCGCAATATATATCAATATATTATTAGAAATTATTGCAACAATGAAGTATTCAACGACGACAATGGTACTGATGGCGAAAGTATTATTGATATATCTTAAGGGGTATAGTCAAATAAAAAGCGTTTGTTTATTTACATTACAATGTTATATGGAAGATCGATTCGTAAAAGAGAACCTACAAAACTATTGTCTATCTAACTACTTATTTTTTTTTTAACAATAAGTACCTATAATACAAGTAAGCATAAATTTTTACTTATTAACTATCGAAAATATGGATAAAAAGAAACTGAAACGCAGTAAAGAAGGCATCGTAATCCCCATATATTGTATATATTATTGAGCAGCTTTTCAAATCGATTTAGCGCTATCCGTCTGTCTGAAAGTGCTTGCGTTTGTGGTTTTTTAGGCCTCATTTTTTAAGAATATGTCTCCGACTCTTCATCGCTCGAAATTGCAGTCAAATATAGTATCCATATTGACATAACATGCTCACTTTTTGAGGTGCCTTCTTTTGGCTTTTTGTACGAAAATCATTTTATAGCAATTATGTACAGATGCTTATATGTCATGCATATATGTCGATAAACGTGTCCAGCGGTCTCTTAGGAGTAGCCCCCGTACAAATTCACCACCACCAACTTTTCTGTTTTTAGGTCTCATAAATAAATTTGTTTTTATACTTTGCACAACAAATATTTAAAGTTAAAAGTTTGTGGCAATGTCAAAATGTGTATGTAACATAACGATGGAAGTGACGTAGACGCTATATACATATATATACATATGTATGTGCTGACACAAATGTACCGATAATTAATTAATAAAACACAGAATGATCATTATTTAACCAAATTTATTGTACCGCCTTTAAAATAGGCCTCTTCCGAAATAATACACTTATGCTACGTATAATCCAATCATCAATACATTTTTTATACGCATTTTTCGGAATTGACTTCAGTTTTCAACGCGAATTCTCTTTTATGTTGTCTTTTTTAAGCTGAAACGGTTGCCTTGAAATGATAATTCAGTTTTGAAAAGAGAAAAAAATCGGCAGAAGTCGAGACGGTTGTTGTTCGATGGTATTGTGCGATGTTGCTGCGTTGTCGTTGTGCAAAATCCAAGAGTTTTCTTTCCACAAATCTGGCCTTTTTTTGAAGAATTTGTTTGTCTAAAACACCGCATAACGCTCATATAAATAATATTCATTATTTACTGTCTGTCCTGTCAAAAATTCCCAGTGCACAACATCGCGATAATGAAAGAAAACAGTCTTTGATCGACTTTGATGTAGTATTTTTGGTTTTGGCTCAGTTGGAAGGCGTCATTCCGATGCATGTCGAACACGTTTACAAATCCATGCCCATCACCAGTCGGATTCGGAATTGGTTTTGTCATACTATTCCTTTAGCTTACTCGATTGGAAGCAAGCCAAGGTCTTATATGAAAAAACATTGTGTGTGAAGGGTACTTATTCTTACTTATTACTTAAATGGTCTGGTTTCTGTTTCAAACCACCAGTAGAAGATATTCGGACTAAACGAGTTGGTTCAAAACCAGCATGCATTCTTAAGATATTATATATCACATTACACTAGGCGCTTTTTAGAGAACTCTAAACGCAGCTGCAAGTTTTAGGCGCACAAGAGACTTAACCGTTGTCTCAGTGCAGAAATGCCAATATCTGGATTACATACCTGAGAAAAGTATATACCTGGAGTATATACCTTTCTCAAATTTTCTATTATTGTTGAGAAATTTACAGTTCGAATCGTACAATTTGTACCAGATCTAACTAACTATTCACTAACTATCTACAATTTATTAAATAATAGAAATTTTATTCGAAAAATTCCCATTTAATCGTTCACCTATATAAGACTCGAGATACTATTAAGCCAAAAATATATTATACCTACTAATAATTACAATAAATTTTTATGCAAAAATGCTTTGTGCATTTTTCCGTAATAGCATTGGCCGCATCACATTAGTTTTAAGTACCTGTGATATTAAAATTTAAGGTGTTAGCTAAATAAGTAACGATGATTAACGTTTGCGCGCGTGTTATCCTACGTAATAAGTGTTCAAATCTTAAGAATGTACGCAATATTATACATAAGTATTTTTAAGCAAATGAGTAATGCTCATATTGAAAAAGTGCCTCTAAAAAATATTATGAATATGAGTGAAAGCTCGTATCTGAACGCTCTTACACTCCTCGCATGGCAATGCAATGTTGCATTTGAGAAAATATACATATTTTCGAACTGTATATTTAATACGATATTTAGTTTGTTAGAATGAAAGCACTAGTGTGTATATATAGTACTTACCTATTTGCTACTAGCACGTGTGAGTACGTTGTACATGCGCATAGTGTGCTACTACTTTTCGTATCATATATTTTTTTTTTTTTTTTAATAATTGTTGCTGCATGAGAGAGTTGTAGTGAAAATAATGAAAATGCATAGAGAAATTTTGAGAAAAAACAAAATAAAAATATTTCTAAAAATCTATTTTAGGCAGATATGCAAAAAAAAAAAACAAATCAAAAAAGCAGAAATGAATTCCACACAGGTGTGTCTAATAAGCAGAGTAACATCGTCATCGACATTAGAGCGTCTGGTATGCAGATGTATCTTTGAGATACTTTTTTTTTTTTTTTAATTTGTCATATTGATTGATGCGTTTTGACATTTTGCAGTGTAGCAACTTAAAAATTCCTTCATATTTATACGCGTTGCTTAATTAATTTCTGTAATTGCATAGAAAATAAATAAATCGGTCAGCGGCTTAGTTGAACTCTCGCAGCGATAGAGCGTGGGTTGACATTTTAAAAACCAAATTATGAATTTAATTTTTTATGCATGCTTTTGTTTTTGTGAAGTCATTTAGCTTGCTCTACTGCAAAATACTTTTTGTTTTAATTTATGCGTTTGTAATAATTTCACATAAAAATTTCTTTCTGTTCTGGAAATTTGCTCATAGAAGCGTAGAAAAGCTAGAGAGCTTGTATGACTGAGTGAAACATGCTATTGCATTTATAGAGCATAGTATAGTCATCCTTATCTAAACGTTGTGCCGTGTGCAGCACCAACATCAACGTTGAGAAGACGCTCGAATAGCTTGTAAAGTATCGCGAAACTTTCGATGAATTCAGTCGAAAATCGTTGTTAATCGAAGAAAAGTAACATAGCGAATTATTACGAACGAATTAAGTAAGAATATAATATATATATATATATATATATATATATATATATATATATATATATATATATATATATATATATATATATATATATACATATGTATGTACATATATAAAAGAAAAGATAAATCTCAAAACGCATCAATCAAATTTTAAATATCAAGCTTCAAAATATAACAAACTGTTTTGTGTCTCTATGTGTGTGTGTGTGTGTCTGTCTGGAAATTCGGAAAGTGTTTTCTATGCAAATTATGCTCAAATAAATCTGGTTTCGCAAATTTTCATATAAAAATTTAAATATTCTTCAATTACAATTTTATTCCTACAAATCTTGTGGCAAATTTTTCGAAATAATAAAAAAAAAATTATACAATTTTCCAAAAGAATTTTTCAAAGAGCTTTATATACAGCTGTTATATACACATAGTATGTACATCTTGCAATCTTTTAATGTGTACTGAACTTTGTAGCGACATCAATGAGCAAATGTACCTCCCAACTAGTTGTGCTACACACATTTTCCGCACAAACTTAAAAACTTTTCACTATATAACGAAGGAAAAACCACAAAATATACATATACTATTTCCATTCTACTCTATACAAAATTTCGCTATTTGATAAAGAAAAGTTTTTCTTCGTTTGTGTTGTTAAGAAGAGAATTATTTGTCTGAGATCTCGGTGGCGGCGGCGGCGTCATCGTGTGCCGTGTGCATTCATATAATTATTATTAGAGATCAGTTTGCTTTGAGCATCTTTCCAGTTCGGTTCAGTACGGATCGGGCTTTCAAGCATCGAAGCTGGTAGTATCAGATATACATACATATATTAACGCTCTTCAGCTGTTCTAGATATAAAAGCTACCATTAGACAGGCCATTTAACATTTCGGTTTGTAGATACACACACACACACACATACAAAAATTATAGAATTTTAATAGTCCTAATATATATAAATGATGTTTTTATACGGCTACAATGAGTCAGTGCTGCAAATAGTTATTCCAATTTTTTCTTATAAGATAGATGAAATGTTCTCTAATGATTCATAATGTTCGCTACTTTGTTAAATTTGTTCATTTGGTCTCTCGCTTTAGTTTAATATATAGATTTTTTTTTCGTTGTTTTTGCACCTGAGTTATTTTTATTTATTTTTGTACGTGCATATATAGTTTTTCGTATACATTCTATGTACCCATGTTGTTTGGGAAGAAAATATTTATTTTTCACAATTTTGTGCTGTCGAGTTTTCTTGTTGTTTTCCTGTATGACTTTTGGTGCCATTATGTAGGTATATGTATGTAGTTTTCCTTGGCGACGTTGTCGTCAACATTATAGTCTAGTGTATAGAGAATTTTGAAAGTTGATTTATACGTCTGGGGGCCGGGCAAGCTGTTGAGACGAGAAAATGTACAGCGTCAAACGTATGAACGTACGAAATGTATTTGTTAAGTAACTTGTGGAGCGATATATTATATTTTTGGGATATATGTATATACTATATACAGTTTTTGGGTATATATATAAACATTTATCCTCAGCACTTGTTTGATGCGTTCGAAAGCTTTAAATCTATATATACATGTATATGCGAGTATATATTTGACATAGTTTCCGTAAGTTGGAGTGGCATGAAATTTTAGGTGTTTAGTAGCAATTCTGGGATATTGATGTTGAAATCATGTTACAGTGAATTATTAGATAAATATATATAAAGCTTATATATCAACATTTGGAGAAAACGACCAATAGAAGTGTATAGACTCGTTAGACGAATTTGTTTATGAGATTTGAAAACATTAATAATTACTCGTCAGAGCAATTTGTTTATAAAATATGAAAACAAAAATTGCCGGCTGTCAAAGTGCTATAGTTAGTGTGTAGAGATTTTTTAAAGTATGCAGATATAGTTGGTACTTTCGTATACAAATTTTTTAAGCAGATATTCAAATTTCCAAATATGTATAACTAGTCAAAAACAATTTATTCTTTTTTTTATATTTTGAATCACTTTTTTATATTCTGAATCACTTCAGTAATTCTAATTGAGTGTCAAACTTATATCATCATGTGTTACAGACATCTTCTTTTTGAAAATTGTTAATTCTAATTCAATTCAAAGATGAAAAACTGCCAATTCGCCAATTCTAAACTCTCAAATTCAGAGTTAAATCTTTTCTCTCACAATATTGAAGACGTAGCGTTCCAACTTGAATTATTAGTAAGTTCTTATAATAGCACCAGTTCTAAAAGAAGATGGTTCAAATATTTTTTGATTCCTTGTCTCTAAAATGTAAACAATTAAGAAACGACATTTCATTAATTTTCTTCCAACATGTTCCACAACACAGGGTATAAAATAGTCAGTATATCGATTTGATTTTCCCGATTAGAAATATGCAATTCCGGTATTCTGTACATTAGATATTTGTAATAGATATGTATGTATATGTGTTCGGTCCATAGTTTTTATATATGAACAAAAATTTTCTGTTGTCTGTTTCACTGTGCCGTATAAAATCAAAATTATGTATTTCCAAAATGTTTGCTATATAAAACTTTTGCCTACCAACCCACCTAACAAAACCCCCACAAATCAATTGTAAAACCAATTCCCAATATGTTTTCTGTACATCATTATATGTTTTTCCAGATAATTTTTATACATATAAAATAGAATAAACAAAATGCCTTTCCAACCGATCGAGGCCCCGAAATGTCCGAAATGCAGCAAAAGTGTCTACGCTGCCGAAGAGCGTTTAGCCGGTGGCTATGTCTTCCACAAGAACTGCTTCAAGTGTGGCATGTGCAACAAAATGCTCGATTCAACAAATTGTGCTGAGCATGAGAAGGAATTGTATTGCAAAGTTTGCCACGGACGTAAATATGGCCCAAAGGGTTATGGTTTTGGCAGTGGTTCCGGTACACTATCTATGGATAATGGTGCACAGTTTCTACGCGAGAATGGCGATGCCGGTGATGTGCGTAATGGCGCACGTCTAGAACCGCGCACAATTGCCAAGGCGCCAGAGGGTGAGGGTTGCCCACGTTGCGGCGGTTTTGTCTATGCTGCCGAACAGATGTTGGCACGTGGACGCGGTTGGCACAAGGAATGCTTCAAGTGTGGCCAATGCAAGAAGGGTTTGGATTCCATACTCTGCTGTGAGGGTCCCGATAAGAACATCTACTGCAAAGGCTGCTATGCCAAGAAGTTCGGCCCTAAGGGTTACGGTTATGGACAGGGTGGTGGTGCATTGCAATCGGATTGCTATGCGCATGATGATGGTGCACCTCAGATACGCGCTGCCATCGATGTCGATAAGATTCAAGCACGTCCCGGTGAGGGTTGCCCACGTTGCGGTGGTATTGTCTACGCTGCGGAGCAAAAACTTTCGAAAGGTCGCGAATGGCATAAGAAATGTTTCAATTGTCGTGATTGTCACAAAACTTTGGACTCAATCAGTGCATGCGATGGTCCCGATAAGGATGTCTACTGCAAAACTTGCTACGGCAAGAAATGGGGTCCACATGGCTATGGCTTTGCCTGCGGTTCTGGTTTTCTACAAACTGATGGTCTGACTGAAGATCAAATCTCGTCAAACCGTCCATTCTACAATGCCGATACCACATCGATTAAGGCACGCGAAGGTGAGGGTTGCCCAAGATGCGGTGGTGCTGTATTTGCCGCAGAACAGCAGCTTTCGAAGGGCAAGGTGTGGCACAAAAAGTGCTATAACTGCTCGAACTGTCACAGACCACTCGACTCGATGTTGGCTTGCGATGGACCCGATGGTGAGATTCACTGCCGTGCTTGTTATGGCAAGAGCTTCGGCCCAAAGGGCTTCGGCTACGGTCATGCACCCACATTGGTATCGACATCTGGTGAATCGACCGTACAGTATCCCGAAGGACGTCCATTCAATGGACAGAAATCATCGGGCGGTTGTCCACGTTGCGGTTACGCTGTCTTTGCTGCCGAACAGATGATCAGCAAGACCAGAATCTGGCACAAACGTTGCTTCTATTGTTCCGACTGTCGCAAATCTCTCGATTCGACAAATCTGAATGATGGTCCCGATGGCGATATCTACTGCAAAGCGTGCTATGGACGCAATTTCGGCATTAAAGGTGTTGGCTATGGATTGGGTGCTGGAGCATTGTCAACATTCTAAGTTTTTAATAGAAAGATGAGCAAATAAAAAATAGCAGTTTCGATAGATGTGGCTGGATCGTTCCGAATTTCGTTATATATTCTATTCTTCGCTATTTCCAACGATTATGATGACAACGAAAAATTTTAAATTTATAAACAAAAAAAAAAAGAAAAACTATAATTCTTTTCTAGGTTATGTGAGAAAATAAGCTTATTATGAAAACATGTTATATGAACATGAACGAACAAAGATATTTAATATTTACAAGAAAAACAAAGAAAAACCTTAAACGAAAATTAATTGTTTCAACTAAAACGAAAAAAAAAACATGATTATTGTACGAGTATATCGCAAGATTTTCTATATAGAAATCAAAAACAACTAACGAACAAACAAAAAAATATATATGTATGCTTTATAGGCACATGTAATGGTAAAAAACTCCGAGCAATGTTGCCAGATTATATACAAAAAAAAAAAAAAAAAAAATACTAAAAAAAACTGAAAGAAATGATGGAAACTTTATGTGTACACAATGTTGAATGCATGTTTTATTATACTTACCTACATATATATATATATATATATATATATATATATATATATATATATATATATATATATATATATATATATATATATATATATATATATATATATATATATATATATATATATATATATATAATATATATATATATATATATATATATATATATATATATATATATATATATATATATATATATATATATATATTTATATATTTTATTTGCTTCTATATTTTTTCAAACAATATCTTTTCACTAACATAAAGTACTCAATTAATTTTGTTTAATCAGAATCAAAAACAACAACAACAACGACAACCAACCATTGTGAGAAGAGAAACCTTATGTATATGCCCCAAAGAATGAAAAAGAAAAACAAAAAATTATGTTTAAAAAACAAATTTTTTTATATACTATATTTAGATTCATTTAGTTCTAACGTTCTCTCTATATGTATACAAACATACTATATAATGATGATGTTTATGATAATAATATGTACTTACGATATTTATAATAACACAAATTACAAATTTATTATAATACAAATAATGATAAAATAAAAACTACGAAACGGCATATAAATATACCTATATGCCTAGTGGGTTCCAAGAAAAACAAAACCAAACAAAAAAAAAAAAATCGATCATAAAATTATTTTTCGAAAATATTGATTGTAATTATTTTTTTTTTAATTAGTTCGACCTGCATACCTGTGTCTCGAGTCATATGTGGGTGTAAAATTGCCAAAATAATTATTCAACACTCAATACAGAAAAATGAGCTACATGTCATGTACTTAAATTGCTACAAAATATTGAAAAACAAGCGGCAAAAGATGCCTTTTAGTCCGGTGGTCATTCTTGTTTGCGGGACAAGAGAATAAAAACACGCAGCAGTCTAAATGTTCCATAACCGAAACGAAATGATTTTCTAAATATAAATATGATGCTAATAAATACGTACATATGTATATATGTGCATAAATTGGCAAAAGCTAATTGCTATACGGCTTGTGCCTTAGCCTTAGCTAGCTACAAGATACACAAAAGAGCAAAATGTTGTGAGTCAATTGAAGAATAAGAAATAGGCTGATGATGAGAGCATGAGGAAAATTTTGATAGAGTTGTCTTGTCTTTAATATTTAGAAAGTGAAAATAAGAAATTTAATTTGAAGAATTTGAGTTTTTTTTCATGAAAAGCTCAATGGAATCTTTGCTGCTTAAAGCTCTTTAGTGAGTTTTTTTTTTTAAGTTGATTCTGCTCATTTAATCATCAAAACATACATCTTCTTGTGGTTAGAAATATATACATAATTAGAGAAAATTGACTCGCACCAATAAACGTGTTCAATTAATTGAGATGATTTTATACGGGGCAATAGTGCGTTTAATGCATAACTAATTAATTACACAACTAATTAATACGTTGTCTGGCATTTATTTGAAAATTTCTTATTGCTTCGGTCAATATGTTTTCTTTAAGAAAAAATATTTATAAAAGTTGCATTGAATAAAACAAAATTGTCACAGAATAAAGCGAAACCTGACCACAGTTTGGTGTTGGTCTTAAATCTCTATATACTACAATATAAATCTATATACTAAATATAAATCTCGACTACCACTTATTCAGTCTAATAAAAGCTATGGGGTCAATATACAAACAACCAAACTGAATTTGGTCTCCAGCATAAGTAACAAAAATGTTGTTCATAAAATAAGCCGAAAAAGCAGCGTAACATTTTGTATGGGAACTAGTTCTTATTTTACGGTTGACACGCTCATATGAAATACGCTAACTGAACTAGCTATTGGAGAGCCTAAATTTCCAAGTTTTAATGGCTCTATCTTTTATAATGTTCATACAGGCAGACAAATTATATAGACTTTGTTGATATTTATTTTGTCACTTTGAAAGTAATTCCCATTGAATTCAATACGCATATTCCAATGCTTCTTCAAAACACTTTTCATAGACCGCGAATTCTCTTTTATCGCCTCAATCGTCTCTTAAACGAACAGAATAGTGACTCGGAATGAATACGAAACTAGCGTTGTTCGTGGTCAAACAGTCATGAGAATGTCTGCAAGAAATATCACCGTAAAGTCGCGCTACAAATCATTTTATGTCCAAATCATGCAGCATAATGCTCTGCATCGATCCGAATAAGACCCTTAGGTCGATTACTATCTCCTTGGTGCTCACACGACAATTTTCAGAAAAAATCGCGAAACAGACTAAACACTAACTTGTTTACCAAGTTACCAGTTGACTGTTGTATTAACAGCTGTACTACTAAATTAATTTGACATTATCTTAAGCAATCTTCGTTTAAATGAGAGTTTTTGTTCAAAAAATATTGAATTGTCGAAAAAGTCGTGACGCATTTTAGCAATCGACACAAGCCATTAAAGTTCATCCCAGTTCTCTGCTGGAAAAGTGCATTCCTTTTACGAGTGCGGAACTTTCGAACTTCCAGTAAGATCATCTATCAAAAAACAAAAACAATATATTATTGATTCAACTTTGTTCTATAACATGTATAAACTTTATGGAATTTCCCGCGTCTTCTTTTAGCTGTTACATACATTTGTACAAACTTAATAAATAAAATCTTTGCCCCTACATATAGGCACCGGGTACAAAATTGTTTCGATATGTATCAAAATTTTTATTTTTTATCCATATTGAATGAATGACAACTTCTAAATATACTATATAAAGTTCTCTTTTGTAAAGAGTGAGTGGCACCTCCATCATAAAGCAAATGTAGTTCATAAAAGTGCGTACCAGTTTTTCACAGCATACTATAAATCTATAAAGCCCAACGATAACCCAACGACGATTTTTGTGTTGCGGTAGGTGTGAGCGATTCGGCAAAAGGTTCTTAAAATCATGCAACAACTTTATGTTTCCTTTATATGTAATGACTGGTTTGAATTGAAGAAGTTCGGAACAAAATTTTAAAGTGAATGCAAACGGTTTAGTGACTTTTACGAAATTTTGTGTAATTCTACTTGTAACTAAATAACCATCAAATTTAAATTTCTGACATTCTCCTTTAAACTATTATTTTAAACTTTAATATTGACATGCTGTAATGGTGTCAATCTAAAGTAGTAGATGTGTAAGGTGCCACCATATCGAGTTTCAAGTTGATATTAACGTTTTCCATGCAAATGCATAAAAGTGAGCTGAATGTTTAAATGGGACTACCTCAAAAAGTGGGCGGGATACGCCCATTTGTATATGAAGCGGTTGTCCCCTGAAATCCAGCAAATCTAGTTTCAAGCTAATATTGATTTAAATGATAATTAAAAAAAAAAATTTAACGGTGGTATGCGTGTACCCAAAAAAGTGGGCGGGCCACGTCTATTAGTCTATGTATCGCATTTCAACCTAAGTTTGATATTGATTACAATAAAAAAGTTCATACAAAATGTCAAAAGTGGGGGCTACCCCAAAAAAAGTGTTTTCCACGCCCGTTAGTCCATATATATAAGCGGCTGATCATAAAAAGGCACCACATCACATTTCAACATAATATTGAGTTTAACAAAGAAGTTTTCATACAAAAAGTCAGAAGTAGGCCGTAGGTTTGTATGGGAGCTACCTCAAATAGAGGGCGGGGGGCTACCCCAAACAGTGGATGGGTCCCACCCATTGATTTATATGTCAAGCATCCGTCTACTAAAAGTTACCACATCAACTATTAAGTTGATATTGATTACAATAAATAAGTTTTTCATACAAAACACAAAAGTGGGCGGTGGATTTGTATGGGGGCTACACCAAAAAGTGGGCGTGGCGTGTCATTCTTTATACTCTGTTAAACTGCAGTAAAAAGAAGTATGTGTGCAAAATTTCAACTGGATAGCATAAAAATTGGTCCCCAAAAAATGCCCAACAACATACAAACGGACAGACAGAAATGGCTAGATCGTCTCGTCGAGCTGATCAAGAATATATATACTTTATGGGGTCTACGATGTCTCCTTTAATGCGTTACAAACGTTCAGACAAACTGATAATACCATTTCACACTACTATGCGTGAATGGTTTAAAAAAAAAAAACATTAAATTATAAAGACATAGAGGTTGTAAATGTTAACTCTAAATCCATACTCATCCATACTTAACTCTAAATCCATAACTCATACATACATACTCTTTAACGAGTATGTATGTATGTGTACCCGAAAATTAAACAAGTATACCCAATTGAATATGTACGAGTACATATACTCACTAAAAAGCATTATTTTTCTCATACTTAATTTGAGCAAACAATTCAATGACGTCCACTATATCAACAAACATTGTATTTCGCACCGTTTCTGTTAATCATCAATATTCGCAAATTTTCAAGTATTATTTTATTAACAACATGGTTGTTTTTTATTTTTATTTTCATTAAATTTTATTTTATTGTTATTGCAATGACGTTGACCGCGAAAAAGTTTAAATACACATCTAACTTAGCACGCCTGCTTGTTTCTTTTCCAAATATTTTCTATATAGTACAATAAATATATACATATATGTTTGTATATATGCAGGTACATAATTCTGAATATTGTATACACAATATATCATCGTTCGTGTGCTCGCGCGCCATTCGATTTGAATTATTTACAAATACAATATGTTTTTCTTTTCGCGACCAGGTGAATTATGCAAAATATTTTATACGAAAAGAAATGAAAAGAATTAGTTTTTGAACCATTTTTATATTTAGACCTTCGAATCAGCAGCTAATTTTAGCTCAACCATTTTCAATACACCTCTTCTATATGAAATAAAGAAAAATAAATTCAAGTATTTATTTTTCATTTCACATATGACACATCATATTTATAAAAAAAAAAAAAACAAAAAAAAACAACATATTTAAAGACAAAACTCATCTCATCGAATGTCTTGTTGGTCTGGTCACCGTCGACTTTCTGACTTTGATGAGTATCTGTCAGTTTGAATGTGAAATTTTTGATGGGTAGTTGTACTGTACTGCTGCTCTGTTCTATTGGTATTAACACTTTGATGGCTACATTATTTTCATATTTAATTGCTGCTTTTACCTACAAGTACATTTTATAAACATACGTAGGTGTAAATCATATTTTGTTGAAAACTAGATCTATTAAATGTGGACATGTGTCGTATGATTTGTTGTGCGATTAATTTTTGAGTGGGTTATTGAGTTTGCATATTTTGCGGTAATTATATTGCAAGATTATATACAAGAATTAATCTGTGGATGGATATTCCTAACGAGAGCAAAAATTTAACTTTATTAAACTATAGAGTAAAATATATTAGGTTTATGCAGATGTGTGTGTGTATAATATAGCTAGAAGAAAGGTTAGCATAAAGTACAATATATACTACATATTTTTGATCAGCTGAATGAGACGAATTGATCAAGTTATGTTTCTCTGCTCACTCCGAACTATGATCCAAAGCATTTTCACTGAGAAAACTGTTTTTCAAGCAAAAACCGTTCCCTTAAGTTAACGTTTGTTCGGTTCGGAGTGGCTCACGATTTCTTAATACTTCGGAATGCACAACTCATAAATTAAAGGAGCCTATAGACGATTAACTATTTTGTTTTTTGTGACTGGCCTCATTTAACTACATATTTGAAAGCTTTAACTCTGCTAGTAATCAGCACTATTTTGAGCTTTTGTCACTGATCGTTTCACTTCATACTGTCCTGATTACTTTTGCTTAGTCTCGCTTCATCTGTACAAACTATTTTGTATTTGAATTAAGCATGTTTGCTAATTAACAACACTAATTTGTGTGGCTACATTTCTGTCAGAAGAGAGCTTATAGTTTTTTTTTTCACTATTTCAGCGGTTTTTAATCGGACAGAATAGTGGAAAAAAACTAAGATTTGCAAAAAAAAATGGGCAGCAATTGTCAAATTATGTGGTATCCAGCTTGTAGAAATATTTTTAATTCGCTGTTATAAAATAGCGCTTGTCAAACATTTTCAGTACTTTAATGCTAAAAAAGAAATGCCAAACTTTACGACATTGCTATCTCTTTAGTCGTGCCAACACCAAAATTGCAAGATTCCGAAATTTCTAGATCAAACATTTCGAAAACAATTTTATACTAGATCTCGCAGGCCACTGGTCAAAACCCTATGTCATATGTAAAGTGTACCGACTAGAATAGAGGGCACTGCCACGCCTCCACATTTAAGTTAAAGTAAATTTGACATTTCTCAGCAGCTTTTTGATGCAGATATATGATATTTGGTGCACATGTAAATAAGATCCATTGAAAAAAGAACAGCGACACGCCTCGTCAAAGAAGTCATGTATCAGTAACTATTTGACGCATTTGGGGAGATTTGATGCTAAAAGTTTCAAAAATTACCATCAAATTCGTGGAATGGTAACAATGGGATTGACAGTAAAATTGACGGGCTGATTGCTTAGGATTTGGTACATACTACATATATATATTAATAGCACGGGAAAAATATGATCCGCTTATTGGATGATTGGATCATGCTACCATATAATAGAAAAATAAGAGTAAGCGTAGCAACGCACGCCATGTACGCTAGTAAAAAGTAATGCAATACAATCTTTTTGAATTTATTTGAATTTCTATTTTATGTCAGACCAACCTAAACTACTATTTAAATTGTACCTTTTTTTCGCAGTATGTACAGTACATATTTATCTCCTTCTGTTATTATATTGCACTTTATCGATTTCACATTAGCGAAAGGCAATAATTTGCAACAATTGCTGAGACGCTCATCAATAACAGATAAGGCAGACAAAAACAACAACAACAACTGGTAACAAACAGCCTATATAATGTGGCACGTATTATTATATTATATTGCTAAATTGCAACATGCTCTGCCAGACACATTATTCGCGAGCCTGTCGATACTCGATTTACCCCAAAGCAAAGTATTACTCAGTAAATAAGTTCCCAAGTTGCACGATTTCCTTTTCAGACATACCCGTAGTTACGCTGTTTTGCACTCATAGAACAACAACAATAGCCTTACACAAAACAACATTGTATGTCATTTACAGCCAACAGGAACACCAAATGTCATTGTCCTGTTAATGTTTTGGCGCTGACAATGGTGACGCGCCATTGCAATCTATTTATGCTTTTTTTCCGCTCTATGACTTTTGCCGTCTCGATACACTTTTGGTACTAAAATTTACACATTCATTGCTGATATTTTCAAAAAAAAAAAAAAAAATTATATATTTATATATATATATATATATAAATAAACAATAAATTTTTATCGGCTCAATGACAATGTGCAAAATAGGAAAACAGAAATTGAAATACAATCAAAAGAAAATAAAATTGTTGCATCATTTTATGTAATAAAAAATAAAAATAGAAAGCAAGACAGGAAATGTTGAAGTCGTCTTAGCTTTTATACTCTGCACAAGCCATCCTTTATGTCATCTAGGGTGGCGCAGTGTGTTAAGATGCAGCCCTTATGTCCAGGCTCTTCATGATAATTAAGGGTTTATTTTTAAGAGTGTTTAATGTAAAAAAGACCGACAGCCAGTGTCATAAGTTTCAAATATTTATATCGTATCGTTTTTGTTTCGTACTTTATGCGTGACAAGTAGTGCTCAAAGCAGAAATTCAGAAGTTGGTACCACTCCGTGCCAGGGCATTACTAAAAATTAATTTTGAATAGCGAAAAAAAATGTGTTGCCTATTGAAATCTCAAAAATCTTTCATATCGTATCTTTTATTTAGTCAACGCAAATAAAACACATCTTACTGTATTATTTCTTAATGGTCATGTATTTTGCAATAGCTTGTCATAATTTCTATAATATATGTTGAAAATACTTATTTTTTCATTTGTAAAGGAGTCAGAAGGGTGTCAGACACGATCAAAAATCTGCTTAAAGCACAGAAAAGCAGTTAAGAGAAGTAGGATTTTTCAAAATTGACCCATATTTCTATGAATTCAGTGCATATAGCAATAATTCTTAATAGTAGTTTGTACAACATGCATCTGCATTCTGTAACTTTTTAGTTATCTACAATAATTTAAGAAGTATTAAGGAGTAAATAATTGTATAGAAGGAACAGTACAAGTAATAGATCATATTTTTGAAAACCGAATATAAAAACAAAATAATTACCTAAACTATATGCTTATAAAAGATGAAATATAGTCTCTATTGTACTATTAACTAGATGATCATCACAGCAGTAGATTGGTTTCTGTTTAAGGAGCTGTTGATCTATTAATGTTCTTTTTTCGTTCCAATAGAAGCTTATAGTGTCCAACAATTGAAATATCATTGTTCTTCAAGAAAGGTGATCCTGTTGTCTGTGCTAACTTTCGTGGCATATGTCTCCTTTCAATTGTATACAAAATTCAGTCCTGCGTACAACAATTATCATTGCCCTAGTCTAAACTTGGTATCCCATCAGTGCCTTTTGCATGATGACACTATCACAAAAACGAATCATAATCAGAGAAAGAAAGAACCTCTCCGAGCGCTTGGATACCAAGAGATGTTTCAGGCAGAGTGAAACGTTAAAGTGCGACTTTTTCAATCTTCTTATGGAGTATATTCTGCGCCGATGCCCACACATAGAACGGTCAGGTACGATGTTCCATAGGAAAGTGATGCTACTGGCGTATGCTGATGATATTGATACCATCAACATGAACGAAAGGTTTGTTGCACGGCATTTTCGGAGATTGAGAAAGAGTCACTGCTCAAGGGTCTAGCAGTAAACGAAAACAAGATAACGTACTTGGTGTTAACTCGCAAGCCATCATCGCGAGTTGGACGATCTGTGAGGCTGGGGAATAATCAGTGGAAACAGAAATAATCAGTAGCAACGAAGTCAGTTTGGAAAACAGGCGAAGAACCAAACTAATTTGGACTCAGTAAGCAGATTTGAAATAGAACCCTCTCTCGAAGAACGAAATCAATAAAATCAATAAGAATTTGATAATATCATTCCTATTGTATGTTGCAGAAACTTAGACCCTGATAACATTCGATACAGTGATTCTTCGTAGGATTTTACGACCTATTAAAGCTGGCGACTATTTTCGGATCCATATGAAACTCGAGCTATCAGAGGCTGCACTATGCTGGTTTCCATGGGGTACCCAAACTTGGCAGACAACGTGCGAGATGGCGACCGAGTGTGAGTGGGAAAGAACAAGTCTGGGAAGACCTAGCATACTTGTTATTAACAACAATTATACTGAGACTATAGCTCATATATAGTTTGTGCGCCTTCCTACGCGTAGCCATAACCGATACTTTATCAAATTGAATGATTGAACCATCATATTGAAGATTACCTTCATTGCTAACGACGAAAAATAATCAAACAGTTTAAAAGTGAACGATTTTTGAGTGATGACATTTTTTTCTGTATATCATTTAAATGGCTGCCTCAGAAACTGTGGCAATGATCCTTCTGAGATAATTTTCGACCACATCTTTACACATTTCGGAGTGTATCTCGGCCATGATTTGACAAATTTTAGTTTGTGAATGATCTAGAATTTAAAAATTATTCACATAAACACGGTCTTTCACGTACCGCAGAAAAAAAGTTAAACGACTCTAAATTGCATGATTTCGGCGGCCAATTGACGTTCTCAAAACGTGAATTTATTCGTCCTGGAAACTTCTTGCGCAATAAAGCCAAAATCGGTCGTGTTGTGTGGCTTGTCGCGTCATCTTGTTGACGCCACATATTGTAAAAGTCAAAATCTTCAATTGCAGGTCAATACATAAGTCGGTTATCTTACGACCATAGCGCTCCTCATTGACGGTTTTTTCTGGCGGATTTTTGCTTATTTACGTGCCCAACGAGTGAGAAACAGACCTCATCTCTCTAAAGAATATTTTGCACGAACAGTAGCCACGCTAGAACGTCACTTGCGTGGACTAGAAAAAAATGCATGCTAAATTAAAAATTCAAGCAGCTGCCAGTAAAATTTAGGACCTAAGGCTCCCACCAAACTAGAATTGATTCTGGTACCACCAAAACATGTCATGCAATGATCTTAATACATAGTATCATAAGGCGTTAAAAAAACGTAACCCACGCATTTTCTTTGTGCCAAGCGGCATGTGATGATAGACAAATCATTTTTGAATGGGCAAAATGAGTCATTAATTAGATTTTTGTTTTTCTCAAAATAAAAGCGTTTTCGTTTTTTTTTTTTTTCAAATATTTAGTAAACTATTGTACAAATATCAAAGTTTGCAGTGCAATTTGCCATATACATAATTATCGGTTTTTAAAGAGCTGCTGTGATATCAACAAATACTTCATTGCATTACAATCTCTCCGACAAAACGATATTATCCCTCATAGCACTGCGATATATAAAAGATATTTATCATATTTAAAGAAAAGCACAGCGGGATAAATTTTATTTCCTTACAGGACTTGCTGTCTGACATTCTGTTGTATCAACTGCGATAAATTTGTGGTGGTAAAATTACTAAGGGGTACTTTACAACCTTTTGCTAATGCTGCTCGAATTCGGCATACCTGTCAAATAGTTACTTCGGCGATTATTATTTATTGAAACAAAAGATCAAATGTCAAATTTTCCGCAAACACGCAAGACAAGAATTTCTCATGAATTGTAGGAACGATTTCTCTAGCAAGGTGAGGGTTTTTATTGCACACACACACACACACAACACTCAATTCAGGATTCGGAAAATTTTGTGCTGACCGCTCATAAAAATTGTATTTCGAGATACTTTTTTTTCGCAAAAATTAATTTACATTTGCTGGGTAACTGCTGCTGGGCGTGAATGAGAGAGAGATAGAAATTTTTAAGTGTGAATGAGTGCGAATATAAGAGGAAGGAAGATGTCGTTTATTGCCTTTGAACGTACGCTCGGTCACGTGTTCATTTTGCATTTGATTATTGCGTTTGTCATGCGTTAAAAATTTCGATTTTTATGTACATAATTGAAAAATGTCGGCTTTTGAAATGTCAACGTGTGCATTGCGATTGAACGTATTGGGGGGGCCAACAAAAGTTCGGTTGCTTAGTTATACACTGCCCTGGAATCGAAGTTTGTGCAAATGTATGAGACAGACAGAAATAGGCGTAGCAGAGATTATAAAGTATATAAATTCTTAATCAGCATCGAAAGTTGAGTCGATCTAGCCCTGTCCGTCCGTCTGTATGTTGGAACAACAAGATCTCTCAGACTGTAATACTTTTAAATTATGTAGATTAACTTTTCTAATGCAATTTAGTTGTGCTGCGATGGGAAGAGGCGTGTGTTGTACAGATGAGAAGCGAGATCTCATAAAAATCTTATTTCGTAGAAAAAAACCTATATCAAAGTTGAGAAAATCGTTGTGTGCGTTGTTAACAATGATTCGCAGTGTCCTGAAACACACACCAGCACCTGGAACTAGCGGATGACCTGTGATAATGTGTTAAAGATTTACCGAATAGATACTTCAAGCGAGATAATTTCGCACCAGCAACACTAATTAAGCAATCTGTAAAAGTGGAAGCACGTTTAGAAACAATTCGATGACAATTGTTTGTGAACAGACGAGTCCAAAAAGTTTTCTGTGGTAACAGGGAGTCTCGTCAGTATATTAGATAACCTTAATCTGAAAAACAATAAAACACTGCGGAGCATCATAATTTGGATTAGTTTTTCTAATTATGAAGCTGGACCAATATGGTGGATTAAGGAATGAATCGGCACCAATATGTTAAAAAATCTTTCAAGAAATAATGCAGCCATATGTCAGTGAAGAGACTCCGCTAAATTGGATATTTCAACAGAACAACGACTGTATAGACTCCCACAATTGCAAGTTACTGGTTAGTTTAGCTTTCGAGACTGCCTTTTCACATCACACCACAATTTCTTAATAGAATTGAGAGCAAGTGAATTTACTGGCCATTCCATTACAAGGACTCTAAAATTTGGCGCTTATGCTTTGATACCCTCTCTTTTCCTTTCTCTCTTCATCATCGTTTTTGAATGGTTTCATTTAGCTTAAACTCGTATACTTATTTGTTTCAAATGCTGTGTGAATTCGAAACATTCACTTAAAACTTAATACCACATACAATTCACAAATAGTTTTTGCATATTCTTTCACTAATTTATTACTGAACTGTCGTTTCATAAGGATTTCATATGTTTACTGCACAAGTCTCACATAAATAGCTACGAAAATTGTGAAGTGTCTACCATTTTACGAATTTTTTTAAACTCTAAATAGAAACCAGCAACTAATCGAACTCTTACTAGTCCCCATGTACTAAACTTAACTACCCATTTAAAACTGTTATCCTGTGCAAATATTTTATGTTGTTGACAGTTTTTGGAATGAATTACTTAAATGGCATATACGAGTTTCAACAAAATCTTATTTGTTTTTTTATGCATTTCACATGTAACAGCTTTTAAAGTGTTTATTTAACTTTGAAAGTTTGTCATGAACATACTAAGAACGCACTCATGAAAATATGTATATAAACATAAAAATATTTGCATGCTTCATTTTCTTCTTTGTTTAAAGTTTGCATAAGGATTACTGCTATCAAAAAGTTCAGCAGACAGTTAACAACCTTACTGCCAGTTGATTACCTGTAGTACTTACATACAATACATAAAATGCATATGTATATGTAAGTATGAAGAGGAGCGTTAGGCAGCTAATTGTATATTCCAAAACGTTAACCGTTTAATGGCGTCGTTGCTCTTGGCGACAAGAACGTCCAGACAGACAGACAGACAGACAGACGGACCGACGGCATACTCGTATATTATGTGATGTAGCTGTCTTTATGTTTGTCTATACCTTCATCAAAATGCCGACGACGCGCATAAAATATATTTAAATTAATTTTTTGACTACATACTCACTGACTAGTAACAGAAGCTTTGTTTCAGCCCCTTTTTAATGCACGTACACACGTGCTATTGCGTAGTTAACCAAACGTAAAATATCTCACGCCCCCAAAAAAAAAAAAATACAATATATGTATTATGGAAACTTCTTCTTCAACACTGTTTTATTATTATACAGTCTTTATTGTGGTTGTCAAAGTAACTAAACGCATGGTTCATTAGATATTTTACATACACATGGGAATTGTATATTGATATTAGACGAAAATTTTCAACATCAAAAAGAAGACGTCGTCATATTTATTATCAGCTTCTCGAAACTACTAGAATAAAGGAAGTGGCAATCTACCTATTACACTAGCCTACAGTCAAAAAGTGAATTCGTTGTCATAATTTCATTTTGCAACAAATTTATAATCAAATGAAATTTCAAGTTGTTTCTAATGTTAAATTTGTCTGAAATAATAAAAACTAGAACTACAGGATAATTGTTGGAAATTTGCTTAACAGTTTTAGCATGCATGGTGAATGGTGTTACCAGAAATTGAAGTCCATACAGCAGAGCTACGTGGAGCACTTAAAAAATGTCCGCAAAAACTAAAAGTTTTCGCAGAAAATGATTTTATGCTTTTCGAAATATTCTCCACAAAAATTAATATACTTTTGCACGCGTAAAAACCAGTCCGAAAGCATCGTTTCCACTCTAAAAAAGGTATCTTTCAAAAGTCCTATTTTAACGTCTCAACTAATTCTTCTGGAATTCTTCTGAATACGTTTAAATTAAGCATACCAGGGAAACTCTACTAAAAAAAGTAAAGTTTCAAATCGTTTTGTAAAACATAAATATGTGTGGCGGGTTTGTATAGAGTTTACCTCAAAAAGGGGGTGGGACACGCCCATTAGTAATTGTGTGAAAGCGACCACCACATTGAATTGCAATCTGACCTAAAGAATACAGTTTATCATATAAAACGTTCACCTAAAATCAACAAACTAAAAACGGCGATATAACAATTTCTTTGAAATCGCTCTTAAAAAATAACGAGTTTTTTTTTTTCATTTATCTCCAAAACTAGAGCAGATAGAAAGAACTTATGTCTGCCTCAGTCCAAAACCTGCGTAATTGTTCGTAAGAATTAAGAATTCACAGCGTTTTCTGGAACATAAATTAAATGAAAAGCTAATATCACGTATCAAAATTCAGAACAAACGGATACTACTTTGTAAATGATGATTTACAGAGTATAATAGCTTCGATATCACTAAATTTAATGAATTTCCATGGTTTGATTTGATTTAAATCTTCCCTTTTGCTTGCTTGCTGTGCTGTGTACAACGGTGTTATTTGTTTAGTAAAATAATCACGTCGAAATGTACATACTTACATATGTATGTAAAGGGTGTTTTTTTTAGAGGTGTAGCACATTCAATTGAATTAAAATACTAAGACGTTGTCATATTTATGATCAGCTTGTTGAAACTAGAATGAAGGAAGTATGAATCTACTTATTATTTGCTGTTCTGGATTTGTTCTGGTGCGAAAACGATCAATTTTTAATCACATTCCCGAAGTGAAACAGTATTTTCGAAATGAATTTGCACTATTTGATAAAATGGCAAACCGAATTGAGCACAAATGACAATAGCTCTGCCAGAGCTGACCAATTTGTATCACTTTAATCTATGTAGTAATATGGAATATCTAAAAAAAAAACACCCTATACATACGTGCAACACATTCTCCGCATCGTTTGCACACCATCATCATCATTATCAAAAACAACATTACAATATTACTACGCCGTGGTTGTTCTTTCCGTGTGGCAAATTATGGTTCAGAGCGTCAACTTCCAGCATTGCTTGCTGCTGCTACCTGTGCCTGTGCCTGTGCTGTTGTGTCGTGTTGTAAATGCCACTTAAGTTTTTTGAGGTAATAAATTGTTTTCGGTAGCATTTTTGTTTCTTCGAATATGCTTCTGGAATTTCAGCATACTTGAATTTATTTGCATTTCTTCTACACGCCTCCAACGTTGAATTTCGCGCACTCTTTCTTTGCTCCTATACTCCACTAGCAATAATCTTTTTTATTTACAGTCAATTGCAATATTGTTTGTGTCAGTTTGTCTGTCTGTTGCACTCCTTAGATATTGCCATGTCTACCTACTACATACATACCTCTTCTCTCCTCTCGGACAACTTTATCATTCATCTTGTCTGTCATGCTTGTTGTTTTTCTTGCAACAATTTTCCTTGTAATCTTCCTCGTCAACATTTCTGTTGGTGTTGTTGTTGTTGTTGCTGCTGCTGTTGCTATACAATTCAATTATCTTATATTTTTCCTGTTTTGTCTGCGTTCTGTCGTTGGTAACCTTTTTTATGGCCAATAATCATAACCAAAGCAAGAAGGCAATAGAAACAGAAAAAAAGCTAAAAGAGGCAAGAATAGTCGGGAAATTTTCTCTAGTATGGTGGAAGAAGAATAAGTGACTGCTTAAAATCTGTCTATGTATGTGAGTTTGTGAGAGAGTGGTGTAAGTGTGTGTGAGGTGCAGTGCATACTAGAGATGTGCGCGGGCCTAATTTTTGAGATCCAACACAAACCGAACACAAAACAAGAATAATGAAATGATAAACCGCCGACAGCAGTTAATGCTGGTAAAGAATCTCAGATCAGAAAAGTAAAATGGTTAGGTTACACATCTGTCAACAACTCCTTATCATTACATTTGTTTAATTTTTATCGGAGTGCTATAATTTTATGTGCAATTAAATGTCAGAAATGGAGACAAACATTATTTTCGGCATTCCTGGCTAACAATTCGGAAAGATTTTTTGCATTGTATTTAACGTGCTACACGCTCGAAAATCGATTTTGAGAGACAGATTCGCGTAGGTTGCTAATAAATTCACGGCGCTCTCCCACCTCTAGTGCAAACTCACCACACAACATTGCATCGTCCTCAAATTGTTTTTACTCTCTCAGCTGTCTGGCTGCATTAAGTTGTTGTAGGAACAGTTTGCTTTTGCTCGTGTGTGTGAGTGTATCTGAGAAGAGTTTTCATTTCATTCAGCTGATCATGCATGTGGCTCCAATTAAAGCAACAGCGATATAAAATTAATTTTTAATCATTATATTATACAATATATTTAATCATTAACCCAATTTTAATTAGAAAAACCATATACACATATATTTCCTGTGCATCGTTTATTTTTCTTTACATTTACCATACGTATTTATATCAAAAAATCTACAACAATAAAAGAGCTAGAGAAACAAACGAGTTCTTTATGTGGTTATGTGCTCAGGCACACATAAATTTTTTTTCTTTTTTTTTGTTAATACCCTGCTTCTATAATTAAGTGGTATATTATGATTATAAACCATTCACACATAGTGTGACATGGTATAATCAGTTAGTCTAAAGTGTGTAACGCATTAAAAGCGCCATCGTAGGCCACATAATGTATATAAATACATACATTTAATCTTGATCAGGTCGACGAGATGCGTTGATTTAGCTGGATGTTGTTGATGAATCCATATTGACATGCCCCGCCCACTTTGCGGTAGGTACCCTAGAAACCCCCGTCCACTTTTAAGTTTTTGTATAAAAAACTTTATTTCAGTCAATATCCACTCATGGTAGTGTACTTATTATTTTGACCATAGGTTTATATATATATATATATATATATATATATATATATATATATATATATATATATATATATATATATATATATATATATATATATATATATATATATATATATATATATATATATATATATATATATATATATATATATATATATATATATATATATATATATTTATATATCTGAAATTCCATAGCTCTCAAATATACCTGTGTCTTATTTATTTCTAGCTTTACTAATTTCAAAAGGTTTTTGATTTTCATTTGGATTCCATGGAATTTGGTACATTTTGTAGCTTATATAAAGTGTAAGAAATTTTCGCTGTTGCCGAAGTTTTTCTTTTAATTTTTTTTTTTAAGTTCTTTTAGCTTTTTTTTTCATGCGTCACTACTTTGTTGACTTAACATTCGTTCGTTATGTCTATCTATCTCTTTCCATTCAATATTTTTATCTGCTACCACCTCCGTCATTACTATCTCTTCGGCTATGCTTTTCATATACATATGTATGTATATTTGTTTTTGTGCTCCCAATTCTTGGCTCCTCTTTTTCCTTCCCCGTAGTCGTTTCGCCAGAGGCCGCTGACTTCCAACTGACAGGCAACGGCGGCGACGATGGCTTCCTGGTATATTCGTCTGGTTCTCTTCTCTTTGCACTGTTGCGTTTCATGCTGCTGTTGTCGTTGTTGTTGTTGCAGTCATGTGCTTTGATAATATGATTGCTGTTGTTGTTGGTATATTACAACATCAATATAACATTACAACATGCATAAGCACACAGATGCATACAAGCACACAGATGCACAAACATAACAACGAGTATAGCTTTGCTATCGGCAATCTTGCGCTCAGCATGAGTAGTTTCACTTTTTATGCAGTTTGGGGAGAGCACGCATTGGGTTCTCTTCACTATATTTTTTTCTTTTTGGGTATTTGCATAACCCCACAAACATTGTTTGCTTACTTGTGATTTGTTGTTTTTTTAATGTTTTTATTTTTTTTTTATTTTGCTATCGTTGTGGTGTATGGCTCGCTTCTATTCGGGTATTTCCAACATATTCATTCGGTTTTATTATTCACTCGAAACGTGATAAATGATTTCCGCTAAAGTGGTAATAGAGAGACAGAGAGAGAGAAAGAAATTTCCACACAATAGAAAAATTCACTTTTCCCCACACATAGATAGTATGTATGCGTGTATGTACATATTTACATGCACTGTAATCATTGTTCTTACATAATATGCGACGTCATAGCATTTCTTTTCTTAACGATCGTTCTGTTTACCGGTTTGTTGGGATATTCAGTTTTTCCCCCAAGTTTGTGTCGTGTGCTTTTCCCCACTGTATACAGTGGAATGTTATGTGCTGAAACGTATTAAAATTACAAACTAATGCCATTAATGGAAAGCGTACATTTTTTTTAAAATATGTGAGAATGTCTCAAAGGTTTCCAATATAAAAAAAATTTTACATGAAGTATTTCCTTTTTTTTTTTTAATTATTACAGCAGGCAAAAATTTTATAAAATAATTTTGTACCGATAACAAACCCATAAACCCATTAGTGTTTCTAAATTGGTTCAACAGAAACTTTGCGTTCTAAAATTACACAAAAACATTTAAACTTACAATTTTGGATTATACTAAAAATGGAAAACGAACACCTAAAGCACAACCAAATGATCACGTAAATACAAAATTTGATTTATAGCTATTGTACATACAGACATATGATGTTAAGACAATAAATACTTTTCACTAGTTACTTCATTTTACACTATTGAAAATACAAGTACTTATTTCTTTCGAAATTTCGCATTTGCATTGCAAAACGCAAGAAAGTATCGTGCGAGAGCGGGTCAATGAAATCAAACGCATTCAAATGTATCACATTCATTCATTTATGTCATTTAAGTTCAAAAGCACATTTGAACATTAATAATTTACTGACTTCGAATGAATATGAATGTCTCAAAATCATTTATTCAATTTACATTCATTAGATGATTGCGCGCTTTCATTCATTTGCTGTTTTGGCCACATTTAGAGAGTAAAGACACTAATAAAAGAAAAAATATTCAAAAATAGCTAAACATATTTAAATGTTGTCTAAAGCTATGATTTTAAATAAAAATATCTTAAATTATTAATATTTTTGAATAAGTGACTCAATGAACCATTTTTACCCTTTAAAGCGAATCAAAATATCAACCGATATAAATGTTTAATATGTTAACGTATACACATATGTATTTGTTTTCCAATTTTCACATATCTATCTAATTCATTTGGCAAATAAAGTCGGAAAACGTTAATACATATTAACGATGTATTTATGTATGTTAAATATTTACCAATATTTTCTCATTTTTGGGAGTAACAAAAATATGGATTGAAGGCAGTTAAAACTTATTCGCATTTGTATGTCTGACCTCTAGCTAGTTAAAATCGTGTCAACTATAAATACATACACTTAAATAATTAACATACATACATATATGTATCTACAAGTATGTACCTCCGTAACAACAATTCTAATTTTACTTAATTAGTGTCACTGTGCACGTTCCGCTCACGTTTATTGAGAGCGCACATACTCACATGATAGATTAAACTTGCCCTCTTCTCCCCTCTTACATATATCTGTATCCACAATCAAAACTCAGTTCAACATTATGCTTACATTGTTGTTGTTGTTATTATGTCGCTTTTCTGGCCTCTTTAATGCTTCACTCTCTTCTTCAGTGATGTGAACTGTTTCTCGAAATTTGTATGTCTGGCAACCGGTGTGTGCATAAGTATCAACGTCTGTCTGAGCGTATATCGCCACTGTATGCGTGTGTTAATAATACGCTTACTATTGTTGTTGCTGTTTCTGCTTGCCTACGTGCAGACATAGCCAACAAACATACCCCAAAAGCAGACGGCGGCTATGAAAATCCAGCAGCAACAGCACAAGAACAGGCCATCAACATTAAATTACTCTCGCGTTGCCGTCATCGTTTGTCGTCGTGGTCGGTCGTTTGCTCTCATCATGGTACAGTGGGCTAGTCAAAAAAAAAATAAAAAGATTTAACGAAAAACCCTATTTAAAAGTCCAAAATTTTTTTTTGATGTTAATATTTTTGATGTTGGAATTTATCTACAAAAAATAAAAATTTTATCTTAACAACTGTTGAACTAGTCAACTAAATTTTGATTGTAGAAATATCTAAAAGTATCGAATGTATTCTGATCCTAACTATTGAAATTATGTATCTTTGTTTTGTTTAATCTCAAAAGAATTTATGTTTTGAGAAAATTTATAAAAAGGTTTCTTTGATATACACATGCTGACTTTTTTGTATATTCACTTTTTGGGATCCTGTTTTTAAACGAGGCTTGTATGAGCAACATTTGACATTTCCATTGTGAAATTTAAAAATTTTGTACACTGATTATATTATATACAATGGCTTAAAAAATGTATATTGTTCGAAAAATGTAATTAACTTAAACGCGTTCATTTTTCACAACTTTCGATTTGGTTTATCTCATTTACATTTACATCGTTCAATATGATGCTGAAACACCATACTAATATACTGTACCTACATATATCGGTATTTTTGAGATTTCCATTGTAGTCGTAGTACACTTAAGGTTGAAATTAGTAAAAAATGGATTTCAGTTTTACCGTTCTATGCAGTCAGGAACACAATCTGTGGAGGAAATGAAAGAGCTCTAATCTTAAATTCTCTACGGCAGCTCGGTAGAGAAATGTAAACATTTTTTAGGGATTTCTATGAAAAGTTGACAGTATTGATCATCAGCAAGTATTTGACGCTGCTGCATGAGATTTGGCACAAATGTTAAGAGCATCGAGAGAAATACGAATCAAAAATGGCTGGTATCACGTCCCCTAAGTAAGGTCGTCGTATCTTTAGAAGTATTTGAGGTAAAAGGATGGGAATTCTCATAGTTTTGAAGATATTCTTTTCAAAAACAATATTTTTCATCTGTTCCCCATGCTATATGAAATAGTTTTTTTTTTTTTGCCTTTTTGTATCATTCTGCACCACCGTGTAGACGCACCACCTTGCTGCGCTGCCTACGTGACTACATCGTTTTATATGAGTGTGTGTTTGTATGTGTGCTTCTCACAGCGACCACCGCGCAGCATATGCATTCATCTGTGTGTTTGTGTGAGAAGCAGCAGCAGAGTAGCGAAGTGACTGCTCAGCCAGGCCTTCTAAACAAATCTCATAGCCCACAAGAGTTAGTACAACTCCGCACGGCGCGGCATACAATGCATTTTGAAGTTAGTTCTACTACATATTCGCCGCTGTGTGGTTTTTAGTTTCTTGTTTTAATTCAGTACATATATGTATATTTTTTTTTGTTGAGCTTACTCGCTCGCTCGCTCTTTAGTAGTAGAAGAGGAAAACCGGCTAACTCTTTTATTTCGTATTACCGCTTTTATTGTATTTATTGTGTTTGTCTTGTTTTTAATACGTTCATTGTTGTGTCGTCGTCGTCTTTACTTTCGGTGGTTCTCTTGTACTGTGCTGCTTCGTCATCGTTTTGTTTGTGTAATTGAAAGAATTAAACATTGTTGTTGCAAGTGATTTAGTGTTTTTTATGCTGCGCCTATTTTTATAGCAGCGACTGTGAAGCATTTAAATCGAAAAAAATTTATATCAACATACAGTGCTGCATAAAATAATGTGATAATAAAATTATTATATTAAATAAATACATATTTTCAAAACACAGCACGCGCTTTTATTTAAAAGAGCAACAACTAAAATCATTTTTTAAAATTAATACAAAGAGCAAAGTAGAATCAGTATCATCATGGATAAACGTGTGATACAGCTTTGATTAAAAAAACAACAACAACAACAACAAAATCATCATCAGTAATAGAGCGAGAAAAGCAAAGCTAATGTTGGGAAGAGCACGAATGAGAGAAAGAGAATGAGCACGGTGTTATTCACCTCGCGGTACCGCTAACACACTCCTCCAACAACATCATCACAACCGTGGTTGTTGAGCTTTATAAATCAGTGCGTGTCTGTGTTAACAACAACTGAAAGAAAGATTAAAAGTAAAAATAAAAAATTAAATAACAAAATAAAATACAATAAAAAAAAAAAAACAACGTCGCGCATATTTTGAGAAAAGAACAAGTTAGTATAATAATAATAATGAAGCGCAGTAGACAGAAAAAAGAATAAACAAAAAAGGAATGCCTATAATTATAGTGTAAAAATGTATGCAAAGTAAAATTGAAATAAAATAAAAGTGTTTGAAGTTGAAAAACTGTCCGAACTGATCCACAAGAAAGAGTGAATAATTATTAAAATAAACTGTGGAATAATTTTAATTTCTTGAAACAACTATGATGATGATGGACACCATTGAAGCACAGCCCATGGATGTAACTCCGGCCGTAGCGGTTGCTGCCACAACACGTTCAAACAGTCAAAATGTTGTAGATTTTACTGCCACCATAGTCAATATGGCTAGCACTGCCGAAGGCGGCGATGAGAGTAATAATAATCATATTGATATGTCTACGGAATATAAGGAACATCGTAAGAATAAGAAAAAAAAACGTGAGAAACGTGAAAAGGATAAAGAACATAAACATCATCGGCATCGTGATCGTGAACACCGTGAAAGAGATCGTGAGCATCATCATCACCGTGGTGAACATCGTGAGCATCATCGCGAGCACAGGGATCGAGAACGTGAACGTGATCATCATCATCACAGTCAGCATTCAACATCGGCATCATCCTCACCCTCCTCAGCATCAACAACGCCATCGGCAACTATAGAGTATATTGGTGGCTCCGCATCGGCATCACCATCATATGCGAGTAATGGTGCTGTTGGTATTGCTGGAGGAGGTGGCGGCGGTGTTGGAACCATTGGTGTGATCACTGCCGCAGCAACAGCGACAGCATATCCGCATAATTTAAAAATACGCTTCCTGCTTTCCGGGGTAATAATGCAATGAACGACATGTGTCGCGCAAACTATTTTTACCTTACAGTTTTTTTTTTCTTTCAAATTCTGTTCTTTAATGTGGCACTAGTTGTATGTACATATGTAGCTCTATGTGCTGCTGTAAAATGCTCAATCAACTTCCAGATATTTCCAGCAAACGTTGAGAGGGGTTGACACACACACACACACACTCCACACATACATGTATACACAAGGATTTATGCGCTGTGCTCTTAATCGCTTGCAGCTGCACTACAAATTTTTTTTTTTTTTTTGTTTTTCGTACAAGTCGTTGACATTTTGTAGCAACAGTATCAAGCATCATCAAACAAGCTACTGTGCACAACCCACTCCCTCCCCTTGGTTATTTTTTAGGCACGCACTGATGCAAATGCTTAAATATTACCGTTACCTGGTTGTTTCCAGTTGCCAATAGAAATTTCAGTTACTATATGTAGCTGTCAGATTTCACTTTTCTTCTGAGTTATTGCTGTATGCCACCGCACACCTGGAGCTAGACGGTGCAGCACCTGTTGTTAATTGACCCTCAGCAGCTGTCCTGTCTGTATCTTAAAGATGCATTACACTAGTTTACAATTTTCAATTTTAAAACGACAGAAACGTTCTCTTACGTATTTTTAAAGTAATTTTAATGCACTGAACACGAAAAACAGTGTGACTGGCAAGTGATATACCGCTAGAAATAATTAAATTACACGTGTACCGGTATCCAACTCGTTTCGATCGAACGAAAAATGACTGATGAAAGTTTAAATTTGATGTAAATTTTAACGAATTTCGTACATTTTTCTCATTTGAGTGCCGTCTTACAATAAATAATTCCAATATCTCAGGTTACGTATTTTTAATTCATAGATTAATCAATATGATTTTCGCAAGTCATAAGAATCATATCTTTATCCAATGTCGTCAAATCTCAATTTGTTTTTTTCCAAACATTCCTACATTTCTTTTCAAATTCACTTTACTTCCACAATATACTTTATTTTGAACCTTGGAAATTGGGTTTGGTCGCTTTTTAGAAATATAAATCTGTTTTTTTACAAATATATTTAGCGATACTGATAACAGCACTATAAATAAACACAACGCGATCAGTTAGCGACTTTTCGCGCTTGCTTGTGACGTCGACTATTTGACAATGATTCATTTTTGATTATAGTACATAAAAAGTTTAGCAAGCAATTGATAAAATATTAGAGCTAAATTAAACAGTTTTGCCAGATAATCTATATATATAAAAATGGAAGTATGTATGTATGTTCCCTATAGACTCCGAAACCGCTCAACCGATTGTGATCAAATTTTGTGGCAATATTCAAAATAGTTCCGTGGGTGATCCTGTGAAGTTTCGTGGCGATGGGATAAACAGAAATTTTTTAGATTTTCCTTCCAATCCTACAAGTCTAAAAAAAAAGGCGTAACCGCCTGCTTCGGGTAAAACTCGAAACTCTGGAGTGTTTCGTATATAGTAGACAAACAAAAAAGACCTTCAAAAAACTCTATAGGAAGAAGTCTGATGCCGTCAAACCACAATTTTTCAAAAGTTGTCGACCGGGGCGAGCATTGACTGCAATTAAAGATTCGTGGCTTGGGCTGTGTGAGTTAGAACCAAAAGTTGTCCCGATCTCTATTGACGGTAACATGTAGCTCCAGCTTCATCTTCGACTCTGATGAGTCTTTCTGCATAAATTGAAGCATCATAAACCATTCTGTGAGCACATGTCAAAGTTATAGAGTTGTGCGATGCCGATGATTAAGATAACCCACCCTGTATTTATCACTAATCTTGCAGATATATTCTCGAAAAAATTACTTAGGGCTCTGATTGGTTTAAGTTGTTTTCGAATGCAATCTTATAAAATGTATGTCACTGTTCTAAAGCAGCAGGTATAAATACTTCGATAAACCTTTGGATTCCCGCTCTTACTTTGTCCAGCTTAAAATAAAATTGACATTAAGCCGTTTGTTTGTTAAGTAAAATGTTTGGCCTGGAACGTGTCTATTTTAATTTAGATTGAATTTTTCGTACTAATTTTCTCAAAATCTTAACGTGTTTTCAATTTGCCCATTTCATTTTGACCACTCCATGACAGGTAAACAAATTCTTAATCCTATTTTTGCTTGTTTGTCTAGTTGCTTTTCATTTTTTTCTTCATAAACAGTTGGCAAAATAAAACGGATGGGTGGTCTAACAAAAATCGGTTTAGTTGATTATAAAAACACGAGATTTTTAGTTTTCAGAAGTAATTTCAATAAAAATTTTTAGTCTGTAGATCCATCTAAAAACTATAACTGAAAAATGTGGTTTTATAGCTTTTCAATTTATACATTAACTCCATTGCTACTTTCACCCTTACCATATTTTTTTTTTTTTTTTTTTGTAATTTTTGGAAATAATCAGAAATCACGTGGTGCGAGATCCGGATAATAATAATATGGTGTTTTATCGATCTTTCAGAAGTAAAAAAAAAATTAATTGCCGTAAGACAATTGTGAAACATCTACCATTTTTAAATTTTTTAACAATAAATAAAATACCAACAACCAAAAGAACTTTTGTTAGTCCGCTCAGTATTTTACTTATAAATTTATTGTACTTCCTTTATAGCCTACTACCATTCACATATTAATATAATTACACATCGTTAGCGCGCCATAATTGATACAATACAACCCGCACAGTATTTTATTCTTTTCTTAACATAGTACGCAAAACTCGTGCAACCTACATCATTTATATATATATATGTATATTTTTTTTTTAAATTGAAAAACCAAAAAAAAAAAATATTTCCTTTATAACACTCTGTTGCACTTTAGGAAAACCCACCTGCTGCTGCCTACAAGTAATATCCTCTTTGATCCTTGTTGTTAAACTCATTGCATTGAAAATCGAACTTATTTCTTATATGTATCTAGCAGATACTTTAGGTTTTTGTTACAATATAATGAATAGTGCGGGCATTAAAACCAGAGCACCAACAAAAATAAAAACACTGAAGGAAGTAAATGGTAGTAAGGGCAGAAGGACAGCTGTGCAACATTTGCAATGAAAAGTGGTTCAGAGCCTTTACGCTTATACAGCTACTTATTGTTGGTATTAGTATATTTCATGCATCCTTGTATCCTGCTTGCACGTACCTCTGTTCTGCTTACATTTTATATACATCTTCGCACATTTGCGCCTAGTTTTGATATCCTTAGCAGCAGCAGCTGTCGGTGTTGGACGTTTTTGTTGCCACGTTCCTTGGTTTACTACATCGTTTTTTACTTTACTTGATCTTTTCTTTCTTAAATTTGTTTTTTTTTTTTTTTTTAAGGTCCTGCGAGCGACTACAGCTGCAGAAGATTTTTTCTTTTGCCGCGCGTTCACTCACTCAATGTTATTTCGAATATTTCACTCTAATTGAATAGAATTCCTTTCCATGACATTCGCTTTTTTTTAATTTTTTTTTTTTTTAATAGGCAATCAAGGGTTAAACTATGCTTTAGTTCTCACATTTCCGCGAATTTTTTTTATTTATTTATTTTAGTAGTTTCCTTAATGGTTTTTTACTTGTCTCCGGCTACGAAATCTGATATTCAATTGGAAACTTTTTTTTGCATTCGGCTCATACTATTCGAGCTACTATTTGAACAGACAACCCTTCGAAGCTAACTAATACAACTGTCCCAGTACCGCGAATTTTCGGTATACTGAATATGGAGAGACAATTTATTTTATTGAATTTGTATAAAATAATAGAAATAAAATATTTATTATTCCGAGCCATGTACATTGTGTGCATAAAAAGGGGTTGCTGTTATTGCTTATTTCTGTTCCGGTGTGCATGAAGTTCCTGTGGGTTTATTTTTGGTAACAGCAGGATAACAATCGCCAGCATTCGTTCTTTTTTTTTTCTTTTTTTTTTTTTGCTTTAATGCCATCTCTCTCACTCATTCCATTGTTCTTGCAACATCTGCATACAATTTGTGCTATCCATATTTATTCCGCTCGAACTGAAACTGCTGTTGCTTCGACTTATTGCATTTCAGCGTATACTTGTATTCTGTCAAGCAAATGTGGTGGCAGTGGCAACATTACACTTGAAATTATTTTGTTGTCCTTGTTCGTGTCATAAACTTGTCAAAGTTGTCAAGGTTCAGGTTGTGTCTTTACATCGTTTTAAACTCTATATACAAATTGAAATTTTCGTAGAATTTTTAGTGAATGACCTAAATCTAATCGAGCGTAAAGGTGTTTATATCTTTAGTTTAGTGTTTGCGTTTGTCTTTGGTAATTTGACACCTGTAAAAGGTGTTAGAAACTGAATAACACTAGCAACTTAACAAAAAAAATTCCAGTGAATTTACGAAGATTTGTAGCCAAAGTTTTTTATATCTTAAAAAATTGTTTCGTGTGAAAATGTATTGCGAACTGGTTTTATTATACGGCTAAATGGACTCTTTTTGTCCTAACGATATTTAATACATATTTCAGTATTCAAGTGGCTTCATAAATTATGTCAATCAACACGTCAGATGAATGGTTTTAAAGTCTACAAAAACCTGGCTTCTAAAAATATTTATTATTTTACTTATCTTTTTCATTTGGATTGGATGAATATTTTATTTGTAATCTTCACAAGCAGATTGACGAAAAATGTATTGTTAACTTGTAGATCGACACACACTCAAAATCAATTTCATCCCTCACTGTTTTCAAAGTTATTACAAATTTTATTTATTATCAAGCACTTTAGTTTCCCAAGTTTTAACACAATCGCTTATATCAATTTGTGCGTGACTTTTAATAGATAAATTTCATTGCATTGCTAAATCTTGAAGTTTTGCATCATAAAATGTACTTGTGTAGCGTAAAAAAAGCCTGTTTCGCGCCAATACAAACAGATCTTTTAAACATTGAGCGCTAAGCTATGTGCACACAGCTCATTTATTTCTTGCAGTTCTCCATCGTCGTCCGTGGCGAGGGATATAAATCATGAACTGAATTTTGTAAGTGTTTTTTTTTTCTTTTTTTTTTATGTTTTGTTATTGATACAAACGCTCAAAAACTAACTTAGGATTTGTAACCAAGAAGTAAATTAGAATGAGAGTCTCCCTGTTGCATTATCTTAACAGATGACTGTCTGTCCGTCAGCAATACCTTTTATAAATTCCCACTGAAAACAAAAAATGTACTATACTTACTCGTACATTTCTTTTAGTTCTCTGTCTTTTAGATGCGTTCTTATGTATACAAAATATTCAAACTGGTACAATACTTTGATGAAACAATGAATCATTATACAGCACATGTTAATACTCGTACGTACATACATATCTACATATATCCTGAATAATACAATATATAATTTAAAAATGAACCCTTTTAGAATATATAATGTATAATATTATAATCAATAATCTGACAGTTCATCAAACTTTACAATTGATTACACGTATTTCGACCAGCTGTATTAGTGCACATATGTACTATGTATAAAAGTGGCATTGAACTACGTGGCTGGCACCCTGCAGGCCAAATAAAATTGCCTGCGGTGCGTTGTGTTGTTCTGCGTTGTTCACCAATTTTCCTTTAAGTTGGATGGACTACGTGCGTAGACCACAAAAATGGGAAGAAAGGAGCAAATAGTAGAGAATATGGTAAAAATGATATAGACAACAACAGGCAACATTTGTTGCAGTAAAATGAACTCTGAATGCACTGTGCTGCTGCTGCTGTACACTTGCGCTCTTTCTGCTTAATATTTTTAAAACTCCTATCTCTCTCTCTTTCTATCATCCAATGCACTTTTTGTTGAATGGTACTAAGCTTTTTTGTTGCTATACTTAGTTACATATATGTACATATGTAGAGACGCAGCGGGTGTTTTTTTTTTATATATTCATGTTTTTGTTGTATTGTTGTGCTGTTGTTAAAAATTCGCTCTTTTTATTATTGATATTGTTGTTGTTGCCATCCGTTGGTGCTTTTTGCTTTATGCCTTCGTAAAATTATATACGGCGCGCACAGTTTTTAATGCAATACACGCAATAACATTGTACAACATTTTGTGGTAAACTTTTTCGAAAGTGTGTGTGTGTGTGTGTGTTTTTGTTTACATGTGTGTGATTATGTATTGCAGCAACATTTGGTCACATTCTTTTCATTTGACTCATGACAATTACATATTATTGACAGCCTCAGCCTGAAGCAATATTAAGAAAAACTGATAAGAAGAGCGCGCGACAAAAGACGTAATCGATGCATAATTAACTGCATATTGCTTTTGCTTGTGTGCGTGTATGCGTGGTGCTGCATTTGCTCTCGTGTTGAGCCTACTCAACACCTGCAGTGTTGTTTTTGTCATTCTCATATGACTGAGTTGTTGTTGCACTGCTGCAACTTGACTGTTCACAATGTTGTTGTATTACTCTTGCACTCTGGCTCTATCTCGTTTTAATACACTATTCTGGCTGGCTTACAGTGATACTTTTATTCTTTACACTTCCACATGAAGTATGCTGCTGTGGTGAGTTTGTTAGTGCTAAGTTTGCTCTCTCTTGTTATATAGATATCTGTTTCTACTGCATTTCCGCTCATCTGTTGTGTTGAGTTACGTTAGGCATTGTTGTTGGCTTAGGCCGTTTGTATACGCTTCACACATTGTGTATTTTGGGTAGCATCAGTTTGTCGTATCATTTGTAACTTTGGAGCGATCAATCTATTTGACTTCTTGCAAAATGTTGTTTAATTTTTTTAAATACTTACAACCGTTTACTGGGCATGGCTGCACGTAGGAAGGCGCACCAGCAGCTATAGTCTAGTGTACGCTGGTGCCAGTTGTTGACAATATGAAAACTTGCTGCGATCTTCCCAACGACGTTGCCTACTATAGCTCACACAGCTCGTGGTTCATACGGATTCTACCCTGATCGCGAACTGGAAACTTTCTTGATTATACTTTCAGTTTTGAAAAAATGTCAGTATTTAAATCTGTGAACCATGCTTCATGAGTGCACAAATGCTTCAGTTCGACCGAACATACTATTATATTATTTTTCGCTTTTTTATAATAATAAAAAATAATATTTTCAGTAATTCTTTGTATATACATTTGTATCGTTTACTAGTGTTTATGCTGTAACATATGTTTACATGTTGCTTGAATCTCACATTTGTTTTTGTTGCTTTTGTAGTGTGCGAGCGTGCAAGCGGAAATGAATACATAATTTTTAATGATCAACCCATATAGAAGCAAGAACAACAACAACAACAACTGAATTAAAGAACGCGGTTTAGCAACATTGTTATTGTGACTAAATATTTTGAGACACAGGAAGTGGTTGGCTGATAGAACATTGCATAGATACATACATATTCGCTTCGGAAATGCTTAGAAAAAACTTTGCTTTACTAAAAATGCTTATAATATTTTCCCTTTTGTTTTTCTTACTTACAGCAACGCACTGAGCTCAGTCCACCAACACATCAGAGTTCAGTCACAGCTGAAGTCAATTCAAACAACTCTTCAAGCGTAGTTGCAGCACATGCCAGCTCCGGATCACTTTCTGCAACAGCAGCCATAACTACCTCCTCCTCAGCATCATCTACTGGCAATGCAAGCTCAAAATCGCATAACGAAAACATAAAATCAGTACCAAGTAATGCAAATAGCTCGAATAATCTGCACAAATCGTCATCATCATCAGGAGTGTCAAGTAGTGGCAATAGCAAAGATTTACCAAGTGGTAACGGTGTGCAACAACTGCCTAGCACAGGTGCTGCAACAGCAGGCAGCGGCGGTGGTGGCACCAACACAGCACCAAGTTTATATGTTTCCGTACCGCTCTCTACAGCCAATGTACCTGGTATTAATCTGCCGACAACAAGTACAACAGCTGGTGGTGGTAAGTTATTTAATTATAAGCGTTATGGTTGACTTGGTAATAAATTGTGCATTTTTTTTTTTACCAGATCATCATACAACACCCTCACAGTCAACACGGGGCGCTGCCAGTCAACAGTCGCAAACACTACCACCCAGTTCAGCATTGTCGTTGTCCACTGCCGCATCCTCAGCTACCTCTGCCTCCTCGAATGCCAATATATCACAGTCGAACGCTGCTGCTACTGGTAGCGGCACACATATTGAGCGTCAATCGCCACGTATACAAGCTGCAGCAGCAGCAGCTGGCGGGCATTTAGATGTTAGTAGTTATGGTGGCGTTCCGCCACCTGCGTCTGCTTCATCTGTTATACACCAAAGCGGCAAATCGTCACCGGCTGTGAGTCTGGTAAATGCCGGTGCTACTCTTACTTCAACGACAACGGAGAGTGGAAATCTGAAAATTAGTTATGAGAAACAAACAACACGCGTTTCACAATTGCAAGAACAAGAGTCAGCTACGACGCGAAGAAGTCGGTTAGTATTTATTTAAAACAAAAGTTGCAAGAAAAAAAATATTCACTAAAGTCGTAAAACAAAGTTATGCAAATTTGATTAAAACTTTTTTAACAATTTAGCTAGTTAACACATTAATTACACAATGTTATATAGGGTTTTGTATTTTAAAACTAACGTTTAATTTTTTCAGGATCTGCCAACGTCAAAACATCAGTTAAGGTTTACATTTTTATCATGGTAAAGTTCAGAAAAGAGCAACGTTTGGAAATTATTAACAATTACAATCAAAATTCTGAGTCGGTGGTCGGAACTTCAATAGCAACTTTTAAGAAAAATCATCTTCTACGATGAAGCTTATTTTTCAACTACATTGGACAGCTACAGACCACATATGCTTCAAGAGACTCCATTGCATCCACAAAAAGGGACCGTGTGGGTGGATTTAATGCCGAAGGTGTGATTGGAACGAAAATTTAATAAAGCGGTCTTAATTTGCAATCAGTAATTTGTTAGTAATTTTTTTCAATGCCAAACCTTGCTCTCTCGTGAACTTCACCATGATAAAAATGTAAACCCTGACTGACGTTATGACGTTGATAGATTCTGAAAAAAATTAAGGGTGCGTTAAAATACATTTTCATTCTGCATAAAAAAAAAAAAACATCTAACATCCTCAAAAGTTAATGTTAAAAATCATTTTTTTTTTTTTTATTACTTCGCTCAGTTAACACTCAATAACGCAATCAATTCTTAACCTATTTTGGGCTTTGGATGCTACCTGTGCAATGCGAAAACAGTTTCCTTTAAAAAAATGGAGGATGTTTTTTTTTTTTAAGCAGAAATATTGTACTTTTTCAGCGCCACAACCTACATGCTTCATTGTAATATTTTTTAACACAGATTTGTTTTAATATTCGTTAATTTATTTATATTATGAATTAGTTTTGTTGTTGTTGCTATTATTTTAATTTGCTTTTTGTTGGTTATTATTGTAATTGCAAATTCTGCGATGCATATTCGGCGGTATATTAAACTGTTTAGTTGTGTTTTTCAAATATAATAATTTTATACTTTTTTGCTATTGCTATTTTAAAACGTTTCAACTTGAGCGCTCAAATCAATTGCTTAGCATGAAAACGCTATTCAATTCAATTCAATTTTTTTTTTTTTTTTGATTAAAATATAAGCTAAAATAATTTCCATTTTTTAGTTAAATTTTGTGTTGTCATAATTTTTATACATTAAAACACATTAAATGCAAAAATACACATGCACACAAATCCCAACGCAACCTAATCCTACTTATAAATTTAAGAACAATAGCATTCAAAAAAAAAAAAAAAAAAATACTATATGAAGAAACAAATTTCTTTCTATTTCTATTCTCTGCCACCAAATTATATGAATTATGTTTCAAAATCACAAATATAAAAAATTTTCCTTGAAAATAAAACACCGTAAACTTAAATTCACCACAAACACAAAAATCCACAATTAGTTCGCGTTCTGGTGAAACTGGAAACTCTTCGCAATCTCACCATCAACATCACAGTCATCATCATCATCACTCTTCAACAGCGGCAGCTGCAGCACAGCAGCAGCAGCAACAACAACAGCAAACACTGCCACAACATGCGCTACCCAAATCAAATTCACGTTCAGGCAAAAAACGCGGGGCATCGCTTAATAAAGCAGAAAGTGCTGCAGCTACTGCTGCTGAAAAGCTTAGTAAGAGTTCGTCGGCGTCACCAATACCAACGATGCAACATCATTATCGAAGTGAATTGACCACACCAACACCACCACCAGCAGCTAATGCACCTTCACCATTGACGCTGCCACCACCAACAACACCAAGTACACCAACGTCACGTGCAACACCCTCACCGTCCCCGGTTGTCATGTTACAGACCTCATCATCTTCATCGCTCTCGTCATCTTCAATTGATTCGCCGCCGGCGACGCGTTTAAAAAGCAGCAGCAGCAACAATAACAACAACAACAATGCAATTGATAATATCAATGTTAACACCACCAACAACACAGCGGGAACAGCAGCAGCAATATCCAATATCGCCAATAATTCTCATGCCACCGCCGCCACTAATCTAGCTACCTCACCGCCCAAAATCGGTTATAATGTTAACACCACCTCAAACAATGCCAACCATAGCACCTCAAACAACAGCAATAAAAATAGCAATAGCAATATATCGCTTAGTAGCAAAAGCAACAACAATAATAATAATAACAATCATCACCATAGCAACAACAATAATAATAAT